>CM039681.1:3961307-4143807 GCA_022537955.1 Schmidtea mediterranea
AATATTATTGACTTGATTAAAACAATATTCACTTCATTAAAACAGACAATATAATAATAATATTATTGACTTGATTAAAACAAAAATTATAGTATATAAAATAAATAAAATAACAATAAATAATATTATTGATTTGATTAAAACAATATTCACTTCATTAAAACAAACAATTTAATAAAAATAATATAATTTATAAATAAATAATATTATTGACTTGATTAAAACAATATTCACTTCATTAAAACAAACAATTTAATAATAATAATATAATTTAAAAATAAAATAATTGACTTGATTAAAACAAACAATTAAATTTAATAATAATATAATTTAAAAATAAATAAATAATATTATTGACTTGATTAAAACAAATAATTAAAGTATATTAAATAAATATAAATTAAATTAAAAATATATATTATAAAATTTGATGAGTCATCCAATGACCTTGAATGAGTCATGGTCTTTGTTTAAAATTAAAAATATTATAAAATATGATGAGTCATCCAATGACCTTGAATGAGTCATGGTCTTTGTTTAAAATTAAAAATATATATTATAAAATATGATGAGTCATCCAATGACCTTGAATGAGTCATGGTCTTTGTTTAAAATTAAAAATATATATTATAAAATATGATGAGTCATCCAATTACCTTGAATGAGTCATGGTCTTTGTTTAAATGACCTTGAAAAAATTGATGAGTCATCCAATGACCTTGAATGAGTCATGGTCTTTGTTTAAATGACCTTGAATGAGTCATGGTCTTTGTTTAAATGACCTTGAATGAGTCATTGTCTTTGTCTTAAAATTTTTTTGTACTTTTGGACTTAGAAAAATTTTCTTTCAGCCGGGGGGGAGGGGGTACTGTGCTGGATGTGACATGTGCTGGATGTGACACATCCCACTACTCTTATGTGTTATTATACAAACGGACGAACAACTCGCATCCACATGGCGAACTACCGACTGCTAGGGTCCTAGGTGCCGTTGCCGATCGCGGGTTGCTTGTCGCCCCTGTGCTCAGTCTCTCAATCTCAATCTGCTGAGCCTGCTCAGACCTGCGCCTGAGGTGTCTGTGCCTGCCAAAAGTCAAGGACACATAGCACAAAGCACACGCTCGGGTTGCCGGTATGCATCATACCACTTCTCACTTCTTCAGTTTCTAACAGATTTTATGATCGAGCTTTTTCGGATTTTTTATTTTGATTTTTTGTTGGTCGAAGGGGTGCGCGGTAGCGTACCAGCGTACACCCTGATTGCGCCACTGAACAAATTATAATTGTGAATGGACTGATAAACACATTAATAATCAAAGTTCATAAGAAAAATTAATCAAACTTCTAGTTGAGAAAGTGAATTTAATAAAAATTATTCAGACCAAATTTAGAACCATAATATTGTTGGGCCACAACAGAGTTTTGAAATAACAATAATATTAACAAAGTGCAATAAGATCCGCACGAAATAAACACAGAAATAACATGAGAACACGAAAATTTGACGAAAATTTGACGAAAACTTGACAATTCACCAAAAAAGCGAGAGTTCACGAAAGTTGGAACTAAAATTAAATAATTTGAATTGGAAACAATTCAATTAAAAGTCAAAAAATAAAATTGTCAAATTAAATTACGAAAATAATTAAATTAGAGTTAGAATATACAAAAAATCCACAAGGTCAAATTTTGTTTTACCACATCAAATTTAACACACAAGGTTAGCGGCATACAATAGGTATATATACCGATTCATTTTCACAGAATTTTAATCAGTTTTTGTTACAGATCATACCAGTAACTGGTTTTAGCAAAACTCATTCTACGATTTTACGATGTAAGTGAAGGCGTGTCCGAAAAACTTTCTCCACGTCACGCACAAACCACCTCAAATGAGCTCTGTTTGGGTGTCAGCGTGTGGAAAGGTTTGTAATGAAATTTGACGATGTTGTAATGATGTATTATGCCAATTATGTTTGAAATAAAACTTTAAATGAAAACGAATTATGTCGAAATGTTTTCGGCCCACAGCCGACACAACACCGCAAGCTATAAATATCCACACACCCCAATCGAACTTTGTAAGTGCGGTGTAAGTCCGCCAATAGTTCGTGCCCGCGAAGGCTACGGCGTGAGGACGCAGGAGCTGAAACGTCAATATTGATTTTTATAGGGGAAAATGGGTTGAAGAGGGAATAGTCTTTTGACTATTCCATCGTCACCCATCTCTAAAAAACTCGACATAACTTATAATGATACAAATCGGCTTAACATCAAAACATCGAGTAGTCCAGTGGGCGCTCATAATCTCTTAATGTCGACACAATTTAACCTAAGGTCAATCAAGGGATGGGGACGGGGAAATTAACGCTTAAAATCGTTGTTATGTTAATAATAGTGGAAAACTAAAAATACGTGACAACCTAAGCCCTAGAATAATAACGCCGAGCCATGAACCGGATTTTCTCGATACCAATGTTTCAATCCCATCAAGGAAAAAATTGAGAAATGATCACCATCCATTTTGTCATAATCGGCGAATACAAATGATGAAATCCACGTATTAAACATTTTTCCAAATTTTTTAAGAAAATTAAATCTGACACTCCACTTACGGAGAAGACCCAAATATCGAGTCAGTGACAAAATCGCCCACTCTAAGTCCCCAGACAACAATCCCAGTAAATGAATTTTCAAATAATTCCTTAGACGGCAAAAATCGCAACCTCCCAAATTCAGCCAACTGGCAGACGTTATGAATCAAATGAAACCCCAGATGCAAGGGCGAAAGTGCCGACAATTTCCTTCTCAATTAAAGTCTACCACAGAGATAAATAGTTCAAATCTAGCTAACCATTACAAGATTCAAGTCCGACTTAATTAGTGCAGGGAGTTGGAACCACCCTTGTCATCTACAATACTACACGAAACTAGTTTATACACGAGCATGTATGAACCCTCAGTACAAATAATCACGGTAGTTTGATTAAGAAACTAACACTAATTATGATCTTGAAATAAGTCATCATTAGTAGCCTCTCGTGTCGCCCCACAAAGCATCACTAAGCGGAAACCCAAGTTTAAGATCCGACGGAATCGATCCCGCTCCCGGACTAAAAGAAATAATCGAAAATCCGTAAAGACACTGACGGAAACTCCCATAATCTCCGCCCATTATTAAATACCTCGAGGAAATGAATCCAACATGAGATCAAATTATCTACCCGCGACCAAGTCAGGTTTTTCAAATGTCTAACCCTAGATATAATACCAACTAAATCAAACCTCCTTTTCGACATCAAATAAATCATCAGACAGAGACGATTGTGCAAAGGTTAACTCGCAACGGTTTGGGGAATGAAATGCAAAAATATTGGTAACATCATGCATCCGTTATTGTTGTTAATATAGCATGCCAGTTGAAGTCAGATTAATAATTAGTAGTGTTTAGTTTCATCAATAACTTCAATGAAATCATAAACAAATTAAATTTAATTAAAATAACGGAGTTTATTACAAATATTGATGACGAACCTCTGCATTAATTTCCAAATTACAAATGCCTCTTTAGCTTGAATAAATCTAAATTGAACCATACAATTGACCAACCAAAGGATGGACTAGACGAAGTTAGACGCCATCTTCTTTGCATCACAACCATGTGGTCGACCCGCGTCTAATGGGATGATAACAATAAAATTCCCAATAAACGATTTAATCAATATGATCTTTTCTAGAAAATTCATGGATCAACGCCTCCCGAATAATCGCGCGATTCTCCGCACACTCGACTGCCCAATGCAGGAAGGCGATGTGTGACGCGGTGTTTTCAATCTCCTCGGTAAGAGAAACCAGATCAGGTGTTCAAGGAGATTCAGGGGAGGTCGAACTTCCTTTTATAGCGATAAAGAGGGAGCCAGGCCATAACCCGGCCCGTGAAATCCGAGGCCAAGCCGAGTTTCTGTTGGTTCGCCTCGAGGAGCACCAGAGAGAGACCAATCGACAAGTGGAGAAAACTAGGCAACATCTAATAAAAGTAAACGCGGATATCGCGGTGGGTATAATTTCCAGCACAGATGGGTACGCCCCCCGATACAATGTGTCTTACGAGCTGCATGATCGGAAATTACGTGAAAGGACCGCAAATATCAATCTGGTGATCCCGCGAAAGATTCTTCCCCGAGAGTTGAGGGGTGAGGAGAGGTACTCCGACAATCGTCGAGACCACCCATATGCTCTCGAACGGGTGATAAGATTTGGTAAAAGAACACAAATTTGATGAGTATTTATCATTGTAGATATGAGGTCATGCCAAATCTTACAACGGGAGTTAGACAAGGCCCGCACAGCCAATAAGGGACTGCAGCAACAGCTCGTACAACTAACCAGAGAAATACAACAGGTCAAAGCAACCTGGATAGAACCGGGGAAGGTAAAAGCCATTTATCAGAAAATGACCGCCGCACAACGGGGGTGGGCTGAGGAGAAGCAGCTCACCCAATCTCAAAAGGTTCAGATACGCGGCTTGGAGGTAGCGTTATCGGCGTGCCAAGAGGGCAACGTGTTAACCTACCCTTCGGTGTTTGTGCCAGCCAAACTGGCCTATCGAGAAGCGACCGGTGCCACGAAGCCCACGAGTAGACCCATCAAAAATCGCCCCGGAAAAGCAGAGCGAGCCAAACGACGGGCCGCAAGGATAAAAGATTGTTAAACATGAAACTGATATTTAATAAACGTTTTGTTTAGATTGATTTGATTTTACTAACAAATTTACTAAGTGTGGCGTTTAATTAAATTAAATCGTGAGTGGTTCGAAAAGTAATTCTGAGCAGATGAGTTACTGAACACGTAGGCAAGGGACCAGAATAAGGAAAGCGCATAAACCTCCTATCGGTAGTGCGTTGAAACCACCACGAGATCGGGCCAGAGTAGTTCTCTCGTAGCGCTCACCTTTGGCGATCTCGGAACCAATGGTTACATTACCAACGTTGCCTAGCGACGGGTAACTATTGGGGACAAAAAAAGAGTTCTATTTGGGGTCAAGGTTACGCAAACCATAAACCACACAATATATGGATATTAAGAAATGAATTGAGAAAGTTTCATTTCTCTTCCATTGTAGATTCTTAATAAATGTTTTATTAAATTGCTTTATTATTTATGTTTTGTTGATCAGTATTATGAAATGTTGTTTTAATTTTATTGACTTGCATTACAAACCATGTTTATTCGTCATGTAATAAGAGAAAATGTATCATACAAAGAATATGCATGATAGATGCAATAACTTTGGAAAGTAATACTCACAAAATTTGCACACTGACAAACATATAAAGATTATTTAGAGATCATGATTCATGTTACACACACACATACACACACATATATATATATATATATATATATACATCATTTGCAATAATATTACATTAATTTAATTGGTTGCACTCAAATATTTGCAAATATAAATACTAAGACAAATCTGCAATCAGTTTTCAAACAAACCAGTCCAACAAGAAAACCTTTGAGGATTCCAAGAAAATTAATAATGCTCAACCGAAGAAAGGAAATGATGTCAAGCCTGTTAAGATGCTTCCAATCATCAAATGTTTTTCTTAGTAAACGAAGTAGAATATAAATTCACCAACTCAGTGAAATTGTTTACTTCTACATATTCTAAACTAATTAGACATTTAACAAAAGAAAATGTCATCTCTGTAAATAAAGTTTTGAACAAAATCAATAAGAAACTAAATTTTAATGAAAATATATATAAATATACATCATACTATGAGCTCGTCAAATATAGCTCAACCCTGACCCCGCCTCTTAGAAAAAATATTAAGCTAAAAATTTTTAAAAGTAGGCCAAATAAGTAGACCAAGGTCATTTTAAAGTCAAATTTAATAAAGACAAGACGAAAAATAATTCAAAGTCTCATCAAGTATATGAACTTAATAAAAGTTTTACTTTTGCACCAAGATCATGTCAGTAATATTCAAAATCTTTGTACTAATGCTTCAATAATCAACGGATCCGAGAGACTTGCTAAGAAGATTATGAAAATTAGTTAATATTTTTCGATGAACAATCTTACAACTGAGAAATCAACAATTAGCAAGCTACAAAGTAAAGTTTTATAAATAATAAATTTTTATTTTACAATTACAAGATAAAAAACAATATAATAAGATATATACATTTTAATAAACACAAAAGATAAACATTTCATAACAAAAAAATCGGTTATATCCAACTGTCCTGGAAATTTCAAAATGAGGAAATCTGTAACTATAAATTTTCTAAAAAAAAATGAGTGGGAAACCCCCAGTTTATGCGAATTATCTTTTATCAACTCTTACAATTCTTTTTTGCTAGTTTAGTTAAAATTCACTGTTTATAAGAGGATGTTTTTTATAACAACGGTAAATAAACAAAATATATTTGAGGAAATTATCCTAGTCATCAATCTGTCATGATAATCTTTGAGAAATACTATTTACGGAAGCAATAACCATCTAAGAATTAATGGTTTAATTAAATAATCTCAATAAATCCCTTGATAATTAAATGTCAATTGTATGGGACTGTGAAATAATCACCAACACCTTACATAAAATTCTTTGCCACTTATTGTTAAAGTATTTATATACAATTTTAAAATCTTTTAAATCAGTGTTTCTTCTACCCATTTTTCTATGCTCAATAATATTATTCGCAACTGTCAATCAGCAATGTTATTGAACACATGCGTGGAGATTACAAGAAGTCTCTCAAATATACGCGGCAATCACGCATTACATGACAACTTAAACACTAGATCAGACACTTAATCTATTGAGATTTAATATTTATTACTTAATGATTTTTTGACAGAAAACATAAAATTTTTAAAACCTTCCGAATATGGAGTAAATAAAAGATGACATTGGTTTAACATAATATAATAAATTATTACTTCCATTGTTTTCCTCAAGCGCAATTAAAAAGCCAACAATGATTTCAATAGTCAGTCTTTCTACAAATTCTCTATAATATCCAATTTTATTCAAAAGAGAAATGAGCTTGAGAATACTCGTTGAGAATTTGGTTAGTTTGTTCCAATAGCCACCATGTAGTTTAGTAACTTGGAGAATGGATTCAAAATTTGAGTCTTTTCTCCAAGTAACAACAATAATTGAAATTAAGACATGAATATAAAAAAGAAAAAATATTATATCTTAAAAAAGAAAAACATACTTTTGCTTGAGAGTTTTTTTCTTTTTAAAATTAAAAGCTTTGAAATTGAAAGAATTAAAAAGTTGATGTTTAAATTAGATTTGTAAATTGTTTAGATTTGAAGAAAAGTAAAAGTAATTTTGTGAGTAAAAGTAATTTGAAAAGAATAGGAATTTGTAATATTTCAAATAAATGACTTTTGGCTCTTTATACTGTTTATAATCTTTATGACTGAACAACTAAATAATTATAGAGATTTAGAGTATACAAATAAATTGGATAAGTCAGAGAAAAAAGCAGATAAATTAAATGATTTAACATTTTATTCCAAAATTCCATGGGAGTGGGATGAAGTGGATATTAATAACGACAATCTTTTGAGTTCGAAAATTCATTTCCCGATGGAAACACAGCTAACAAAGATTGTAATAACGATTACCGAGTTGAAAAATCTTCAGATGACCTTCCTTGATTAACTGGATCATGAATTAATCTCGATGATGAATTCGAAACAGAGGAGATGTTGGACACTTCACTATCATTGAAACAAAGACCATGACTCATTCAAGGTCATTGAGTGACTCACCATATTTTTTCAAGGTCATTTAAACAAAGACCATGACTCATTCAAGGTCATTGAGTGACTCATCATATTTTTTCAAGGTCGTTTAAACAAAGACCATGACTCATTCAATGTCATTGGATTACTCATCATATTTTTTCAAGGTCATTTAAACAAATACCACGACCCATTCAAGGACATTGGATGACTCATCGTATTTTTTCAAGGTCATTTAAACAAAGACCATGACTCATTCAAGGTCATTGGATGACTCATCATATTTTATTATTACTTATTATTATTATTAATATTATTAATATTATTATTTTTATTATTATTTTTATTATTATTTTTATTATTATTATTTATTATTATTATTATTATTATTATTATTATTATTATTATATAATAAAAAACCAAGACATATACAACAAATTTATTATAAAGAGATAATTTTACTATAGTAGTATTGTCGAAGAGCTTTATTCAAAGTCCATTCCACATACTTTCGATATCGGGCAGCATAGCAATGACATCCATCACCACAGGGGTATTCGGGTTCCATATCTTTTGACAAATTGTTTTGTTCGATATCCCATAAGAACTCATCGATTACAGTAAATATCCATATTGATGTATGATTGAATATCAAGTCTGGAATTATTGATGGTGGCTTATCCATGATTCCATGTATTTCTGGATAATAGAATTCCAGACGTTCTTTAATAACTTTAAAATAATCATCTAAAAAACAAGTAATAATAATAGTAATAATAAATTACCATAATGTTTAATTTCATTCATAGCTTGAACTGCGCTCGGTACAATCATTTTAATGATAAAAATTGAAATAACAATTACTTTTATACTAATTTAGACACACACACGCATACAAATCTTTAGCTATAAACAATAAATATTAATTTATATAGATTTGAAAATGATTAAAGAAATTTTAATAATATTATTAGTTTTTAATATGGTCAACTCAATTGTTGTAACCGTTCAAGGTAAAAATTCAACAAGATGTGTATGTCCTGATACAGCAGTATTGATGGATATTTTGTATATGATAGATAGGCCTAGATATTTGAAAACTCCAGTCAAAAGATTATCTGAAAGAATGAGTAATTTAGAATTCCGATTTGAACATACATATGAGACTTTAAAAAGAGCTAAAAACGAATTATATGATGATATTATATATTTAAATAAGACCATTGGTATTATCAAAAATGAATTAAGAAAATCAATATTAGAATTGAAAGAAAATCATAAACTTAATGAAAAAATGATGAATCAAGTTCAATATAGTATAAAATTTTATTCTAATAAAACAACTGGTCAGTTCAATCGTATAATGAAATTACAACACCCAGTTAACAGTGGTGGCAACAGCTTGAAAGAAGTTAACAGTGCCAACAAATCATCATTGCCATTTCCATTATATATTTTTACATATTTTCTTAGTATTGCATGATTCTGATTGGTCGAATTTGGTATAAATACACTTACACTTTCAAATATTTTTATAAAATGCCAGAAACTAAATTTTTTATAACTTTATTGAATGAGCTGGTCTCTAATAATTGTGAAGAAGATGAAATCATTAAAACCATGAAATTTATGGTAAACCGTACCGAGAAAATCGTTGAAGACATACCATTTGATTATGACAAAAATTCTCAATTTGCCAACATTGGAGAGAAAGAAGGCATTCCAATCATTATTTAGTTACATGTTCGATGAAAATAATAAATGGATGCGAATAATAGTAGGATTAATGTATATGAAACACATGATATTAAAATCTGGCTCTGACTATGAAAATTATTTCCAATGGTCTATAGAGGTAAATTACTTTATATTGTTATTAATTTATCATTATTTAGGTAATAGAAACAAAAACTGACCCGTGGGTAGTAACAAACGGTGAATGGACAGCGATTATTCAAGTTGCAGCAGAAGCCAAACGCTCTGATATTTATATCGCAAATTGCAAATTTTTATTAAAACTATTCACTGGAGCATCTGTTTTATATTTATGTAACAAAGTTTATCGTAGATTTTAATAAATATTTCTTTGTTATTATTATTATTAATAAAAAACTACATTTTTAAAGATTTATTGATTATTACACGAACAGTCTTCATCACCACAATATTCTATCATAATATTTTCTATAACATGGTCAATACAATTCTTAAATTCGGTCGGCTCATCTTTAGTAATTTCGGTAGTATCTTCAGTATCATTAATATTTTCTTCATCATTAATAAGTGTATCATCAATAATTTCTTCAGAATCATTAATAATTTCAGTATTAATTTCTCCATCATTAACAATTTCAGTATCATCACTCTGACATCCAGAATCACAACTTGAATCTTCTTTACTCAATGCTTCAACTAAAGTCAACATATCTCTAATTTTTACACCGGTTATTTCTTCGAGTTTATCAAACAAAAAGTTTATTAAATATTCTAAACTAAATTAATTAATTATTTTATATTTTATATTTTACCTTTTTCAGACATCATTTTTAAAACTATTTTAAAACTACTTATAATTTTGTTTATAGAATAACAAAGAAAACATAAATACATTTATTAAACACTAAACACTATACATTAAAATAACTGTGAAAGTCTAGCAGTAACAATTTTCCAGATTGGAGAAAGCACATCGTTTTGATCAGCTTTATATCCTTGGATTGTTATTGTTATATACCAGTTTTCCTGTTCTTTGAATCCAATTTCTGTAAATGCATCATAATATCTGGTATATTGACTCGTGAAGAAAGCATTTTCATTGCATTTTAAATTGGAATTGATCTTTTTAAATGTATTATCAATATCCTTGATATCTAACATTGAGAGAGTACCAGCAAGAGATTGAAATTGCGTTTTATGGAGTTTGACTGGATTTGCTAATTGCATATTGATAGGCTCCTTTAAAAAATACATTTTATAATTGTGGAACATCTGAACTGGTTGGACACTTATTTTCTTGGTCATGTTTGATTTATGATCTTTATAAGGTGGTGACGCACTTTTATACCCTTGACAGATAATGATTAACCAATCAGAATCATGCATGATCACAAAGACAATGCATGATAAGTGCATGATAATTGCAATATAAGTGCGTGACTGGAAAACTGTATGTAAATTAACCCATTGAGTTTACATATATGATTTTACACATATCATCTATATAAAATGTATTATTAATATCACGTGTTTTATTATTATGAGTTATTATTATTAATATCTCATATTTTATTATTACGAGTTATTATTATTAACATCTCATATTTTATTATTACGAGTTATTATTATTATTATTACTATACTACTAAAATTATTATCATTATTATTATTAATATACTTATTACTTATAAAAATTTTATTAATACTTATAAAAACTTTAATTATTATTATTATTATCTCTACCAAAATAAAACTACCAAAACAAAACAAACAAAAATAAAATACAAAACATTTATTTTCTGAACAATTGGTATTTTGATGAATTCCTAACTGATTTTGCCAGGCACCATTCCACATAGCGCTGGTATCGAAAATCGCAGCAGCTACAACCCAGAATACAAGCGTATTCGGGTTCCATCTCCTTCGGTCTTCGGTCAAGCTTAATATCCCATAGAGCTTGATCTATTATGTTGAAAATCCATATGTTGGTGGTTCCATACACCAAATCTGGAATTATTGATTCTGGCTGGTCTTTGACTATTGCTCGGAGTTGAGGATAGAAAAAGAATAACCGTTCTAGTAATACGGTCTGATATTTATCTGGAAACAAAGATAATAATATTAATAAATAATAAATAATAAATTTACCGTAGTTTTTGATTTATTTCTTGGTTAATTTTGTGCTCGTCATCTGCAGTGTATTTTCCATTTTAAAAATGAAATAAAATGAATAAGCAATTTGTTTTAATCAATCACTAGCCAATCAGATATCCACCAATCCGGTGATTTCATTTTGTATGTCACAAACAATATTTTTGTACTCTAGATTTCGCACCCCTAATATGACTATTTTGCCACTAGCAAACACGTTAACATACATTGGGTTGTATTTTAAAAGCCTCAGTGCAGGAAATAATTCTGGTTCGAACATACAAAGACATTTTGTTGACATGTTGTATAGATTGATAGATTGTCCTATATCCATGGTAACTGTAATTGACTGTATTTTAATATCCTTTATTCTATATTGTAATTTATTGGCATCTAAAGGTTTCTTGCATCCCATGATTCTGCATTTGCCGGATTTCAAAAATATTATAAGGTATTTTCCACTCCTATCAACAATTTGCTGGGGCTTACCAATTGGAAATATCATTTTTGAAACATCGAAAGTTCCTTTATAATTTATATTTGATAACATAATTAAACAATAAAGAAATATTAAGCTATATACATATATGATTTTTAGGAAGAGTTCATTAAATCATATAATATAAACAAAAACCTATAATTATACAAATTAATAATGGAATTAAGAAATGATGCTGTATATCAAATCGTCGGCCCAAGTGGTAGTGGTAAAACTATGTTTGTGTGTAAATTACTGAAATCTAATTTATTTCAAACAAAATTCAACAAGATTTATTGGCATAAGGGTGCAGATGAAGAACATGGATTAACTCAAGATAATTTCTGTAAATTGAAAAACATGAAAATAGTAAAGGGTTTTGATAAAATCTGGTCAAGTCGTTTAAGGAAAGGTGATGTCATCATTATTGATGATTTGTATCAGGAAGCTAATAAAGAAAAGGATTTTAATAATTTATTCACAAAAATCAGTAGACATGTTGGTGTTACTGTGATCTTTATTACTCAAAATCTATTTCATCAGGGTGGCGCACATCGAACAAGGAATTTAAATGTTCAATATTTAGTTATTTTCAAGAATCCTAAAGATGCGACAGTTATTGATTTTCTTGCTCGACAAGCATACCCTAATAATCATAATTTTCTCATCAGTGCATTTCAAGATGCTACAAAATCACCACATGGGTATATATTTCTTGATTTCACACAACAATGCAATGATGATTTACGGGTAAAAACCGATATTTTCAATAAAGAAGGTGCCATGGTATATAAACAAAGTTGAAAACTTTAACATGTAAAAATGTTTATGAAATCCAGGCTTAAAAATATCCGAAAACTTAGACAAAGTATTAAAAAGAAGCGTGTTCCACCAAAAACCAGTTATACACCATCTAAAAAACTAATAACCGAGAATTACCCTGCGATGAATCTAATTTCGAAAAACATTACTAAAAAGAGTAAGAAAACAGATAAAATTGTAAAAAATCATAGGAGTTTCCCATATTTTAATGCATTGTTAAAGGCTTCGAGTATGAAAAGAATGTCTATTTTACAATCATTTCCAACTTTTGTTGTTGATGATTTACTCAAAATTCTATTAAAAGTAGTCAGAGGTAAAATTAAAATCAGTAATTCTAAAAAACTAGTATTGAATAAACATCGTAAGCCTTTGTTATCACTAGTAAATAATAAAAATCGTAAGCAAATGAGAAAAATCATATATAAACAACAAGGTGGTTTTTATCGGAGCAATGTTACCATTAGCATTATCATTATTATCACAATAAACGATGGGGCAATCATTACCTAATGTTAAATTAAAATTTAAATCATCTTGTTGTAATGGAGAAGATTTGGACGAACCCAGAAGACGAAGCAGGTTTCGGTGGAGTGGCAAAGTTAAAGAAAAGAGTCCCAAAGTCGAAAAAGGAAACGCAAAAGTGGTTGTCAGATCAGCTTGCGTACAGTTTAAACAAACCGATGCGGAAAAGATTTCCAACAAGAGCTTATAAGACATTCGGTATTAATGATTTATGGCAAATGGATTTGATGGAGATGATACCGTATTCGAAGATTATCAAGGGTTATAAATATATTTTAACGTGTATTGATGTTTTCAGTCGTTTTGCTCGCGGTGTACCAACAAAGACAAAATCTGCAGAGGAAATATCTAAAGCAATTAACTCAATGTTTAAAAATGAGCATCCAGACAATTTGCAAACCGATTTCGGTATTATTATTAATATTATTATTATTATTATTATTATTATTATTATTATTATTATTATTATTATTATTATTATAGGCAAGGAGTTTTACAATAGTAAAGTTAAGCAAATCCTGGATCGCCTCAAAATAAATCATTATTCTGTACATTCTCAATACAAAGCCGCACATGTTGAAAGATTTAACCGGACATTGAGGGATAGATTGAAGAAATATTTCGTGCATCAAGGTAATAAAATATGGATAAATGTATTACCGAAAATACTTGCTAGTTATAATAATTCATCACATCGAGGTCTGAATGGTTTGAGACCCGTAGATATCAGCTCGAAAACATTAGCTAAATCAGTACGGTCTAAAACAGTTGCTATTACAAAACCAAAATATAAAGTTTGTAATCACGTTAGAATTAGTAAAATATCTGCTTCACCTTTCATCAAAAATTTCGATAGTAATTGGAGTGATGAGGTATTTCAAATTATTAAAATTAATACTAAACAGAGTCCTGTAATGTATGTTATTAAGGATAGTGATAACAATGTAATACAAGGGAAATTCTATGAACAGGAATTACAAGTTATTTCCAAACCTACAGTGTTCAGAATTCAGAAAATATTGAAAACTAAAATGGTGGGTAAGGATAAACAATACTATGTCAAATGGCATGGATATCAAAAACCCTCATGGATATCATCAAAAAACCTAGTAAAATGAGTTTCTATACAATTTTACCGAGTAATAGTTGCCCACTAATCCATCCGGAAAATCAAGCAAGTAAATTTATGGTTGATCTTCAAAATCCCATTTATTTACATAGAAATTGGGAAGTTGCTTTGCAAGACTTTACATTTGTGTACAATACATTCCCATTTTATAGTCATTGTAAAATCGGTTACAAGAAACGTGTACCCAAAACCTGTAGTGGTATTTTCTCAATCAATAATTTTGAACGATATTGTCTTATTCCAAATCAGATTTTAGATGAAAATTGTGGTATGTTTTTCAAAGATGGATTGAATGTTAGTTATGATTATAGTCCATTTACAATAAAGTTTGAAAGTATTGAGGATGCCAAGCGAATGGGTAGTGATAAGCTTAACATTGTTGTTCATGTTACTGAATACCTAATACGTTTCAAAACATTTGATGAGAAAAGTGTAACAATCGAAAACATCAAAATATCTGTATCATATATTAATGAGGTGGAAGATACATTTACATTTACTAAAGATTTATATATTGAAACACTTGAGGAATTACATAAATATATTTCATTCAATTGTTTACATATATTTAAAACTATTGAATTTGTTAAAGATGGAATATGTAAATTCAGTCTGAATAATAACATTTGTGAAGTTACATTTGATAAGAATTTGGCTAATACATTGGGATTAGATAAGCAAACATATAGGGCAAGTGCTTTTGGTGTACGCAAACCAAAAATAATAAAACTTCATAGGCAAATGTTCATATATACTAACATCATCGATCCTATAATTGTTGGTGATTCTCTGGTTCCTCTTTTGAAATCTGTTTGGGTTGATAAACATGATCAAGATGAAGTTGTCAATATAAATATCGATAATCCCATGTACTTACCGGTATCAACATCATGTATAAACAATATAGAAATAAATATTCGTGATGATAGCGGTAAATTTATTGAATTTAGTAAAGATACAAAAACTCATTTGACATTACATTTTAGTAAATTAGATGGCCAATAACGATATTATTAGTATGTATAGTGGTAGCCAAAGTGGTGGCGAATTACCATATTTTATTGGTAAACAGTATGGATCAGGATGGTTGAGAACAATTGGTAGATTTGCACTTCCTATTCTTAAACGCCTTGGTAGTTTTGGTATGAAAACTGCTAAAGATGTGATAATGAATGAGCAGAAAATATTACCATCTCTGAAATCAAATGCATTATCCGAGTTAGGGAAAGTTCTACCGGGTATGTTTCATAAACCCGAAGCGCCAGCTCAAAAACGTAAAAGACCTCATAAACATATAAACAAACGAATGAAAGGACATGGAACTATATTTCAAAAATGATTTGTGGTAAATCTGAATTGTGCTTATTTGATAGACCATCTCCCCAAGCAGTAATTGAAATGGGGGCCTTTGAAGATGTATTCCAGATGAATTCTATTATGGATAGTAGAACCGATATTGAATTTTATATTAATGGTTCCCAAACTGAATATTTAGATTTGAATGATACATTGTTAACTGTTCAGATCAAAGTTGTAGATAAAGATAGAAAACCGTTGGGTGAACCTAGTGATGTAATACCAAACAATTTCTTGTTTCATACGCTTTTTAAAGATGCAGTTCTCGGATTTAATAATATCAAGATTGAGGGTGGTAACAGTACATATATTCACAAAGCTCTAATAGAAACTATTATAAATTACAATAGCGATACTAAAAATACATGTTTAACTCCTATGGGTTATGGTAGTGATGATGATAGGAAAAAGTGGATTAAAGGTTCGAAATTATTTACCATGTGCTCATCGTTACAACTCGATTTTATGGATCAACCGAAATATTTACTCCCAGGTGTTAATGTACACATTAGATTGAAAAGGTCTGATTCGGCATTATCACTAACAAGTGCTACCACAGCACCAATTCTTCAATTAATTGATGCAAAATTATTGGTGAGAAGAGTTCGGGTTGAGCCATCTGTATTAGCTGGTCATCAACTGGGGCTTAATTCTAAGCATGCAATATATCCATTGAAAACAAAGGAAATTGTTCAATTTGCTATTGCTAAAGGTTCAGCTTCTTTCTATAAGAAACAAATATTTGGAGATAGAAGAATGCCCAACTTTATATTGGTAACATTTCAAAGTGAATCTCAATATAACGGATCATACTTATCATCGAGCTCAATTTTCAAAGACTTTGGTGTAACATCGCTAACTTTATCGAAAAATAGTGATTACAGAGAAACGCATACTCAAGATTTCGATAATGATAATTATTGTGCTACATATATGCAGAGTATAGTGAGAAATATGGGTTATTTGGATAAAAACCTTAATTGTGGTATAACTCTTGAAGATTTTAAAAGCAAATATCCATTCTTCACATTTGTTTTGGCACCCGATTTTGATTTAAATCAGAGTCAATTACCTACAATTGAACCGGTACATGTTGTAATATATGGAGTATTTGAAAATGAGGTTCAAATAACTGCAAACAGAACTGTGTTGGTTTGAACGAACATTGTTGGTTTGAATGGTATAAATGTATAGATAATTTATGATAATTTGTCATGGAGTAAGTTTTTAAATGTATTATTAATATTATTGGTGTAGTTCTGTTCAGGTCTATCGAATTGGAAAACAAATACTACGACATGAATTTTTAGGGGTTTTTCCTCTTGATAAAATTCCATATTTACGTAATAATCAAGCCATAATCGTCAATACTCAATCATCTCATCTCGGTGGAGAACATTGGTTAGCAATATATATGAAACCTAGCAAGATATTTGTATTTGATCCTATGGGTTTCTATTATCCGGCTTTAATGGTTTCGAAACTGCAAACAATGGGTAAACCTATTGTCTATAATAAAACTATGTATCAAAAACCATGGACCTTAACATGTGGTCAACATTGTTTAGCTTGGTTATTATCCAAGAGATTTGATGATTAATAAATATATTAATGTTTATTGTTATGTTTTATTTTATGTTTTAACTATTAATATTTTTATTTATTATTATAATTTTTATAAATATTATTATTATTATAATTATTATTATTATTTTTATTATTATTATTATTATTATTTTTATTATTATTATTATTATTAATATTAATATTATTTTTATTATTATTATAATTATAAATGTTATTATTATGTGTTTAATTAAAGATAAGCTAATGCATCATCACAAAGACTATGCATGATAAGTGCGTGATCACAAAGACAGTGCATGATAAGTGCGTGATCATCACATGATAAGTGCATGCATACACAAAATTGAATAAAGAAAACACATGCAAACTCAATGTATGTGATTTACAAAGAAAACACATACAAACAAAAGTATGTATGTGATTTACAAAGAACGTATGCAGTCACAGTGTAGACTGCATGTGTTTTACAAAGAAAGCATGCCTACACGGTATAGATTGCATGCGTAAAAATCTCTCACCTTTATGCGTGTATTGCTAAAATGTGATTGGCTAAATCCTGAAAATATTATTCTCTTTATAAACATTGACAAATGTAGAATTTGTCACAATTATTTCAAAACTTTCTGAAGCGCTATTTTCAAAAATTTTCAAAAAAAAATGAACAATAATATTTTAAGAAGTATTCTCGAGAATGAAACTGGTAAGGATTTTTTATTAATTTTTAATTTTATTATTATATTTTTCTAGATTGGTATACATTAACAGAAATACAAGATCAGTTAGATCGTGAAAATGATGTTATTATTATCGAAGATGATGGTAAATTTTAATTTTATATATGTTTTATTTATAAATTATTTTAGAAGTTATTTTAATCGAAGATACAATTGTTATCAGTGATAGCGAAGACGATATTATCGAAGATGGTAAATTTTAATTTAATTTTATTATATATTTAAAAAACAAAAACATTTTAGTTGATTTGGATGCGGATGCTCATCATAATGCCCTCGTTTCTGAGGAAGACAATTCTCATCATAATGCCCTCGTTTCTGGAGAAGACAATGCTCATCATAATGCCCTCGTTTCTGGAGATGCCCCCATTTCTGGGGAAGATATGGGGGACCTCTCTTCTATAGAGGATGATGATTCGTCGGAATCAGGAGATAAATGTTAGTTTTTTTTTTATTTATTTTTATTTATCGAAATTAAGTTAATGATATTTGAAGTATTATTAAAATAATACATCAAATATCAATAATTTATAATAATTTATAATAAGGATCTATTTATTTCAAAAGTTTTATGATAAATATATTTTTAAATTGATGAAATTTAAAGTATTATTTTAATAATACTTCAAATATCATTAATTTATAATATATTTTAAAAAAAAAGTATTATTACTGAAACATATATTAACATAATAAATTATAAACAAATATAGTTGAACAAATAGTTTTTGAATTATATAGGCATTTTTTATTATAGATCTTACGTAATTGAATTATATATGAATTATATAGGAATTATTTTAATAGATATTTTATATCATATTTAATAGTTTGCAGTGAGCATGCAAATATTATTGTATTTAAGGTTTTATTTATTAGAATTATTATCATATTTAATAGTTTGCAGTGAGCATGCAAATATTATTGTATTTAAGGTTTTATTTATTAGAATTATTATCATATTTAATAGTTTGCAGTGAGCATGCAAATATCATTGTATTTAAGGTTTTATTTATTAGAATTATTATCATATTTAATAGTTTGCAGTGAGCATGCAAATATTATTGTATTTAAGGTTTTATTTATTAGAATTATTATCATATTTAATAGTTTGCAGTGAGCATGCAAATATCATTGTATTTAAGGTTTTATTTATTAGAATTATTATCATATTTAATAGTTTGCAGTGAGCATGCAAATATCATTGTATTTAAGGTTTAATTTGTTAGAATTATTAGATATTTTATATCATAGTTAGAATTATTAGTTACTTTATATAGGTTTTTAATTTAATATTTTTATTACGCACTTTTTATCCGAGATATTGCATCTCATCATTGCAACATAATGAAATTTGCCATGAAGAAATGAAAAAATATTACCGCCATAGATTTAATGGCATCAACTTTTTTATCTGCGCCATATGCAAAACATCCCAGAACATTAAATATAAAGAATTTTATAGGGAACATGCGGTTCATTTAAATTCTTTCAAGTCGAGTAAAATAAATATGTTTAAGAAAATTAATAAAAATAACGTCGATATTTTGAATATACTACAAAATAAAAAAAACATCAAATAAAAAGAATAAAAGACCTGCTGCACCTATTAAAATTAATATCCCAAATAAAATAATTAAAAAAGAAGTCATCGAAATCAGTGATGATGATGACTCTAATATTATAAATAATGTAAATAATATAAATAATGAAAATACTATAAATAATGAAAATATTATAAATAATATACCTATTATAATTAATGAAAATACTATACCTACTATAAATAATGAAAATAATATTATACAATTCGGAGGTTTTGTATTAGAGAATGAGCCGAACATTTCAGTAAATTTAAATGGCGCTATCAAAACGTAAAGTTTTGATATATCTAACGCGCAACTTATTACAGTAACTTTAAGTGGAAGGTGATAAATTGATAGGGCCTATGTCTTTCAGTGAGGTTCGACAGTTTAAATCTTGTCGAACCTGTTATTTATGTAAAAAACCGATTGTAAATCCGGTTAGAGATCATTGCCATTTTACTGGTAATTATCTAGGGGCAGCTTGCCGAAAATGTAATATAGCTCGTAGGATTTATCGGTTACTACCTATAGTCTTTCATAATTTAAGAGGGTATGATCTTCACCATATTTTAAAATATGGTCTCGATCGCTTTCCTTCATGGAATTTAGATATCATACCGGCCTTTACAGAAAAATTTATTTCGTTAATTGTTCGCATTAACAAATTGGCTGTTCGCTTTATCGACAGTATGCAATTTGTTAATTGTTCGTTAGCTAAGGCTGTGAAAACGTTAACTTCTCTTCCACTGACTTCGTCTGTCTTTCAAGGTTCTATAGTCGACTGTAAAGGTATTTTTCCGTATAATTTTGCTGTTTCTGAGGAAGTTCTTGAGACTACTTATGAGTTGCCTCCAATTTGGGAGGGCGTAAGTGAAGATGAGTACGATAGGACACAACTAATCTGGACGCAGCAAAACTGTAGGACTTTGCGTTATTATATGTTAATTTACCTTAAACTTGATGTATTCCTCCTTGCGGACTATTTTCAACAATTCCGTGCCAAGGCTATTGTTTACAATGGTCTTGAACCTCTAAACTTTTATGGCATTCCGGGTATGTCATGGGCTTCAGCGCTTATGACATTAACGGAACCCATTGAACTTTTACAGGACATGGAAATGTTCAATTTTTACGAAGGTGGAATACGGGGTGGGTTAACATTTGTTAACAAACATTACATTGCTGCTTCGGAGGATACAGAATTATTGTACATAGATATAAATAATCTGTATGGTTGGGCTCTCAGCCAAAGTCTTCCTTACGCTGATTTTACTTGGGTGTATGATGGTTTGGATGAGGTTTTGAATGAATGTGCGAATGTTGTGGATATTGAAATCCTTCCATATGGATATACTATGGAAGTTGATATCGAAATTTCAGATAATTTACATGATTTTTTAAATGACTTTCCGATTGAACCGGAAAAGATGTGCCCACCAAATTCAAAAGTTGAGAAGTTAATGCTAACGCATTATCCTAAGAAGAACTATGTTCTTCATTGGAGGCTTCTCAGGCTTTATCTTTCTCTCGGGGCTAAGGTTACACATATACATAGAGCTATTAAATACAAGCAAGCTCCTATTTTTAAACATTATATCGATAAAAACACTAACTTGCGTGCAAATGCAGTTAGTGAATTATACAGAGATTTATTTAAATTGTATAACAACAGTCTGTATGGTAAATCTGTTGAGAACCTTAAAAAGAGGATGAATTTGACGATTATGTAATTCAGCTGAAAAGTTAATTACATATTCGTCAAAACCGGCATTTAGAAAAACAATAGAGATTACTGATGATCTTTTTGCCGCTCATCTTAATAAGGACTCAATATGTTTGGATAGACCTAGTTATATCGGTCAATCAGTTCTAGATTTATCCAAACTACGGATGTACCAGTTACAGTATGTTGAGTTACAAAAATATCGTGATATTTATAATTGTGATATCAATCTAGTAGTGGGTGATACAGATAGCTTCTTTTTGGAGATAAAAAATTTAAAATTAGAAATTTTATTAAAAGCGATGATTTCGGATGATCTGTTAGATACATCAAATTATGATCCTTCTCATCCTTTATATTCTAGACGACTTGACTTGGTTATTGGCAAGTTCAAGGATGAGAGTAAAGGGTTAGGATATAGTGAGTGGGTTTTCTTGTGCCATAAATGTTATAGCTTGCTAGCAAATAAATCAACAATGCGAGCTAAGGGTGTAAAATTACCGGGTACCGATATTAAACACCAATCATATTTGAATTGTTATAATAACAATACTATTATGTCGGTACCTCAAACTAGGATAGGAACCCGAAATCACCAGCTGTTCACTTTTAAAAATTCTAAAATAGCATTAAATAATCATGACGATAAGAGAGCTTGGGTAGGGAAAAACTCGAGTTTTGCATATGGTCATTATAGAGGGGTTGATGTCCTTGATGTTGGCGGTAATATAATAATGCCTGAAACCGATCCATCAGTTCGCAATCAGCAATTCGATGAGATATTTGACAATGTTATTGATATTTATTAACAAATTTGTATATAAAAATAAAAATTGTGAAAATTTCTCTTTGCTATTTTCATTTGTTATAATTTATTTGTTTTTTTTTATTTATTTATAATATTTTCATAATCAAATGCCAAGCGTGAAGAAACGTGAAATAAAACTTTATATTTGTTTAATTGTATTATTAATAATTGATTTATTTTTTATGAAGTTGTTGTTTTTTATATATAGTTGTTTTTATATAGATGTTTTTTATATAGTTGTTTTTATGTATTTGTTTTATTATATATATATATATATATGTATTATTAATAAAAAGTAATAAAAATAATGATAATAATATTTATAATAATAATAAATAAAAATAATAATAATAAAAAGAATAATAAATAAAACTTGTAATAAAAATTAAAACATGTAATAATAATAATAATATTAATAAAAAAAAATAATAAAAATTATAATATTAATAAATAAAACTTGTAATAAAAATTAAAATATGTAATAAAAATAATAATAATAATAATAATACTAATAAAAAGAATAATATTAATAAAAATTAAAACTAGTAATAAAAATAATAATATTAATAATAATAATAATAAAAATAATAATATTAATAATAATAATAATAATAAAAAATAATAATAAAAATAAAAATAATAATAAAAATAATAATATTAATAAAAATTAAAACATGTAATAATAATATTAATAATATTAATAATAATAATAAGTAATAATAATAATAAAATAATTGACTTGATTAAAACAAGCAATTTAATTTAATAATATAATTTAAAAATAAAAAATATTATTGACTTGATTAAAACAAATAATAATAATATTTAGAAAATAATAGTAAGAAAATAAATTTAGAAAATATATTCTAATAATAAAATTAGTAGTAAATTAAAATTAAAAAATGTTAAAAAATACTATGACCTTGAGAAATTATGAATGACCTTGAAAAAATACGATGAGTCATGGAATGACCTTGAATTAGTCATGGTCTTTGTTTAAACGACCTTGAAAAATATGATGAGTCACCCAATGACCTTGAATGAGTCATGGTCTTTGTTTAAATGACTTTGGAAAATATGATGAGTCATCCAACGACCTTGAGTTAGTCATGGTCTTTGTTAAAGTGACCTTGAAAAAATATGATTAGTCATCCAATGACCTTGAATGAGTCATGGTCTTTGTTTAAGTGACCTTGAAAAAATATGATGAGTCATCCAATGGCCTTGAATGAGTCATGGTCTTTGTTTAAATGACCTTGAAAAAATATGATTAGTCATCCAATGACCTTGAATGAGTCATTGTCTTTGTCTTAAAATTTTTTTGTACTTTTGGACTTAGAAAAATTTTCTTTCAGCCGGGGAGGGGAGGGGGAGGGTACTGTGCTGGATGTGACATGTGCTGGATGTGACACATCCCACTACTCTGAGTGACACGTTTGAGGACTGCCTTTGAGATCGAGATTGAAATCCTATCTTGAGATACATCTCTGACGTTGATTAATGACATAACATAAGATAATTGAAGTTTTTTGATGAACTAGAAAATATCGAAAATCGTCATAGTTAGTAACTCAAAGAATGAACACAAATAAAAAGATGGGCTAAACAATGTGCAAAAATCTGAAAAGATCTAAATTTGAATTATAAATAACATAATTGCGCCGATTCCCACTCTAACTATCACAAGGTATTGATCTAATAAAGAGGTTAATATCAAACAAAACTTTAAAAGCATTTTTTTTCTTTTTCACTTCTGATTTCTTTATAGGTGACATAATATTTTTTAAAAAATTTGACTATGAATCAGATTTATTTAAGGTATTCACCTTACATAAATCTGATTCATAGTCCAATGTTGTAGAAAATATTATGAAACTTTAAAAGATCAATAATTATAATCGTAAATATGGAATGTTAAGGTTTTCGATCAGCATTCACGAACCTAAAAGTGAAGTACAATATCAGTTTATTTAATGTAGAAGGTCAACCATGGCAGGTCATAATCTATATGTTCATTGAAAGAGGAAGCATTTTATGAACAGTTTACATAAAAACATTGTATTCACATGTGAAACGGAGAGAAAGTCATCAATTGCGTTTTTAGATTTGTTAATTCAACGCAAAGATAAACAGTATGAGACAGAGATTTATAGAAAACCAACTGATACTGGTTTTTATACTTCTCCAGAAAGCTTTTGTGAATTTAAGTATAAGAGAAATATGGTGAAAGGATTGATTTAACGTTCATGGTCTTTATCTTCTACTTTTGCTAATTCAGTAAAAGGTGTTGATGAATTGGTTGAGTTGTTGATAAAGAATGGATATTCTAAATCATTTTTATTGTTGATGATAAAAGAGACTGTTGATAAATTGATTAAAAATCCTAAGGATCCATGTTTTGGAAAGTCTGAATGTAATTTGTCGGATGGGTGTGAATTGAGTGTTGGTCTGGGTGATGGTAAAAATGGATTTAAAAAAATTGAGCCTAAATATGTGTTAGTATTGCCGTACTCTAAAGGCTTTACAAATTATAAAAGGAAGTTAAGTAAACAGATGGAAAATTTAGAGTATAAGATTGTCTCTAATTCGTGTAAGGTAATTCGTGTTTATTAATAAATCAAAAACTCCGGTTGGATTGTGTTCTGATCTCGTTTATCAATTTACATGTAATGGGTGTAATGCCACATACATTGGAGAGACTTCCCGTCATCTCTGTACTCGAGTTCTAGAGCAGTGTCGATTGAAGGGTTTGACCAATATTAGTGAACACAATAGAGACTGTAAAAGTGAAATAGGAATGTCTGATTTTAGAATTTTGTTGAGAAGTTTTAATAATTATTGGGAACGCGTGATATGTGAAGCATTGCTGATAAGGTCATTGTATCCAAAGATTAATGTGCAAAGTGCTGTGACTACGAATGTTTTGAATGTTTTTAAATAGTTTACATATGTTAAATCATGTTTGTTTTTTACTATTATTAAAATAATTGAAAATTTTAAATTACATTAATTTTTTAAATTAATTAAAAGAGTTAATTAAATATATTTTATAAATATTTATTTATTACAAAATTAAATTAATAAAAAATAATTTGTTTAAATTAAATGTTAATTCATAATATTTTTAGTTGGTTTTGAGTACTTGAAGATGATAGCTATGCTATCGAAATATATCGTACGAGAAGTTTTTATTGGCGTTATCTTTTAATTAAATCGTTGCCAAATTTATTTAATTATTTATATATATATATATATATATATATATATATATATATATATATATATATATATTAGGGTGGAGCTTAAAAATAAAAAAAAATAAAAAAAGGTATTTTTGAAAGTCTTACCCTCCTAATCTGTTCCTTATAATATAGAAACACTATATAAAAAGTTTGAATAATAAATTCTTGTGTTTAGGGGAAGCTCAAGTGCTTCAAATTTACAAAAATTATGAAAATTACATAAATTCTCAATTTATTTATAACAAACCAAATAATTTTTCAACACAATTGACTGCAATCTCAGTTCGGTTTTGGGCAGAGTTCAGGGAGACAGTTCAACAATTTCCAAATTTATTGTTTATGTGGTACTCCAGACATAGTTTGTTTCCTGCTGTCAGGGTACATTCGACGATGATCCTCGACAACTTTCAGGAGGAATTGTAACTGCGATTCATCGTGAGTTAACAAGCCGCTGTATTCCTGAATTAAAACAACTCCACGTTCAGCATGATCATTTACTACTTTCAGTGACTTGACTGTTTCCTTAGCTTGCCTGAAGTCATCTCTGTCCTCCCACAAACCAGGATCAACCGCGAGGAATCCATGTGGAAGTTCTAGCATTCGGAGCAGGGTCATTGACTTAGCTGTGACAAAATCTTCCAAGTTCCTGGTCTTAAAGGAATCGAGAGCAACTGTAATTCTCTTTGAATGGTCCTTATCTTGCTCTTCTTCATTCTGCATTGCTCTCACCATCAGTCTCTTGGTTGACGAATTAACGTGATCGTCGAAGAAAGTCAAGCTAACAAGTTCCTGTGACAGGTACCACAAATTGTTGGAAAACTTTTGTGATGTTTGCTTTGAGATTGCAGAATGGATAGACGAGTATTCAAGCAAAGACTTGAGCAGCAGAAAGTCATTGTAAGGAGCATCGGATGCTTGAGGTGCAGAGATCCAGGCTTTCAGGTAGATGCGTACAGCAAACACACACACATCGCGTAATCCTCTTTCTTCTGCAGAAGTAAGTTTGAATCGAGTCTTGAACATCCAGATCTTTAAACTTTATATGACTTTGCTCATCCACCGAGCATGATGCATTGCTCCGGGCAACATGAATCGAACTTCTCTGGCAGGAGCAGCACCGAGAAAGACAATCACGAGTTCCAAGAATTCTTTATAATCGTCTCTCGGCTGGCTCGGTTCAAGATGCTTGATGGCAAAATCGACGGTGCTTTGCCTAATGTCTTCCACTAGATTTGCCACGTCGTCTGCTGCAATCCCTGGTTCATATTTGTCCGTTTCGATGATTACCCAGTATTCCTGAAAGCGTTTGAAGAGTTGAACCACGGGAGAGGAGGAGGCTCCCATACAGACTTGGAAGACTGCACCAATAATCAGTTCCATAACGTGATGCCTGCAAGCCAGCGACAACAACTCCTTCTTAAGTTTCTGCTCTAGGAGGACACATGCACCAGATATCCGACCAGTGTTTGAGCTGGTCGTGTCAAAACACATAGCTCGAATACTGTTGGCTATGCCCCAGTCTTCAATGGCTCCAAAAACAACACCAGCCTCAGCCTCGCCTGTTACGGATGGAAGCTTGGCAACTGTGAGTAGCTGAAAAACTCCTTTTCCTTACACCAACACTGGCAGGCGATCGACCTTCTCTTTTCCAATTAGGTCAGGGATAAGTTTCCCGTCCCAGTGAACAACAAGGGGAACGTTGCCCTGAAACTCAGCCTTTATGTTTGCTGATCTCTGGACTCTGTTTTCAACTCTGTATCGTCGAATTGAATCTCTGTTTAGAGCAAGTTCATCAATGTTATGTCCCAAGCTTTTGGCGGTCTCTGCTATAACGAAAACGGCCTTGCGGTCTGAAACTTTGGTTCGATCCAGTGCTGCCGCGAGTTCAGGAGTGACAACAGTTTTTCGTCCCCTTTTTCTCTTTGGTGTCCTAAATGCTATGCTTCCAACAGCCTCCTCACATGCATCATTCTCAGTTTCCATCTTCTCTGTGTCTTCTGTTAAACTGTTTTCTGAACCAGATGAAACCAATTCCACTGTAAAATCTGCAAACTGTTTCATTTCAATCATTTTCTGTCGCTTGGCAAGCATTTTCTTATCTCTTTAAGACGCCCTTTTCTCCTTGCCAGCAAGCTTTTCATCTACCCCAGCCATAGACCCTCTTCTTCCTTTCTCCCGCTGTGCTAATAAGAAATCTTTATCTTCTTGAAAAACTGATTTCATGTTCAGAGTATCGGCGTGAGCGACATCAAAAAGATCATCGAGTCTGGAAACAAAAGCCGACTCTCTTGAGAGTTGAGTTGGTGAAGCTCGTGTTTTGTTCTTCTTGAGAAGACGCCATTCCTCAAATGTCTTCTCTAACTTGGTTTGAGAGTTTTGATGTTCTCTCATTGGGATTCTAGCTTTAACCCAAAACTTTGATATTTCAGTTATGGTAACAGCCGACGATTGTCTTATGGTTTCCTTCAGTTCGAGATGGTGATTTAGGAAGAACCCAAGAGTCATACGCAATGACAGCAACTTGCTGCCTGTTAATACAGTCACAGAGTCCCCAAGAAAATACAACTGGTTCTGAGATCTTGTTGCTTGTGCCATAGATGACATTTTTTATCAGCAATTAGTCTGTAAAAAAATTAGAAAAGGCATTTTTATCAATCATTTGGCATTTGGAATCACGATTTTTACCATTTTAAACATGAAACATTAATGCCGCCCTCAATCAAACAAACATTCTGAATTGCCATACTGCTGACTACATTGTATAAATTTAAAAATAATTTCAAATACCTGTTTTGTTGTAGTGTAGTGTTGATTATAAAGTAATCAAATTTACGAATTTCTCACTATTTCAATGATTAATAAATAATAATCAATAAAAACAAAAATTGTATTTCTTCTGCTTAAAAGCAAACTTCTGCAAAATGGCTGATTGGCTGTCAGCTTTGGTAGTCTATTGCACTGCCTCTAACCTGTGAATAAGTAAGCAAACCTACATGCATCATGGGCAAAAGTTATAGAAAATAAAAAACACTAAGCTGATGCAAAAATTGGGTGATAATAATGATAATTATGTAATATCATAAGTTTAGTTTTATTTTGATTGAATGAACAATTCCAGCTATTATTGATTGTTATGATGTAAGGATTAAAAATGATTAAAGCCCCATAACCAGTAAACCACATTGGAAGAATACAATTATGGACCCGTCCGAGTCTGACGACGAGAGTGCTGGAAACTTCACCATCATTGAGCTACCTCTAAATATTGTTCAATTGTGCTCATATGTTGTCTGAATTATTATTTCATAAATAGGAACAAAATTGGAGGGTAAGAAGATCATATTTCAAAAGTTAAAAAAAAGCTCCACCCTAATATATATATCTAATATTTTCTACAAAATTTGAGTATGAATCAGATTTATTTAAGGTATTCACGAATTTTCGGCAAATCTGATTCATAGTCGAATTTTGTAGAAAATATTATGTCACTTATAAAGAAATCAGAAGTGAAAAACAAAAATAGTCCTTATAAAACAGACATATATATATGCGTGTGTTTGCGTATATATATAATTAGGAAACATTCAAAATTAGAAATCAACGAATTTGTAGCTTGTTTTTAGGTACTTTCAGATGCATGGTTACTACATCAGCCCCCACCGGAAAAAGCGGAGCGCATATGGTATACTATATGATAAATAAAATATATGTGTATATTCCATTTTGTATAAATTATGTTTTGTACAAATATTAACATTTTACAACAAACCGAATAAAACTAATTAAAATAAATCACACACGATGCATAATAAAATAATTTTTAGATTATCGTTCAAAAATTAAATCACAATTAATGTCATAACAACAAAATTGTTCAGTTTGTTTGAAGATTGGTTTTGGGGGTTCGTTTATTGGATTGGGATTCGAGTTTCAGAACATATATTAACTCTGCATAGAATTCACGCGATTAACATGTAACATGGCCTACTGTTTGTGACCTACATAAAATTCTTTTTTTCTAAAATCTTCAAAGGGTACTTTGTTAGCTGTTCCCTATCAATCTACTTGTCAGGCTATATAATTTCAAGAAACCAATAATAGTATGCATTGGAGCACATGATTAGTTGAAGAGAGATTTTCGTTCAGATTGTCACCATATGTCTAAATTTACTATATTGAACCCAATTTTGCATGTGCTAAATTTATGTTTTAACATCTAAATTTGCGATAGTTCAATTTCTAATTTTGAATTGTATAATTAAACAGCTCCCACAATTCCATTTGCACAATCAATAATTTCACTGACTTGTACTGAAAATGCGCTAACTTTGTCAATGAAATTTCATTGGACCCTTTTTCCATGTTTTCTTGACCGTCTTGATTTAAGAAGTTCAAATGTTCATGATGGGAACAACAATTCGTTGCTTCATCTGGCAGTAAAATGCCTCAAACCGGATATATGCAGTTCACTGCTCAATGCTGGAGCACATGTCAACAATATAAACAATTTTGGAAATTCTCCGTTGCTTGAGATGCTTAATGATGCACAACTAGTTGCTAATGAAAACGTAATAAGTTATTATGATTGGCTTGTAACTATATTTTGTAGAACTTGAATAAATCAATCGAGATCACAAAAATATTGATTGGAAGTGGAGCTGACGTCAGTGCGCAATTATCCAATGGAGTCACTGCATTTCAATTAGCAACAAATTTCGGAAGTGAAGAGTAACATTATTTGAAATTTTTCAAATAAATCATTGATAATAAATCAATTTATCAGATTGATGCTTGCTCTCGTATCCAATAATCCTAAATTGATCAATTTTATCTCAATCGACTTCCAATTGCCTTTCCAAAATCAGTGGTTTGCATATGCAGAAGCATTGATTAAGCTTTTGCCCGACAATTTTCTATCATCCAATATCACAAGAAACATTTTTTATTTATGTAGAGCCGAGCATAAATTGATTCAATTGCTATCTGATAAATCCAGTCCCGAGCTCCAGCAGTCAATTTTGGAAAGCCTTCTTTATGATGCTGTAAAAACACAAATATTGATGTCTAGACAACTCGAAGATGGAGAAACCTTGCTCACATTATTGATCAAAGAAAATAAAATTGTGTAATCTGAAAAACATAACAAATTAATCAGCTGTGCAATTGGCAATTGAAGCGGATCAATTCAATCTTATTGATTTGATGATTCACGAGTCAAAAGGATTGGATTGTGAGGACTTAGTTGGCAAATCAGCATTGGCACAATTGATGGAGAAATTATCGATTTTCAATAATGTATTGATCGATATATTTATTGAGAAATTGATTTGATCTTAGGATCAAAATTATGGAAAATTGATTTCCACCATTAAATCTGGTGGAGATATTTACAAGATTACGTCTAACGGCTGACGGATTGTAGATTCGTGCACCAATATGGATGCCAAGGTGGAAATCGAGGAATTTCACAACAGACTGCCAACTGCCCTAAACCCAGCTGGGAACAATGGAAATGTTGGAATGATTTATAATTTTCACATATTATAATTTAAAATTAGAGATAACAAATAATAATAATAACTGTTGAATCTTGAATTGGGTTTATTTTTTTATTTTTTTTATGTAAAATTTATTTTTAGTTTGTATGTTGTTTATTCGAGTTAGTGTGTATTAGGTATTTTTGGCGGAATCGTAAATTTAAAATTGCATTTGAATTGTGGTTGGAGGATTTGTAGTTTGATTTATTTGTAATACATTAAATTGTTAACAATAAAACGAATTTGTATTATATAGAAAACTTATTTTAAAAATGTTTTATTTGATCGATAATGATTTATCTAGTAGTGATTTTAGTAGTGAATCAAAAGATTTTTCAGCGGAAATTATGAAAATTTATTTATGAAAATTTTATTATATAAATTTATGAAATTAAATTTAAGTGAAAAATAATAATAATAATAACAATAATAATAATAATAATAATAATAAATACAAAACTATAACTTTAGTTAATTCATTTCAAAGATATTGTTTCTTTTAAAAAGATAATGTGCTTCAAATTCTGTTCAATACACAAAAATTTATTTGTTTTATAAAAATCTTTGAAATCATTCAAAATTTGAATTTTGAATATCTTTTTCAACTGATATGTTGATATATATATATATATATATATATATATATATATATATATATATATATATATATATATATATATATATGTCAAATTTAGTGAGTTTTTAAAATTTTAAATATTTCTCAATATATAAAATTTTGAATTTTAAATATCTGTAGTAATTTAATTGTCAATACAACACATGACATATCATTCGATAGGCAGTTGCTTCTTCTTTCAATGGACATATTGATAATGACCTGCCATGGTTGACCTTCGATAATCTGCGCACCACCAAAATGTAAAGCACACACGAATTTAAATCGACGATAAATCTCCCAAGAATTATGACCATAGAGGTTAGAAAACCCTTTGATTTGAGGAATTTCAAAGTATTATAGACCGTTGTGAAGATTTTGACCAACCATGGTTAACCATGTAAATATATTACTTACGTAAATAATTATGAAATTTTATAATTTGAGAAATCGGTTCATTGTCAGTAAAACAAGATGAATTCAACTGATTGAAATAAATAAATCACTTATGTACAACTACGAAGTCTAATTTTCAATCACGTACAATAATTATATTTATTGTAAATTCTAAGTAATTTCATTTGGAATCGAAATAGAATTATTTAAGTTAAACATTGATTCACTGTGTAGAATTATTTTTACATGAAAATGTATGTTTAATTATAAACCAATACAATTTTTCATGATGTTTTATTTTAGATATACTTTATCTTCATCAATCAAATCTCTAAATTTTACCCTATAATTCATGTATTAGATTGCTTATTGACATCAAGTTCCAAAATTATCTACTAAAAACAATGTTAAAATCAAAAAGTTTGTCGGATTATCAGTAAATTTCTGACTTCTCATGGTTCTCTGTATAAAATAAAGAGACAAAACCAAAAACGTGAGGAATTTATTGATTTTTAGATCAAAAAGTTAATCTATTTGCAGTTTTTTGTTAACTGTTTATTTGATGGTTGCAAGTAACTAAGGGAGAAATTGCTTTTTCCGAACTCAAATAATGTTATTTTATTATATATGTTCTTTTCTTCTTATAATGACTCGACACTTATCGAAAATTTAAATAAATTGATTTTAATATCTTCCTGAGCTTCTCATGCAACTCGATTGTCTTCTTGCCTTAGGTTCCACATTAGAGAATAAAGTAATTTTAATTAAATAGTTTATTCGATTTAAACTTTCTCTAGGGTTCAATCGCTAAAATTTTATTATTATATCTGTGTTAGATAAGTGAATAATAACAAAATAAACCTTTGCTGCGAAGTAATAATACTGTCGATTATTAAATAATACTTTTCAGTTTCTTGTGTTAGTCTCAAGATTTATTGTTTAATCATATATGTTTTCCCTGGGCACAATTTTAAATTTTTGATTAAGTTTCAATAATTTTGAAATTCTATTGTTTGTTTTTGATTTTCATCGATTTTATTTTGTTTGATAGATTTTATAAAATTTAATTTTAAATTTATTCAGTGAAAAATTTTATCTAAAATTCTTATTTCAAATATTTCAAACTTTAGTTAAAAAATTGTAATTTTATTAATGTTTAAAATATCTAAATATCTAAATTTCTTAAATTCTTTTTCAATTTTAATGACAAATTTCTGAATATGAATTTTTAAATGTAATTTAAATGTGTAAAATGAAATTTAAAAATTAAAAATTAATTTTCTTTTATAATTTTCTGGAAAATAAAAACGTTTTATTCAATTATTATTATAATTTATTTGTTTTGTCACATCATATTTGCATTGTGGTCTTGGTGATTTATTTGGTAATTTAAACTATTGTTTTAGGAAGTAAGAATTACTGATATTGAAATTGTTAATAAATTTATTATTATTTTTAAAAATGATTTTTATTTCAGTTGAAATAATTTATATTTCATATTTTTGAATTATTAACTAAATTAATATTTGATTAATTTCTATTTTATTGTGATTAATTATTATAAATTATTATTTATTTTATTATTATCAGCCAATAAACGTGATATTTATCGAGATGGGGTGAGATTTTGTTATAATTTGATGGCAGTCGGTAAATTTGCATTGTAGAGATTTTCAAAGTTTCAAGAAGAACTTGATGAAGGGCAATGCGGAGGGAGTGATGAATAATTTGAGGGGGGAATTTGTAGATAAAATAGTTTGTGATTATAATGTGAGATTGATTGATAATTTGAATATATTGAGTTAATATTTCTGATTTCAGGGATATTTTTCAATTCATATCGCCTGCCGTGATGGATTTGTTGCGGTTGCCAAGTTGTTACTTGACCGCAACTGCAATATTGAATGTGAGAGTAAATCAGTAAGTAATCATTGTCAAATAGATGAATAATAAATAAATTGCAGGGAATGAGACCGATTCATTATGCAAGCAGGCAAGGTCATTCGGAAATAGTGAAATTATTGCTTGACCGCAACTGCAATACCGAATGTGAGGATAAATCAGTAAGTAATCATTGCCAAATAAATGAATAATAAATAAATTGCAGGGAAAGAGACCGATTCATTGGGCAAGCAGGAATGGTCATACAGAAATAGTGAAATTATTGCTGGAGCGAAAATGCCGAATCGATTCAAAGACAAAAGTAAAAATAATAATTATTATTTTATCCAATCAAATCACAGATAAAATATATAATTTTTGCCAACTTGGAGAAATGTTTACAAAACAATTGATTTACATTGCCAGGAGGACACGGAAGGCAAATTGCCAGGAATAATTCCATCCTTCACATCACGGTTCAGCACTGAATGGCCTTGAATTACTAGTTATATCATATTCCTGATAAATCTCATTTGCAATGTAGTTAATGCGCGGATTTTTAGTTATTAAAATCATAAACAATTTAAATAATTAAAATGGCAAAAATAACGATTTTCAAAATATTTAAATAAAATTGATTATTAATTATATTAAATGATAAATCAATTAACTTTAAAGATTCAAAAAATTTAAATCTCAAATCGAGTGCTCTGACAATTTCACCAAGGAAATCAATGAACACAAGCTAGCAGCTCTACTATGGGAAACGTCAACTGCCAAACCGCATCAAAACTATCACGAGAGGCATTTTATATCAGCAGGACATTTAGCAATTAAATATAAACCAAATTCAGCAATCACAGCACAATAAGGCTTGAAATGATAAAATCCAGAATAATCACCTTTATCGATGTATTTGTAACAAATCCAATAACAATTCAATAAATTCACAATACAAATGACAATAAATTGATTGTTCAGGAATTGATTTAGGTTTCTTATAGAATTAATACATTATTATGCATGACTACTAGTAACGGTAATTGCATTAATATCAATATTTATATTATTGATATTTGTTTAAATATTCTATTGTTGTTATTAAATATAAATTTTGAATGGATATTGCAATGGATATTAATGGAAATGTTACTGGTGACCACGCCGAAATCACAGCACTAACAGGATTTCGGCAAAGGCAGAAAATTGTGGAATTACTTACAAAGAACATTCAAGATTCAATCTGCAAAGTGATAAAAACGTTTTCTGCAGGAAAAGATGAAGATTTACCCATTGAAGAATTTGTAATAATAAATTCTCTCAACTTAGGAAAAACTTTCGATTTATTATTGTATGAGGACGCAAAAGAGTTATGGGTGGATTTTATAGAACCAGAAAAGACTCCAGCGTCAGGTGAAGATTTGAAAATTTGGTTCATTTTGAAGTATATTTTGAAGTAAAAGCTTTTTGCAAACTATCGATGATTTGAGTCAGATTAAGCAGAGATCTGACAAACGATTTGATAATTGTGAGATCAGATTAAGAAAGCTTATGCGTGAAGTTTTATTAGCGAATCAAACTGAAGATATTATTTTCAAGGATATAATTATCAGACGCATGTAATATGATAAAGTGAAAGAGTCAATAGCAATGAATCCAGATATCTCTTTGACAGAGATTGACAAATTAAACCATATTTTGTAAAATATTATGCATGCTGAAGACAGGAGAGATGTGTTTGCATTTGCAGATGTTAGGAAACAGCCATCATATGCATCAGTAACAAGAAACAAAATATTAGTGACACAAAACGTTCCTTCAATGATTAGACCACCCGTCCGCAAAGAAATTTTGAGAGTTATAATAGGAAACAACGTGGATCCGAAAAACGATAAGATACGGTAAGAATTTAAAATAATGAAACCTAATTGGCCCATTGTTTGCTTAAAACATATAGCAAAGCGAGTCTATAACAGGCACAAGGATTTCCGGAACCAGAATATAAACCTTTAAAACATGGTCAATGCTACTGTTGTGGTGAATCAGGACATATTCGAAATAGTTGTTCTTTAAATAATTGCTGTTTAATATGTGGTAAGAATGGGCATTTTTTTACAATTTACATATTTTTGAAAATCTAGAAAATTTGATCAAATTGAGATTCAGAAAATGCTTTCTTTATTAAAACAGTATTTAACTGAATCATGTACTCAAAACTCGCCATAAAACCTTTTTCTAAACATTCATTTAAAAGCATATTTTTTCACCAACAAAGCAAATTTACATTTCTCCTCCAAAAACCTTTTGGAAATTAATTAATTTTTTTTATCATAATTTTATTAACGACCGGAACAATTATATATAAATTATAGATCAAGCCCGATTTATGACGTGAAGCTGCCGTCGTACATTTAGTTCTAGCCACCTTTCACCTATAACACCTTCACTCGTGATACCTTCACTCGTTTCCTAAACTCAGTGTATTAAAATTGAAGTTTTCACAATTTCGTTAATGTCAACAAATTGTTGTAAATTTAAAATTATTTAAAACTTTATATCTTGGAAGCTGTGAACAAAAGTCGCAATTAGAATTGAACGTGGTAAAATGTGAAATGGTAGAAAATCAACCAACTATCAAATTTTAATTTGAAAACCTATGACATATATTCGAGCTAAAACGTTGTGTAGCATTTAAATTTTTTATATTAAGAAATGGCTTAATATTAATATATATATATATATATATATATATATATATATATATATATATATATGTATATATATATATACTTTTCCTTAGGGAGCCAATCAAAATCAAGTAGGTCACGAAAAACTTTTTCTAGGTATAATAATATTTCCTTACTGCATATTGCATGGACTTATTGGGCGCACCACGTACATGTATTGTAATTATTCCACTGAGTAGATTATTACTTTTTACTTGCTTTCTTACTTGCATGTTCTTAAATAATGCCAGATAAGTTAATTTCTTCTGAAAAACCTTTCTCTATTGTAACTAAACCTAAATTACCAAATCTCTCTTGGCGCATCGACGGTCGTAAGTAAGATGTAATTTTTTTCTCTTTATGCTCATTTGACGTTTTGAGGATTACCTTGATCCAATGTAACAATTTTTAAAATGTAATCTTGCGATTTATTTTCTTATTTATCTTTTTCCGCTTTACATTTCCTCTAAACGTCACCGGATTGACGTTTCGTTTTCCTTTCCGTCATCTTCATGCTTTAGTTAAGGGAAAATATTACGAGTTAATCTATATGTATACCGGCATTTCATGCCAAACCCTATGAAAGGCTTACAATGCTTGACTTGATATAAATCAGCTTCTGGTCCGGATATTTTCATGTGATTATTTATTTAGGACGGGAGAACTCCGCTAGATATTGCAAAGGCGTATAACCGGAAGGATTGCGAGGAATTATTAATTCGTGCTCAAGTGTGAAATGTTTCATTATTATTAATTAATTTGAATAATTAATTTAGCAATTTGCTGCAATTGAACGCGATGATGTAATCGCATTTAATGATTTGTTTGAATCTCCCAAACTTATTTGGCATAATCTTTTTGTAAATTTGTTCAGATTTGATTGGTTTGTAATAAATATTTAGACTGGATTGGATCTGATGGACAAAGCAATCGATAGCAATGCTTATCAGATCATTAAATGGATGCTTGACGCAATGATTGATGATAAAGTTTGGTGAATTTATTGATTGGCATAATTATTATTCGCACCAATAGGAAGTCAAGGAGGTCATTAAGGAACTGACAGGAAAAAGGTTCAAAAATCCAAATTTAATAAACGAAGTGAGTTGATTATTTGAATAAATTCCTTACTAAATCTCAGTGTATTCTTTATCTGTGCATCGCTCATCGGAACATGGAAGGATTCAAACTGTCGATATCAGCTGAGGTCATTAATGGGCAGCGCAGAATTGTAAATTCCAATATTGATTTTGTTTGCATTGATATTGATTAGGTCGAGCTGCCCTTCTTGCAATTGGCTGCCGCGCAAGGCTGCGATTTGTTTATCGGTTTGATCGTTAGGAAAACAATTTATGATAAATCGGTGAGGAAATGTTTTCATATTGGTTAATTTATTGTAATTCTCATTGAATTTACTCCTCGCTCATTCTCATTTAATGAGAAACAATACTGTATAAAATGGTTCAAATGTTCACCTAGTTGCTTTGTCAATATTAAAATATAGCTAATAAGGTATCTAATTGATCTGGTAGCCGTAATGAAGCGTAAAATGAACAATGAAATTGTTTTTAATAAGCAACTGAAACTAATTGCTGCTGTTTCATAAATATATAAAAAATCTATAACAAACCTTTTACGATAAATGTTGTTTAACAGTATTTCATTCAGTTATGGATCAAGGCCATTGATGCAGCAAAGGAAAAGGGATTTGTGGAAATACAGGAAGAAATGCAAGAAAGAATGCTCTTGATGGAATCGCGAAAAAAAGTACATTAAAATAATCTAAATTCAATAATTAATCTGCTTTATTATCAAGGTAAATTTCACAGTTTTGCACACAGCCATTTCCGATAATGATGCTGATATGGTGCAATATATCCTGAATCATCCGAATATTGTTGATCTCAATACAAATAATGAAGTATGTTTTCTTTTAAATGACCAAATCAATATATTTGTAGACATTTGGAACTGCACTAGCATTAGCATATTCTCTACATCAAAGGAAATGCATAAGAGTTTTGCAGCAATATCAACTCGATGTCAACACAAGAAACAAAGTAAATCTGATGAATAATCCATTTTACTATATTGGCATTTTTTAGTATTCGGAAACACCGCTACATGAGGCAATTGCGAGTGAATTGGAGGACAAATGCGGATATTTGATAAATCGATCAATTGATATTGATCAGACTGGATTTGTAAGATTTGTTTTATGGATTGAATAATTATGTGAGATATAGATGGGGTTGACTGGTCTACATTGTGCAGTGATTCGGGGGATGGTAAATGTTTGTGCACAATTGGTGAATCGGGGTGCAGACTGTATGAGATCGGTTGAGGTGAGTAAATCTCATAATTTAATTGGATTACAATTTATTTATTCCTTTAAAAAAACATTCATTGTAATTGAATTTGAATTGAGTTTCTATTTGTATTATTTATAGATAATTAGTCAATATTCTGGAAAAGAAAATGGTAAATTATTTATTGATTTCTGCTCATTATAATATACTAAATTACTCTGCTGACACAATTTAGTATGGCGGTAAAATATATCATATTTTAGACCGACGGCCAGGGGCTCTGGCTCTAGTCATCAATAGCATGCTGCACAATTCTGACAATTTGGCACTTAAAACTTAATGCGACAAATTCTGTATCGTAAAATGGTCCTATTAGGCTCACATCAACTTTTTAATAGGTGCTCTGTAATTGTTACAGAAAAATTTTAAAATTATTTGTAGCACTTTTGGGCCTATTCGACAGCAGCTAATCACTACGTTTTTTTATTAATGCACCAGAACAAAATAAAGGCAAAATTTTCGTTTCGACCTGTTAAAATACAATTAACGGCATTATTAACATATTCCACCAAATGACTAACAAGCCTGAGCCGAATAATCCAAATCTCCTGGGCCGTTATATACTTGAGTGGTTAGGACTTTTTTTGTTTTTCACCTCTGAATTCTTTATTATTGACATAATGTTTTCTACACAATCTGATTAATAATCAAAGTTTGTAGAAAATATTATGATTATTGAGTTGATCTATATTTTTGAGTTGACATACATATGTTGAGTTCTCGAATTTTAGTGAGTTCTCAACTTTCACTTGTGTTCTTATATAGATAAAACAAAGTCTTTATAAGAATTTATTGAATAACAATTAAAAATCTATCAAGATATAAGTTGTACAAATAAATTGTCTTCCAATTCAATTTCACAATCTTTAACTTTTAAACTCTTGTTATGAGGCGTGTTGTGTTGGTGTTTTCGTGTATGTTAGTGCGTGCTATATTTGCGTGAATAAAAGATATATGTAAAACGTTTTTGTATGTATTTAGTTTTAGACCTTTTAAGGATTTACCGTACAAAATCGTGGAATCTCAATTATATTTTTGGGATCTTTCGACTAAATTTTCTTTCCTATTTATACTAAAAAATTTTATGTCTAATTTAAAAAAATATATATTTTTATTTATTTAAGATCATTTTCTATTTAATTTAGATTAACCTAAAGAAAAATTATTTATTTAGTATTCAAAAATGAAATTCTTTATTTATTTTAGCTCTCAGTCGATTTTGTTTATTTAATACTCATATATTTTCAATTAACTTTAAAAAATAAAAATGGTTTTATTTATTTAATATTTATATATTTTTATTTTCAATTAAATTTTATGCTAAAAATAAAAAGAGCTTTATTTATTTAATTTTTTGAGAGATAATACTTATATATTTTTATTTTCAATTAAATTTTACGCTAAAAATAAAAAGGGTTTTATTTAATTAATTTTTCGAGAGAATTTAATATTTATTAAATTTAAAATTATATTCCCTTTTGTATTAATTATGTTATACAAATATTAATATTTTACAACACACTGAATAAAACTAATTAAAATAAATCACACACGACGCATAATAAAATCATTGATCGATTATCATTCGAAAATTAAATCGCAATTAATGTCATAATAACAAAATTGTTCAGCTTATTTGAAGTTTGGTTTTGGGGGTTCGTTTTTTGGATTGGGATTCGAGTTTCAGCACATACATTCACTCTATATTTTCCAGGCCCTGTCTTAAAATATTTATTCAGAACAAATGTGCTGATGGGTTTGCCCTCATTATCCAACACATACAATCTTTGATGGTTGCATAGAATTCACGCGATTAACATGTAACATGACCTACTGTTTGTGACCTACATAAAATCTTTTTTCTAAAATCTTCAAAGGGTACTTTGTTAGCTGTTCCCTATCAATCTACTTGTCAGGCTCCAAAATTTAAGAAACCAGTAATAGTATGCATTGGAGCGCATTATTGGCTGAAGAGGGATTTTCGTTCAGATTGTCACCATATGTCTAAATTTACTATATCGAACCCAATTTTGCATGTGCTAAATTTATTTTTTAACATCTAAATTTGAGATAGTTTTATTTCTGATTTTGAATTGTATAATTGAGCAGCTCCCACAATTCCATTTGCACAATCAATAATTTCACTGACTTGTACTGAAAATGCGCTAACTTTGTCAATGAAATTTCATGGGACGCTTTTTCCATGTTTTGTTGACCGACTCAATTTAAGAAGTTCAAATGTTCATGATGGAAACAACAATTCGTTGCTTCATCTGGCAGTGAAATGCCTCAAACCGGATATATGCAGTTCACTGCTTAATGCTGGAGCACATGTCAACAATATAAACAATTTTGGAAATTCTCCGATGCTTGAGATGCTTAATGATGCACAACTAGTTGCTAATGAAAACGTAATAAGTTATTATGATTGTCTTGTAACTATATTTTGTAGAACTTGAATAAATCAATCGAGATCACAAAAATATTGATTGGAAGTGGTGCTGACGTCAGTGCGCAATTATCCAATGGAATCACTGCCTTTCAATTGGCAGCGAATATCGGAAGTGAAGAGTAACATTATTTGAAATTTTTCAAATAAATCATTGATAATAAATCAATTTATCAGATTGATGCTTGCTCTCGTATCCAATAATCCTAAATTGATCAATTTTATCTCAATCGACTTCCAATTGCCTTTCCAAAATCAGTGGTTTGCATATGCAGAAGCATTGATTAAGCTTTTGCCCGACAATTTTCTGTCATCCAATATCACAAGAAACATTTTTTATTTATGTAGAGCCGAGCATAAATTGATTCAATTGTTATTTGATAAATCCAGTCCCGAGCTCCAGCAGTCAATTTTGGAAAGCCTTCTTTATGATGCTGTAAATGCTGATGAGAACGAGTTATTTAGGCACTTGATAAAAACACAAATATTGATGCCTAGACAACTCGAAGATGGAGAAACCTTGCTCACATTTATGATCAAAGAAAATAAAATTGTGTTTGCCACGAATTTATTACAGTCCATCAATAAAATGAAATTTGTCAATCTGAAAAACAGAACAAATCAATCAGCTGTGCAATTGGCAATTGGAGCGGATCAATTCGATCTTATTGATTTGATGATTCACGAGACAGAAGGATTGGATTGTGAGGACACAGTTGGCAAATCAGCATTGGCACAATTGATGGAGAAATTATCGATTTGCAATAATGTAATGATTGACAAATATTTATTGGGAAATTGATTTGATCTTAGGAACAAAAGTATGGAAAATTGATTTCCACAGTTAAATATGCAATGAGATCCGGTGGAGATATTTACAAGATTACGTCTAACGGCCGACGGATTGTAGATTCGTGCACCAATATGGATGCCAAGGCAGAAATCGAGGAATTTCACGGAAGACTGCCAACATTCCTAAACCCAGCTGGGAACGATGCAAATGTTGGAGTGATTTATAATTTCACATGTTACATTTTATCATTTAGATATGCACAATTTGCATGGAGAAACGTTTAAACATAAGGTTCCAATGTGGTCATTTGTGCTGCTCTGACTGCGCCGATCAGATATTCAACTGCCACATGTGCAGGATCGAGATCCTTAGTAAAGAAAGAATATTTTTGAATTGATCGATTATGAACTATTGACCTTGTATATTATTCTCATTTTTGTAATGTAATTTGTAACCTTTAGGCCTAGCATATTTATAATAATTTTGTGAAAAATATTATTTAAAATTAGAGAGAAAAATAATAATAATAATAAATTTGTGAAAATTATAATTTAAATTAGAGATAACAAATAATAATAATAAATGTTGAATCTTTAATTGGGTTTATTTTTTTATTTTTTTTATGTAAAATTTACTTTTAGTTTGTATGTTGTTTATTTGAGTTAGTGTGTATTAGGTTTTTTGCGGAATCGTAAACTATGCATATTTATCATCCCTTGAAATGTGGACTGATTGGATCTATGATGAAAAGTCTATTAATTCAGACAATGATTTCATTCATGCGCTATTCATTCGTGCAATTGAAGATTATAGAAGTGTCGACTATATGTTTGAATATTGCCAATTTATGTTAGGATATTTAACTGATAAAGAAAAAATTAGACAATTTTTTGAATTGCTAATGGTCAAGTTGGGACTCATTTAATCAAAAGATATTTAATATGGGGGACTTATCTTATTTATGAAAGTCACTTTTTGTAGATGATGGTAGTAATGAACAAAAGAAACGAATATATAAATTATATTTAAGACAATTAGCTCTCGCTTTACAAAGTAATAATGAAACATTACAAGAATTTCTTGAGCGGAATCAAGAGAATAAGGAATGGAAAAATCAAATCAAACTTTAATATTAATCTTGTGAAAATTATGAAATTAAATTTAAGTGAAAAATAATAATAATAATAATTATAATAATTATAATAATAATATTGATGATAATAATAATAATAATAATAATAATAATATTGATGATAATAATAATAATAATAATAATAATAAATACAAAACTATAATTTTAGTTAATTCATTTCAAAGATATTGTTTCGTTTAAAAAGATAATGTGCGTCAAATTCTGTTCAACACACAAAAATTTATTCGTTTTATAAAAACTTTGAAATCATTCAAAATTTGAATTTTGAATATCTTTTTCAACTGATATGTTGATATATATATATATATAAAATTTTGAATTTTAAATATCTGTAGTAATTTAATTGTCAATACAACACATGACATATCATTCGATAGGCATTTGCTTCCTCTTTCAATGGACATATTGATAATGACCTGCCATGGTTGACCTTCGAAAATCTGCGTACCACCAAAATGTAAAGCACACACGAATTTAAATCGACGATAAATCTCCCAAGAATTGTGACCATAGAGGTTAGAAAACTCTTTGATTTGAGGAATTTCATAGTATTATATACCCTTGTGAAGATTTTGACCAACCATGGTTAACCATGTAAATATATTACTTACGTAATTACTTATGAAATTTTATAATTTGAGAAATCGGTTCATTGTCAATAAAACAAGATGAATTCAACTGATTGAAATAAATAAATCACTTATGTACAACTACGAAGTCTAATTTTCAATCACGTACAATAATTATATTTATTGTAAATTCTAAGTAATTTCATTTGGAATCGAAATAGAATTATTTAAGTTAAACACTGATTCACTGTGTAGAATTATTTTTACATGAAAATGTATGTTTAATTATAAACCAATACAATTTTTCATGATGTTTTATTTTAGATATACTTTATCTTCATCAATCAAATCTCTAAATTTTACCCTATAATTCATGTATTAGATTGCTTATTGACATCAAGTTCCAAAATTATCTACTAAAAACAATGTTAAAATCAAAAAGTTTGTCGGATTATCAGTAAATTTCTGACTTCTCATGGTTCTCTGTATAAAATAAAGAGACAAAACCAAAAACGTGAGGAATTTATTGATTTTTAGATCAAAATGTTAATCTATTTGCAGTTTTTTGTAACTGTTTATTTGATGGTTGCAAGTAACCCAGGGAGAAACTGCTTTTTCCGAACTCAAATAATGTTATTTTATTATATATGTTCTTTTCTTCTTATAATGACTCGACACTTATCGAAAATTTAAATAAATTGATTTTAATATCTTCCTGAGCTTCTCATGCAACTCGATTGTCTTCATGCCTTAGGTTCCACATTAGAGAATAAAGTAATTTTAATTAGCTAGTTTTTTCGATTTAAACTTTCTCTAGGATTCAATCGCTAAATTTTTATTATTATATCTGTATTAGATAAGTGAATAATAACAAAATAAGCCTTTGCTGAGAAGTAATAATAATATTGTCGATTTTTAAATAATAATCTTGTTGGGCCAGCACTGAATTCTGTTTAAATGAATTGTAAATAGCACGCAAATATAACAGGCAGATTTAAAATCTGACCCATAAGCATCAATTCAATAATTAAAAATATAAATCAAAAACAAAAATAAATTAAAATAATAACAAGATGCACCAAGATCAGCACAAAATAAACATAAAAATAACAAACTAACAAAATATTTTGACCGAAAATTAACAATTCATTTAAAAAAGCAAGAAATAATGAAAAGTGGAAGTAAAATTAAATGATTTAATTAAAAATTAAAGAAACGAATTGTCAAACTAAACAAAGAAAATAATAAAATTTAGAGTTAGATTATACAAATAATTTCAAGGTCAAATTTTGTTTTATCGCAGTAAATTTAACACGCAAGGTTAAGGTCACAGAACAAGAATATATACCAATTTACTTTCACAGAAGATATACACTAATTTAACTTTGGAAAAGTGTGTAAACTTTTGTGAACCAATTCAAACGGACAATTATCGACAATTTCTCCATACCGCGTTCAAGAAATCTCAAGTAAGCTCTACTTGAACGCATGTATGGGGAAATATTATTATGTATGCTGACAGTCAACCATGCTGAAACAATGATTCTAGAAGATGTATTATATGTCGAAATTTTTCTGGCCCACAGCCGAAACATCACCGCATGTCATTAAAATACAACATAACTACTGAGATGTGTAAGTGCAGTCCATCCGTCAAATCTCGTGCCCGTGAAGGTTCCGGCGTGCGTAACGCAGGAACCAAAACGTCAATACATGCCGCTTATAAGGGAAGTTGGAAGATGGAGAGTAGTCTTTTGGCTGCTCTTTCGTCATCTACTTCCCGAAAACGCGACCTAAAATTACGTTACTCATCGGCTCAAAATCACCTACACCGAGTAGTCCAGTGGGCACTCGTAATATTATTATATCAACATGTCTAACCCTAGGATCAAACAAGGGATGTGAGTATGGGAAAGAGCTGAGAATCGTTGTTACGTTGAAAATAAATCATAAAATAACTCATTTTAAAATTGAAACTCCAAATTGAGAGCTTCAATATCGATAATATTCACGTTAAAGATAAATCATAAAATAAATAATTTTAAAATTGGAACCCTAAATTGAGAACCTTAATATCGATAATATTCACGTTAAAGATAAACCATAAAATTTTATAAGCAAACATGAAGCGTTAAATTAAGAATCCTAATATCAATGATGCTAATGTTTAAAAAAATGAATAAGAAATATAGACGATAATCGGCATTAAAACCCTTCATATTGATAGTATTGAAATAAAATAAAACAACTTGATACAACGACTAGAATCACTAGCCGCGGTAGGATCAAAATATTCAACGACGATACGATTAAAGTAAAACCATAATGACGGCAACTAGGTTTAGATAAAGCATCATACAATAAGTACTGTGAGAGTATTGTAATTAGCTAAATAATCCAGCTTCGATGTAATCTTTAAACAATGAATGAATGAGTCTAACCAAATAATATTCAAAATATAGTTAATTTAAGACAAAAATAAAATTAATACCATCAAATATTCATAACTCCGACGACGAAAAAGGACCGCTGTACTCAACGACGAGTAGAGCACCAGAAGGAGGAACCAGCAAGGAAAAGAGAGAACAGGTACAATGGTATACTCACATTGTTTAATAAAATTTTCTTTAATTATTCTGTCCATAAAAACTATATACAATGCCCCGATTGGAACGAATCAAGCTTCAGAAATCTACCCAAGTCACGCATACCGAGGAATTCGTGTAGGAAGGAGCGAAGAACAGTTTATGAGAGAATTGGCCATACCGAATAAAGATTATAACGATGTTGATATTTATTGTTATCAAATTCCATGAGCTAATAAATACGAAATAACTGGACTTTTACAAATTGATTTTTTTGTTCGAAAATTTGTTTATTAATGCTTAACGTAACTTCTACAGAGAAACTAATTAGCACACTCAATAAGTTCTGCAAATTTTTGAATACAGTCGACGTATATAATGTAAATAAGCGATATTAGTATTAGGGTATAGACAAGTTTCGGTGAGGAAAACGGAACCAAGGGCATTGATAAACAATCCCCGTATTACTAACCGTTCAATAGAGACATCATAAGCGTCAAGCCGGATGACAGTGAACGAGACCTAATCGCCAGGATCCCTCGGATGGATACCACCACCCAAATGCAGCATAAATAGATCCAACATTATGATAATTATTAGAAAAATCGAAAGACCTGATAAGATTTTACACGAAAGTCACAATATTAATTTTTTATTTATTGAGAATCATATCGAGAATCCTGTATATTAAGATTCATTTTATAGAGGAATCTTGGATCGATGCGTCCCGGATCACGGTGCGTTTTCCAGCACGATCAGCCGCTAGATGCAGATAAGCAATGTTGGAAGCGGGATTTTCGATTTCCCCCGTGAGAGAATCCAGGAAAGGTCATTTTAACGACTACGAGGAAGCAGATCTTCAGTACGTGGGTATCAAGAGGGAGCCAGGTCGCAGCCCAGCCCGCGAAATCCAACAACGTGTGGAATTCACCCTAGCTCGACTCGAACATCATCAACGGCAAACGAACTGGCAGGTAACCATGGCTAGACGGCGCCTTTCCAGGATAAATGCAGATATTGCTGCCGGGAGAATCCCCAGCACCGACGGATATGCTCCATCCTATGGCGTATCTTATGAATTGGACGACCCTGTGCTAACAAAGCCTACAATGTCCATGGATGTAGTGATTCCTAGAGGATTACTACCGAAGAACACGCATGACTCTGACAGAAGTCCTATGGGACGACAAGAGCATTATTATGCTCGGGAGCGACCTAGGTTCAATCCAAACTCTTGTCACCGGAATCAAATACGAAAATAAAAAACTTATGTTATAAATAAAATCATTGAATTCGAAAAACTTAACTCTTTAATTATTGCTTGCTCATATAGTTTTAATCTTCGAAGACTGATGTAATAATAACGAACTAGTTCAATTTAGATAGTATGTTAAGATAGATATTCAGTAGATTTTTTTGTAAGTTAACCTTAGGTAAACAATAATATCCTGACGCAATAATATATAATGAGAATTTCATAGTTAAAGATGTGATATTTGTTAACGAATAGTTAATTTTAAATATGGATCCACTCAAGACTCTAAGCAAGCAGTTAGTAAAATCGCGTAGGAAGAATGCGGAGCTTCACCGCAAGTTACTCCAAATAACTCGGGAAATTCAGAAAATTCGAGCATCATGGGTGGAACCCGCAAAGGCGAAAAAGATTTCTCAACGATTGACCGCCGCACAGCGTGGAGGAGTGGAGGGAAAGCAACTCGGTCGAGCGCAAAAAACACAGATACGCAGCTTGGAAGTGGATCTATCGGCTCAACAGGAAGACAACGCCGAAAAGTATCCGTTAGTATTCGCGCCGGTCCAGCTAGCATGCAGGGAAGCAACAGATATGACCAAGCCTGTGGCAGCGAAACGTTCTCAGCAGCGCCCAGGGAAGGCGGGACGTGCAAAACGCCGTTCACAGCGGTCTCGTAACCAGTGGTTACAGTTCCAAACGTTGCCTAGCAACGGGTAACCATTGGATGGCAGAAATCATTGTATGTAAAGGGGTCAAGGTTAGATACCACTAACCCCAAACTCTTCAGTTTCTTGTGTTAGTCTCAAGATTTATTGTTCTGTGGGGTTTATGGTTTGTGTAACCTTGACCCCAAATAGAACCTTTCTTTGCCCCCAATGATTACCCGTCGCTAGGCAACGTTGGTAACGTAACCATTGGTTCTGAGATCGCCAAAGATGAGCACTTCGAGAGAACTACTCTGGCACGATCTCGAGATGGGTTCAACGCACTACCAATAGGAGGTTTATGTGCGCTTTCCTTATTCTGGTCCCGTGCTTACATGTTCAGTACCTCATCTGCTCAGAATTACTTTCCGAATCACTCACGATTTAATTTAATTAGACTCCACTCTTAGTAAATTTATTAGTAAAAATCAAATCAATCCAAACAAAACGTTTATTAAATATCAGTTTCATGTTTAACTGTCTTTTATCTTTGCGGTCCGTCATTTGGCTTGCTCTGCTTTTCCGGGGTGGTGTTTGATGGGTCTACTCGTGGGCTTCGTAGCACCGGTCATTTTTTTATAGGCCAGTTGGGCCGGCGCAAACACCAAAGGGTAGGTTACTGCGTTTCCTTCTTGGCAAGACGATAACGCTACCTCTAGGCCGCGTATCTGAACTTTTCTGCTCCTCCTCAGTCCACCCCGATTGGGCGGCGGTCATTTTCTGATAAATTGTTTTTACCTTCCCCGGTTCTATCCAGGTTGTCTTGACCTGTTGTATTTCTCTGCTCAGTTGTATGAGTTGTTGCTGCAGTTCCTTATTGGCTGTACGGGCCTTGTCTAGCTCTCGTTGTAAGATTTGGCATGACCTCATATCTACAATAATAAATACTCATCAAATTTGTCCTCTATTACCAAATTTTCTCAATTTATTGTTTATAGGTTTGTGTCAGACTTCCCATCAGGCGTGCTATAATGTTCTCTTATTTATTTCCTTAAGGGCTAACAACAAAATTAAAATAGAAAATTTTATCCTAAACATTTATTATACTAAAATCATCGACGTGTAGATCCCGAATAATTTTGTTCCTCGAGGCCAGCCAACAGAAACTCGGCTTGACCTAGGATTTCTCAGGTGGGTTACGGCCGGACTCCCTCTTTATCGCTATGAAAGAGAGTTCGACCTCCCCCGAATCTCCTTAAACACCTGATCTGGTTTTTCTTATCAGGGAGATTGAAAACACCGTGTCACACATCGCCTGCCTGCACCTGGCAGCCGAGTGTGCGGGGAACCGCGCGATGATTCGATAAGCATCGATTCATGAATTATCTAGAAAAGATCATATTGATTAAATCGTTTATTGGGAATTTTATTGTTATTATTCTATTGGACGCGGGTCGACCCCATGGTTGTGATGCAAAGAAAGTGGTGTCTAACTTCGTTTAGTCCGCCCTTTGGTTGATCAATTGTATGGTTCAATTTAGATTTTTTCAAGCTAAAAGGGCATTTGTAATTTTGAAATTAATGCAGATGTTCGTTATCAATATGTTAATAAACTCCGTTATTTTAATTAAAGTTAAATTGTTTACGTATTAAGAGGATTTCGTTGAAATTGTCGATGAAACTAAACACTACTAATTATTAATCTGACTTCAACTGGCATGCTATATTAACAACAATAACGGATGCATGATATTACCAATAGTTTTGCATTTCATTCCCTTAACCGTTGCGAGTTAACCTTTGCACAATCGTTTCTGTCTGATGATTTATTCGATGACAAAAAAAGGGTGGATTTAGTTGGTATTATATCTAGGGTTAGACATTTGAAAAAACCTGACTTGGTTGCGGGTAGGTAAATTGATCTCGGGTTGGATTTATTTCTTCGAGGTACTTGACTATGGGCGGAGAGTATGGGAGTTTTCGTCATTCTCTTTACGGATTTGTGATTATCTTTTGGGCGGGAGCGATTCCGTCGGATTTTAGACTTGGTTTTCTGCTTAAAGATGTTTTAGGGACGACACGAGAGGCATAATAATGGTGACTCATTTTAAGATTATAATTAGTGTTAGTTTATTAATCAAACTCCGTGATTGTTTGTACTGAGGGTTCATACATGTTCGGGTATAAACTAGTTTCCTATAGGATTGTGTGTGATAGGGGTGGTTCCAACTCCCTGCACTAATTATGTCGGGCTGGAGTTCTGTAATGGTTAGTTATATTTGCACTATTTGTCTCTGGGGTAGACTTTAATTGAGAAGAAAATTGTCGGCGTTTTCGCCCTCACATCTGGGGTTGAATTTGGTTCATAACCTCAGCCATTTGGCTCATTTTTGGGAGATTGCAATTTATATCGTCTAAAATTATTTGAAATTCTTTAAGGATTATTCGAAATTTATTTGCTAATTATGACAGAATGAATGGCGATCATTTCAATACTTTTCTATTGTTCCTCCTTGATGGGGTTGTAACGTTGGTATCAAAAATCCGGTTCATGGCTCGGGGTTAATAGTCTAAGGCTTAGGTTGGTAAAATTGTAATTAATATAATTGTTAGACTTACCATCTCGTGCTATATCCTTTTTTCCATGATAATCTTATTTGCCTTGTCTCTCTGTGCGCCGTCGGTCAGATTTCTTGTTAATTTCGAAGTTGATGACATTTCAACAGAAAAATGAAATTTTTCAGTGGACATGCTGCTTATATCCGTGCGGGTGTGTCCTATTACGGCAGGCAGGAGGCGGTGTGTAAGTCGAGTTTGCTCTCCAGCTGGTGTATACACCAGCTGTCACTGAGATAAATCACCTATAATATAAAAGAAAATCAATAAATTTATAGCATATAAACACACCAACTCACCTTGAGGTTGCTTGTAAAATCGTCAATGAGACAAACCTTAAACTATAGAGACACAAAAATTGAGAGAGAAATAAAATAATGCACATTAACTCAACCTATAATAAAACATGCATGCTAACTTTTAACATGTAGCCATCCGAAGTTGAAAAAATCCCTATAACAAATAATTTTATAGACATTTTTGAGATAATTTTAGAAAGAAAAATGGCGGAAAAAATTTTTAATTTAAATTTTGAGGTTTTTGCTAGGAAATTTCGAGTAAATGAGGATGTATCTTCATAAGATTTACCCTTAAAACTAAAATTAATCTAATATTTCAGATATTTCAGTCGAAAAAAGCAAAACCTGAAATACGAAAAAAAGCATAAATTTTTAAATTATTTTTGTAAGTTTTAAAAAATAATCATAAACCAAATTATTTTGTGTACATAATCGATGATTTTTTACAAAATATTTATAAAAAATATAATTATTTAATGCACATAATAATTTTTATAAGTTCAAAAATAATTTAACTCACATTTTTTGAATAATAATATCCGAAAAAAAATACATATTTTTGGAGAATAGTTATTGTTACTAATTTTCCTAAATATTATTTATAATAATATATATGAAATAGTTGATCAAAGTTATATTTAAGAGCTTGAATTATGATCATATTTCCTTATGAAATCATAATTCAAAGCTTAAAATTTAACCTTAACAATATAAAAAACAACTTACTTAGCAGCCATTTAAAAAATGGCTGAAATCCATTCACAAAATGTATACTGCCACTGTCGGGTGTTGGATGGAGTGTGCATTTTCACTCCCTCAGTGCCGTGTATGTGTGCATCGTTGGTCATGGTAGTCTACTAGACTCTATTATTGATCGATATCTCTGGAAAATTCCAGGTCGAACTCTTATTAATCGGCTAGCTATTTCGATAATTCATTTGGACTTGTTCTACTATGAATTTATCATCGACTACTTTTCTCATTCGGTAATTTATATGTATTTTTATTATTTTTACCGACGATTAGTTTGATAGGTTGCTGGAGCATCGTTATCTCTTACGTGTGGTCATATACTCTCGGATTTGTAGTCGTAGTTGAATCGGATTGTGTTTGTTAATTGCCTTGGTGAGTATTTATTTCCGTTATTATTCCTATGATTGGTCACTAACGTTTAGGTTAGGCATCTTCAACCGACCTGGGCGTGCTCCACTTGCACCCATCGTTCAATCCCTCTCATTTGGGGCAGCTTATCCTGCACATCATCAGTTGACCTCTCCTGCAGTGGACCAAGGAGTTATGTTACGGTGTTGGGATATTCAGTACGATGTGATTTCTTGAATAATACTTATTGTGATATCTTTTCTATTTCTGTTTTTTTTCATTTGTTACATATAAATCTATTAGATCTATTTTATCTATTTATTTTATGTTAGCCTTTTGGGAGGGTTTCTCAGGTAAAAAATTTAATCTAACGCTGGAAAACTGGTGTTTCTTTATCATACAGTATTATGACTTAATGCAAACATTTGGAATTAACCTCAATCCTCAATATGTTTTAGATTTAGTGGTAATATTTATATGTTTGTTGATTTAATGTTTTCGTTCTACCCTTCAAATACTGTAATTTATTAAATTTTGTAGATGATTGTTAATGTCGTGTCGATCATTTATCCTTTTACAAGAATTTTAATAAACGTTAAATCTCATCGCAAATTTGCATGTCTATCTAACAATCGGAATTTGGCTGAGGTTTGCTTTTCTTTTGGTCATTTCTCTGTTAGATAGTAATAGCTGTAATTTCGAAATTTAGCTGTCAATTTACCGTGGGTATTATAATACTGTGGATTTTATTGTTTTAGTATAGAAAACGTTAGAGATTGAAAACTGGGTTTTAATTAGGTTGAATTTAAGTCACGTATTTTTTGTTTTACATTATCTCAAATTATTGACATAACAACGATTTTCACCATTATTTTCCTCGCCCCCTTCCCTTGATTGACCTTAGGTTAAGTTATGTCGACATTAAGAAATTATGAGTGCCCGTTGGACTACTCGATGTTTTGATTTTAAGCCGATTTCTATCATCATAATTTAGGTCGAGTTTTCGGGAGATGAGGGATGATGGAATGGCCAAAAGACCATTCCCTCTTCAACCCATCTTCCCCTATAAAAATCAATATTGACGTTTCAGCTCCTGTATTCTCACACCGTAGCCTTTACGGGCACAAACTATTGGCGGACTTACACCGCACTTACACAGTTAGATTGGGGTGTGTGAATTTTAATAGCTTGCGGTGTTGTGTCGGCTGTGGGCCGAAAATATTTCGACATAATTTACTCTCATTTTTAAAGGTTTATTTGAAAACATAGTTAGCATAATACATCATTTCAAAATCAGCATTAACTAATTTCATTATACTCCCTTTCCCCACGCCGACGCCCAAACAGAGCTCACTTGAGGTTGTTTGTGCGCGACGTGGAGAAAGTCTTGAATACTCTTTCACTTACATCGTATAATCGTAGAATGAACTTTTGCTAAAACGAATTGAATGTTGGTTCTGTCAAACGAGTACTTCGAGGTTTTAGTTATAAAAACTGATTAAAATTCTGTGAAAATGAATCGGTATATATATATATTGTACGACCCTAACCTTGCGTATTAAATTTGATGTGGTAAAACAAATTTGACCTTGTGATCTTTGTATGTTCTAATTCTAATTTTATTATTTTCTTGATTTAATTTGACAATTTTATTTTTTGGCTTTTAATAGAATTGTTTTCAATTCAAATTATTTAATTTTAGTTCCAACTTTCATGAACTCTCGATTTTTTTGGTGAATTGTCGAATTTTGGTCAGACTTTTGTGTTCTCATGCTGTTTCTGTGTTTATTTCGTGCGGATCTCGTTGCACCTTGTTATTATTTTAATTTATTTTTATGTTTTCGATTTTATATTTTAATTATTTCTTTCTCATATTTTAACGTAGTTAATTGATGTTTTATGGGTCTGATTTTAAATCTGCATGTTGTGTTTGTGTGCTATTGCCGATTCATTCAAACAAAATTCTGTTCTGGCCCAACAGTTCTATCATATATGTTTTCCCTGGAAACAATCTTATATTTTTGATTAAGTTTCAATAATTTTGTAATTCTATATTTTCTTTTTGTTTTTCATCGATTTTATTTTGTTTTCTAGATTTTATAAAATTTAATTTTAAATTTATTCAGTGAAAAACTCTTTCTTAGAAATCTTATTTCAGTTTTCTCTATTAAAATTATTTTACTTAAAATTTTATCTAATAAATATATCTAAATTGTAAAATTCTTTTTTCAATTTTAATGACTAATTTATGAATATGCATTTATAAATGTCATTTAAATGTTTAAAATGAAATTTAAAAAATTAAAATTAATTTTCTTTTATAATTTTCTGAAAAATAAAATTTTTTATTCAATTAATATTATGATTTATTTGTTATGTCAAATCAGATTTGCACTTTGACCGTGATGATTTATTTGTTAATTTAAATTATTGTTTTAGGAAGTAAGAATTACTGATATAGAAATTGTTAATAAATTTATTATTATTTTTATAAATGATTTTTATTTCAGTTCATATAATTTATATTTCATATTTTGGTTAAAATGCAATAAACTACGCGCAATTAAAAATTAATAAAGAATTGATTAAAAATTGATAAGCATTTATTTATGTATCTGTTACACTTATAGCATACTGGAACCAATAAAATTGAATTTTCAATCAAAAAATTGACAATCCAATTGTCATTTAGAGATTTATAAAGAAATTTTATTTCCATATGCCAAAAAATAAATTCAAACTATTATTTATTATTCAATTTCATATCAATTTGTAATTGCGCGTAGTTTATTGCATTTCAACCCATATTTTTGAATTATTAACTAAATTAATATTTGATTAATTTCTATTTTATTGTGATTAATTATTATAAATTATTATTTATTTTATTATTATCAGCCAATAAACGGGATATTTATCGAGATGGGGTGAGATTTTGTTATAATTTGATGGCAGTCGGTAAATTTGCATTATAGAGATTATCAAAGTTTCAAGAAGCACTTGATGAAGGGCAATGCGGAGGGAGTGAGGAATAATTTGAGGGGGGAATTTGTAGATAAAACAGTTTGTGATTATAATGTGAGATTGATTGATAATTTGAATATATTGAGTTAATATTTCTGATTTCAGGGATATTTTCCAATTCATATCGCTTGCCGTGATGGATTTGTTGAGGTTGCCAAGTTGTTACTTGACCACAACTGCAATATCGAATGTGAAACCGAATCAGTAAGTAATCATTGTCAAATAAATTAATAATAAATAAATTGCAGAAATGGAGACCGATTCATTGGGCAAGCTCGGAAGGTCATTTAGAAATTGTGAAATTATTGCTTGACCTCAACTGCAATACCGAATGTGAAACCGAATCAGTAAGTAATAATTGACAAATAAATGAATAATAAATAAATTGCAGGGATGGAGACCGATTCATTTTGCAAGCTCGGAAGGTGAATCAGAAATAGTGAAATTATTGCTGGAGCTCAACTGCAATACCGAATGTGAAACCAAATCAGTAAGTAATCATTGCCAAATAAATGAATAATAAATAAATTGCAGAAATGGAGACCGATTCATTATGCAAGCTCGGAAGGTCATTCAGAAATAGTGAAATTATTTCTCGACCGCAACTGCAATATCGAATGTGAGGTTGGAGATGTAAGAAATCATTGCCAAATAAATGAATAATAAAGAAATTGCAGGGAAACAGACCGATTCATTATGCAAGCTTGGAAGGTCATTCAAAAATAGTGAAGTTATTGCTTGGCTGCAACTGCAATATCGAATGTGAAACCAAATCAGTAAGTAATCATTGCAAATAAATGAATAATAAATAAATTGCAGAAATGGAGACCGATTCATTATGCAAGCTGGAAAGGTCATTCAAAAATAGTGAAATTATTGCTTGACCGCAACTGCAATACCGAATGTGAGGATAAAGATGTAAGTTATCATTGTCAAATAAATGAATAATAAATAAATTGCAGGGAAACAGACCGATTCATATTGCAAGCTCGGAAGGTCATTCAGAAATAGTGAAATTATTGCTTGACCGCAACTGTTATATTGAATGTAAGACCAAATCAGTAAGTAATCATTGTAAAATAAATGAATAATGAATAAATTGCAGAAATGGAGACCGACTCATTATGGAAGCTGGAAAGGTCATTCAGAAATAGGGTTAGGGTTATTGCTTGGCCACAAATTTAATACCGAATGTGAGGATAAAGATGTAAGTTATCATTGTCAAATAAATGAATAATAAATAAATTGCAGGGAAACAGACCGATTCATATTGCAAGCTCGGAAGGTCATTCAGAAATAGTGAAATTATTGCTTAACTGCAACTGCAATACCGAATGTGAGGATAAATCAGTAAGTAATCATTGCCAAATAAATGAATAATAAATAAATTGCAGGGAATGAGACCGATTCATTATGCAAGCAGGCAAGGTCATTCGGAAATAGTGAAATTATTGCTTGACCGCAACTGCAATACCGAATGTGAGGACAGATGGGTAAGTAATCATTGCCAAATAAATGAATAATAAATAAATTGCAGGGATGGAGACCGATTCATTATGCAAGCAGGAATGGTCATACAGAAATAGTGAAATTATTGCTGGAGCGAAAATGCCGAATCGATTCAAAGACAAAAGTAAAAATAATAATTATTATTTTATCCAATCAAATCACAGATAAAATATATAATTTTTGCCAACTGTGAGAAATTTTTACAAAACAATTGATTTACATTGCCAGGAGGACACGGAAGGCAAATTGCCAGGAATAATTCCATCCTTCACATCACGGTTCAGCACTGAATGGCCTTGAATTACTAGTTATATCATATTCCTGATAAATCTCATTTGCAATGTAGTTAATGCGCAGATTTTTATTTATTAAAATCATAAACAATTCAAATTATTAAAATTGCAAAAATAACGATTCTGACAAAAGATTTGATAATTGTGAGATCAGATTAAGAAAACTTATGCGTGAAGTTTTATCAGCGAATCAAACCGAAAACATGATTGTCAATGATATAATTATCAGACGTATGTAATCTGATAAAGTGAAAGAGTCAATAGCAATGAATCCAGATATCTCTATGACAGAAATTGACAAATTGAACCAGAATTTCGAAAATATTATGCATACTGAAGACAGGAGAGATGTGTTTGCGTTTGCAGATGTTAGGAAACAGCCATCATATGTATCAGTAACAAGAAACAAAATATTAGTGACACAAAACGTTCCTTTGGTGATTAGACCACCCGTCCGCAAAGAAATTTTGAGTTATAATAGGAAACAACGCGTATGTGAAAAACGATAAGATACGGAAAGCATTTAAAATAATGAAAGACCTAATAGACTAATTGACCCATGGTTTGCTTTAAACATATAGCAAAGCGAGTCTATAACAGGGCACAAGGATTTCTGGAACCAGAATATAAACCTTCAAAGCATGGTCAATGTTACTGTTGTGGTGAATCAGGACATATTTGAAATAGTTGTTCTTTAAATAATTGCTCTTTCATATGTGGTAAGAATGGGCATTTTTGTACAATTAACATATTTTTGAAAATCTAGAAAATTTGATGAAATTGAGATTCAGAAAATGCTTTCTTTATTAAAACAGTATTTAACTGAAACTCGCCATAAAGCCTTTGTCTAAACATTCATTTAAAAGCCTAATATTTCACCAACAAATCAAATTTACATTTCTCCTCCAAAAACCTTTTAGAAATTAATTAATGTTTGTTTATCGTAATTTTATTAACGACCGAAACACTCATATATAAATTATAGATCAAGGCCGATTTATGATGTGAAGCTGCCGTCGTACATTTAGTTTAAATAAATTTTATTTCATGAAAACTGACTCCGAAGAGTCAGTCCGTCCTTTTAAGAGGACTAGCCCGACCATTAGTAGGTCAGACTCGATCAAATTTTCTTTGGCTTTTTATCTTATTCTCTCGTCATCTGTCCAGTTGAAATAACCAGGTAAGTACGGTTTGTTTTCCATCTCCGTTTCCTTCTTCAGCTCATGTCTAGCTCCATCGCCATCTCAGTATTGTTATTGGGATTCATCCACATTATATCAGAAGTTTGGTAAGTATCGTAATTTAAGCATGTATTTGAATGATTGTCAGTTAGGCAGTATTCCTTCAGTATTCGTCATCTCGAGCATTCCAGCGTCAATCCATCATCGTTATTGAATTATTCAGCTCTGAATTGTGTGCATCAATATGTCTCTTTTAATTTGTGTGGGTTGTTGTTTTGTTTATCTTTCTTTCTAAAGTTATTAATATATCCTCCCAAGGTGAAACCATGGTGGGGCAAAACCAGATGTGTTAGTATATAACAGTAATTATAACTGTTGTTATAACATTATTTAGTAAAACACATAAAAAAAACTACAACAAATTCAACAAGTAGTACATATATAGTTAACACCAAAAACAAAAATAAAACATAACTAATATGATAAAATAATATAACAACACAAATAAAACAGTATAGAAATGGACAAAAAATAATCTTAATAAAAATATCAATAACGTGTGTTTTGGTATACAAAATGGACCTGCAACAAATCACAAATTGGTACAAAAGCACCTTATACAATCAGCAAATATTATATATCAAAAACCAATGACAAAGATTATAGCTATAGTATAGGTAATAGTTATTGTAAATATGTTAGATATGTAAGTATATAATAATATTGGAGATATATATTTTAGATATATAGTATAAAGGTTATTAACTTAATATTTATTCATTAATTTGTAAAAATGAGATATATGATTTTGTAAGTTATTTGTTATTAGTTACATGATTCATTAAGATCATGTAACTAGATTCAACAGCCGCTTTAATACACATTCTCCCTAGTGTCTTTATATCTATTTCACACAGTCCTAATTGTTGTAGGTCTTTATTGTTTTCATTATCCCAGGATCCTAGAGATCCAACAATAATAGTGTATACTGCCTCCTTGCAGTTATTTTTTTTACCTGTTTCTATTGCTATGTCCTATATTTGTCAATGTTCAATTTTCGTGCATTAGTAAAATTAAAGGGTTCGTCATATGGTACTTTTATGTCAACTAGTGATAATTTTGTTTTGTTTTTAAGTGTGGTCATGATTATTAGGTCTGGTCTTAAGGTAGTAACTACATTCGGAGGTGCTTTTTCAATGTCTATATCGTATTTTTTATTTCCAAAAAAGTTATATACTGTTTCAAGTACATGGTTGTGTTTGTTTCTACGCGCATTTTGGGAAAGATTACAATGGTTTGGATATGTGTCTGTGTTTCCCATTGTATACCACATAGCCTACAGTTAACATTTTTTTTGGTTCTTATGGTTGGATGGGTTTGAATTTAGGTTAAGGTTATTGTTTCTAGCTTTTATTAAAAAAAATATTTGTTGTCACTCAGAGTTGTAGATTTTATAAGATGTTTGGAAAATTCGCTTTTTCCTATAAATTCTGCAATGTATCCCTGGTGTATCAATTTATACCACTCTTGGGCATACCATTCGCCACTGAGAATGTGCATTACTTTGGATGCGTTATCTATATTATCTTTATTTAATTAAAACATTATTAAAACAGTATTTAACTGAATCATGTGCTCAAAAGTCGCCACAAAACCTTTGTCTAAACATTCATTTAAAAGCATAATATTTCACCAACAAAGCAAATTTACATTTCTCCTCCAAAAACCTTTCAGAAATTAATTAATTTTTGTTTATCGTAATTTTATTAACGAATGAAACAATCGTATATAAATTATAGACCAAGCCCGATTTATGATGTTAAGCTGCCGTCGTACATTTAGTTCTAGCCACCTTTCACCTATAAGACCTTCACTCGTGATATCTTCACTCGTTTCCTAAACTCAGTGTATTAAAATTGAAGTTTTCACAATTTCGTTAATGTCAAAAAATTGTTGTAAATTTAAAATTATTTAAAACTTTATATCTTGGAAGCTTTGAACAAAAGTCGCAATTAGAATTGAACGCGGTAAAATGTGAAATGGCAGAAAATCAACCAACTATCAAATTTTAATTTGAAAACCTATGAGATATATTCGAGTTTAAAAAGTTGTGTAGCATTTAAATTTTTTATATTAAGAAATGGCTTAATATTAATATATATATAATTTTCCTTAGGGAACCAATCAAAATTAAGTAGGTCACGAAAAATATTCAAAACATGTTTTAAGTATATTTATTTTATGTAAAAAATTATCTAAGTATCATTGCTACTTTATATAAATTTATAAAAATTTTGCAAATCTTTTGAAAAAATAAAAAGTTTTAAACAGCCAAATTTTCGAAAGAATTTATGTAGGTCAACTCAAATTTTTCTAAGTATTTTAATACTTAATTGAGCGAGTGTTAATTATAGACTCAATTCTCTTGAAAATAAATACATCTCATATTCTCGCTTATACTCAATTTAGCAAGTCTGTTTTCACATCTGTAAAAGATATTTATAGGAAAATAAAATATTAATTTTCATATGCAAACAATTCTAGAAGTAAATTTCTATTATTAAATGTGGTCATTGGGAACATGGCGTAATACCAGAAACTTTATAACGCTGCAATATTCCATAACTTGCGCCAAATCTCAAAATCTCGCAAAGGTCAATATAAACTGTGATGATAATTTAAAACAAGCTACACAAATTAAACCTATAATAATATAGCTACAATAAATATTTTATTGTATGACAAAATAATATTTCCTTACTGCATATTGCATGGACTTATTGGGCGCACCACGCACATGTATTGTAATTATTCCACTGAATAGATTATTACTTTTTACTTGCTTTCTTACTTGCATGTTCTTAAATAATGCCAGATAAGTTAATTTCTTCTGAAAACTCTTTCTATATTGTACCTAAACCTAAATTACCAAATCTCTCTTGGCGCATCGACGGTCGTAAGTAAGATGTAATTGTTTTTTCCTTTATGCTAATTTGACGCTTTGAGGATTAAATTGATCGAATTTAACAATTTTCAAAATGTGATCTTGCGATTATTTTTAAATAACAAAGGTTGTAGAAACAAACGCTAAACAATGAGAAAACCTTTGATGAACGAGCTGCGTGCTTTAACTGCCACAATTCACGTTCTGGACTTGCCCCTTTTTCTTCGAAGCCGGTTTCCGAGATTTGACTGGAAAAGTCGAACTTGATATAAATCACCTTCTGGTTCGGATATTTTTATGTAATTATTTATTTAGAACGGGAGAACTCCGCTAGATTTTGCAAAGGCGTATAACCGGAAGGATTGCGAGGAATTATTAATTCGTGCTCAAGTGTGAAATGTCTCATTATTATTAATTAATTTGAATAATTAATTTAGCAATTTGCTGCAATTGAACGCGATGATGTAATCGCATTTAATGATTTGTTTGAATCTCCCAAACTTATTTGGCAGAATCTTTTTGTAAATTTGTTCTGATTTGATTGGTTTGTAATAAATATTTAGACTGGATTGGATCTGATGGACAAAGCAATCGATAGCAATGCTTATCAGATCATTAAATGGATCCTTGACGCAATGATTGATGATAAAGTTTGGTGAATTTATTGATTGGCATAATTATTATCCGCACCAATAGGAAGTCAAGGAGGTAAATCGATCAATTGATATTGATCAGACTGGATTTGTAAGATTTGTTTTATGGATTGAATAATTTTGTGAGATATAGATGGGATTGACTGGTCTACATTATGCAGTGATTCGGGGCATGGTAAATGTTTGTGCACAATTAGTGAATCGAGGTGCAGATTGTATGAGATCGGTTGAGGTGAGTAAATCTCATAATTTAATTGGCTTACAATTTATTTATTCCTTTATATAAATATTTATTTTAATCGAATTTGAATTGAGTTTATATTTGTATTATTTATAGATAATTAATCAATATTCTGGAAAAGAAAATGGTAAATTATTTATTGATTTCTGCTCATTATAATATACTAAATTACTCTGCTGACACAATTTAATTATAACGGTAAAATATCATATTTAAGACCATGCTGCACAATTTTGACAATTTGGCACTTAAAATTTAATGCGACAAATTCTGTAGTGTAAAATGGTCCTATTAGGCTCACATCAACTTTTTAATAAGTGCTCTGCAATTGTTACAGAAAAATTTTAAAATTATTTGTAGCACTTTTGGGCCGATTTGACAGCAGCTAATCACTACGTTTTTTTATTAATGCACTAGAACAAAATAAAGGCAAAATTTTCGTTTCGACGTGTTAAAATACAATTAACGGCATTATTAACATATTCCACCAAATGACTAACAAGCGTGAGCCAAATCATCAACAACTCCTGGGCAGTTATATACTTGAGTGGTTAGGACTTTTTTAGTTTTTCATCTCTGAATTCTTTATAAGTGATGTTGGTGTACGGAAAAACTTTCGTAAATGAAACCAGGCGCTAGTAATCGCAAACATTCAACTTTCTATTCTAGGGTTCATTTTTCCGCGAACGCCAGTAGGTAGTTGGGAGCACACTGGAACCTAAAAAAAACATAGGGGGGGGTGGGTATGTAATAGCGGATTAAATTTCGGATTATCTTGATTACATAATGATGTAATCAAGATAATTAATTTTGTGTGTATTTTTTTTTTTCGAGTTTTTGGCGCGATTTTTTTTTGAATTCAAATTTTTGGAACATTTTTTTTTAAATTCAAATTTTGGCGAATTTTTGAAATGAAATTGAAATATTTTTTTTGAATAAATTTTTTTTAATCACACTATAGTCAGGGGGTATTTTTGAAAAAGACTAAAAAAAAATTGGCTTGAATCGCCTAACGATAAAAAAGCATAAAATTAAAATCGGCTCAAATCGCCTAAAATAGTCAGAGAGGGTATTTTCATTCACAAAATTTTTTTTTAATCACACTATAGTCAGGGGGTATTTTTGAAAAAGACTAAAATAAATTGGTTTGAATCGCCTAATGATAAAAGAGCATAAAATTAAAATTGGCTCAAATCGCTAAGATGTGATATAGTCAGGGATATTTTTAATTCGTAATAAAAACTAATGCAATATTTGGTCTCAATACTTTCTATAGGTAAATATAGGCATAAAATAAAAATGGCTTGAATCGCCTACTGATAAAAAATTGACAGGGGTATTTTATAGGCTTGTTAAAAAAAAACACTTGAAATATTTGTTCACACAATTTTCATAGGCAAATTTAGGCTCTAGATAAAAATAATTTAAAATACCTAAAGTAAATTAAGATAAATTAAAGTACATTAGGATACATTAAAGTATAAAGTAAATTTAGATAAATTAAAGTACATTAGAATACATTTAAGTATATTAGAGTAAATTAAGGTTCCTCAAGTAAATTAAGATACATTAGAGTACATTAAGGGTCGAAAGGGTCGAAAGTCAATTTAAGTACATTAGGGTACATTTAAGTAAATTATGGTTCATAAAGTAAATTAAGGTACATCAGAGTAATAGGTATTTGGTCTCAATACTTTCTATAGGTAAATATAGGTATAAAATAAAAATGGCTTGAATCGCCTAATGATAAAAAAAGCATAAAATTAAAATTGGCTCAAATCGCCTAAGATGTGATATAGTCAGGGATATTTTTAATTCGTAATAAAAACTAATGCAATATTTGGTCTCAATACTTTCTATAGGTAAATATAGGCATAAAATAAAAATGGCTTGAATCACCTATTGATAAAAAATTGACAGGGGTATTTTATAGGCTTGTTAAAAAAAACACTTGAAATATTTGTTCACACAATTTTCATAGGCAAATTTAGGCTCTAGATAAAAATAATTTAAAATACCTAAAGTAAATTAAGATAAATTAAAGTACATTAGGATACATTAAAGTATATTAAAGTAAATTTAGATAAATTAAAGTACATTAGAATACATTTAAGTATATTAGAGTAAATTAAGGTTCCTCAAGTAAATTAAGATACATTAGAGTACATTAAGGGTCGAAAGGGTCGAAAGTCAATTTAAGTACATTAGGGTACATTTAAGTAAATTATGGTTCATAAAGTAAATTAAGGTACATCAGAGTAATAGGTATTTGGTCTCAATACTTTCTATAGGTAAATATAGGTATAAAATAAAAATGGCTTGAATCGCCTAATGATAAAAAAAGCATAAAATTAAAATTGGCTCAAATCGCCTAAGATGTGATATAGTCAGGGATATTTTTAATTCGTAATAAAAACTAATGCAATATTTGGTCTCAATACTTTCTATAGGTAAATATAGGCATAAAATAAAAATGGCTTGAATCGCCTACTGATAAAAAATTGACAGGGGTATTTTATAGGCTTGTTAAAAAAAACACTTGAAATATTTGTTCACACAATTTTCATAGGCAAATTTAGGCTCTAGATAAAAATAATTTAAAATACCTAAAGTAAATTAAGATAAATTAAAGTACATTAGGATACATTAAAGTATATTAAAGTAAATTTAGATAAATTAAAGTACATTAGAATACATTTAAGTATATTAGAGTTTTTAATAACTATTCCTCCGCCTATAAGTGTCCATCAAAAAATATATATATATTTAAATATAATTGACCGATGAAATCAACTCAATTGTTAATAATTTTTAATTGAATTTTTAATTCATCCACTCTTATAGTACGTTCATTATCAGTGCATATTTTCATCTTTTAAGTATATTTGTTGATCAGTGAATAATTCAGACTCCATTTAAAGTATTTCCCAATAGTTAATTGATATTTCATCTCATCATTGAGAAATTTACAATCTAATTTATTATAAGCAATTTTCGATTCACTGAATATTTGGTAGCTTCAATTCATATTTTCTCACTTTAATGATTGCATTCCTCTTTAATGAATATTTTCTCTCTTCAATTAATGCTTTCCTTATTCAATGAATGTTTTTTTTCTTCAACGAATATTTTTCTCTTCAATGAATATTTTCCTCTTCGATGTATATTTTCTCCATTCAAAGTATATTATCCTTGTAAGTTTTTAATATATCAATTGATATTTCATCTATTTAGTAGATATCTTTAACTATCCCACTTTTTTCCCAGTAACTTCAATGATTTTAGACACTTAATGTACTCTCTCACCAACATTGCTTCTTCACTGAAAATTTTCTTTATAGAATATAATCTCTACTAATTAAAATTCTATTTGTTGACTTGTTATTTTCAATGAAAATTTAATTAAATAAATAACATCTTTTAATAGACTAGGTTGTACTCGACAAAAATAAAATAATTTTAGGCTATGTAAATCAATTAGAGCTCTTAGGGAAATTTTATGATAATTTAAGTGATATCTAGTTTTACGAGGTATTTATTTTAGTAAATTTTAATCATCTTTGTGAATTTTATGGTTTTCTTCTGAATTTTAATAGATTTAGGGTTTGATTATGTTTTTAATGAAATTATTGAAGAAATTAGGTTAAATCTATAATTTAGAAACACTTAATTTTTTGATAATTTATTAGATTTGACTTGATTTTAGGATTACTTTAAATAAAAGTTAAATTTATGATCAAAATGTTTATGAAACATCTATTTAGGATAATTATTTAAGAATTAGAATCAAATTGACTGATAGATTTTGAATAGTAAATGATATTTTAATTTTATGTTATATTTAAAAAGTTGATTAAATCAGTTAATTTTTAAAAATATTTTAGTGAAACCTAAGATTTTAATTGATTTTACAGTGTAAAAAAGGAGATCAATAATTATTATCATTTTCCATTTATTGATTTCGTGGATATCAATCACAAAAGTAGTATATTGTAGAGATTTTTAAGAGGATGCTCAGTATGGTTATCATATGAAAATCGTTGAATTATATCTATGGGTTGACTGGTAATTTTTATTGAATTTATACTTGATTTACTGATTAATTTTAATTATTTGAGCAACATGATATATATTTTATGATTTTACATTAATTTAGTGAAATTAAATTTATGTGGGAAACATAGACTTTATTCGATTTTAGTCATTTTTGATGAATTTTTTATTTGATTGAATTTGTTGCCAGAATCAAATTGTGGTGATTTTCGACGGAAAATGTTGGGTATCGATAACAATTTTGTAATACTTTAAAAAAAAATTTATTTTTATTGGTAAAATTCAGATTTTTATTTTAAGGGAATTTGATTGGTTGAATACATATAGTAAATATGATCCGATTTTTAAAGATCTTATTCGGTTAAATATAGATTTCTAAAGAAATTTTACCTTGTAGGTTATTACCAAAAATATGTGTATTGTTGGTGCAGTGGGGGAAAATGTGATTTCAAGGGAAATGATTGGTTAAGAGGAAATTTTGTGATATTTTAAGGGAAAATAATCTATTAAGAAAAAGTTTGTTGTCATTTTTAAGGGAGTTGAGTTGGTTGAATATCTGTGTTCAAAGAATAGATATTTTATAAATGGAGAATATAGAGGAGGAATTTATAATATTTTTAAGGGGCTTTGTTCAGATAGATATTAATATGTGTGTAAATCTTTTGAGAGAGTAGAAATATTGTCATTTAAAGAGAAATGATTGTTTAAGAAGAGAATTTATGATCTTTTAAGGGGATTTGATTGGTCAAGAGAGGAATTTTATTTTAAGGTGATTTCAAGAGATTTATTCTGTTGAATATCGATGTCGGTGATTTTTGATGAAAATAATGAATATAACTGGGATTAATGTCATTTAAAGAGAAATGATTGGTTGAGAGTAAATTTTATTTTAGGGGAAAACAATTGGCTAAGAAGAGAATTTATGATATTTTAAAGGGAAATAATCGATTAACAGCAAATTTGTTGATATTTTTAAGGTGTTGAGTCGGTTAAGTATCGTTATTTAATAGGTGATTTTTATAAAAGAATGAATATAGTTGGTAGAGTAGGGGAAAGTGTTATTTGATTGGAAAAGATTAGTCAAGAGTGGAATTTATTTAGTGAAAAATAGTCGATTAAGAACAAGTTTGTTGTCATTTTTAAGGGTCTTGAGTTAGTTAAATATTGTTATTTAAAGAGTAAATATTATAGAAATGGGTATTGTTATAATTTTTATGAAAAATATTGAATATGGCTTGAAATATTGTTATTCGTTGGAAAATGATTGGTCAAGAGATGATTTTATAATATTTTTAAAGGAATATACTGGAATGAATATTAGTGTTCAAAGGGTAAATATTATCTACTTGATAGGTTTTTATGAAAAGTATGAATATAGTTGATATAATGGAGTGAAAATGATATTTGAAGAGAAATGATTGGTTGAGAGGTGAATTTATAGTATTTTTAAGGGGATTGAGTTGGTTGAATTTATAACATACTTAGGAAAATTGTTACTTTTTTCATTGATTTAAGGTTAATCAGGATGTATCGATAATATTTCAGTTCTATGAAATTGTATGATTCATGTAACTATTTATTTGATTTTATTAAAATATTTGTAACTCAATTAAATTAAAAACTAAAATTGACTAGTATTTAAAACTTTTTTGTTACCCATTATTTAGGTTTTTTTGACAATTTTCTGAATAATTTAAATATTTACGATTATTTCCAGGAATCAAGAATTTAATAATTATTTATCCGGAAATTGTAGAATTAAATACTATGAGCAGTCGATAACATACACTAATTTTCATTCAACAAGTACCTAGAATAATTACCTAACAACCTTATAAAATTTTAAAAAATGATCTAATAAATTTTTTAATTATCTTACAACTTAGTTAATTTAATTTAATTTTTAATTGATAAGTACTATTCTCTTTAAAATTTGCTACTATGTTGAAGCTTTCTTTAAAAAATTTTATTTAAAGAATTAACAAATTTAATCAAATTTATTTAAAATTTACATCTTTCCCACTACTTTAATCAAATTCTATTCACCAGCTAACCACAATTTAATAAAAATAATTTCTACAAAGACTAATAGACAATCACATACATTTTTCCTATACGTTTGGGTTTTCAGTAAGTGATATCAGTACACAAGAACCTATGTATGTATTGAAGCATGGTATCAGAATTTTTACTTTAATATACTTTAATGTATCCTAATGTACTTTAATTTATCTTAATTTACTTTAGGTATTTTAAATTATTTTTATCTAGAGCCTAAATTTGCCTATGAAAATTGTGTGAACAAATATTTCAAGTGTTTTTTTTTAACAAGCCTATAAAATACCCCTGTCAATTTTTTATCAGTAGGCGATTCAAGCCATTTTTATTTTATGCCTATATTTACCTATAGAAAGTATTGAGACCAAATATTGCATTAGTTTTTATTACGAATTAAAAATATCCCTGACTATATCACATCTTAGCGATTTGAGCCAATTTTAATTTTATGCTTTTTTATCATTAGGCGATTCAAACCAATTTATTTTAGTCTTTTTCAAAAATACCCCCTGACTATAGTGTGATTAAAAAAAAAATTTTGTGAATGAAAATACCCTCTCTGACTATCTTAGGCGATTTGAGCCGATTTTAATTTTATGCTTTTTTATCGTTAGGCGATTCAAGCCAATTTTTTTTTAGTCTTTTTCAAAAATACCCCCTGACTATAGTGTGATTAAAAAAAATTTATTCAAAAAAAATATTTCAATTTCATTTCAAAAATTCGCCAAAATTTGAATTTAAAAAAAAATGTTCCAAAAATTTGAATTCAAAAAAAAATCGCGCCAAAAACTCGAAAAAAAAAATACACACAAAATTAATTATCTTGATTACATCATTATGTAATCAAGATAATCCGAAATTTAATCCGCTATTACATACCCCCCCCCCTCCCCCTATGTTTTTTTAGGTTCCAGTGTGCTCCTAACTACCTACTAACGCCCCATGACTTTAGTTCACTGGTACGCACCCATGGCCGAAACCATGTTGGTACTGTGCGTATCAGCCGAAAGATATTCGAGCAGGTGAGCATTGTTTCCAATACTACTCCCCGAACAACCTCCGTTCCCCAGTTCCTTGCAGCCGATAGAAGGTCTTACGCTTTATACACCAGTTTTATTACGTCCAAGGTGAACCTGAGTTATGGGATTTTGGAATAAGAATTGTGAAAATATTCATTGTATATCACTTATTAATTTCAACCCAGGCGAATATTTATCATTAAATTTATCCCCACATTTAAGTCACAGACAGTTTATCATGATATCCATTTTTAACTCAGATGAAACAATATATAAAAATTTAATATTACAACAGGAACTACATTATTTATTACCGGATTAATACCAGGATATGGTGTAAAAAGGATAATCACAAGGCATTGTAAGAATTTCGTGTAGCAAGTAGTGTTCGAAATTACGCTAAATCAAAAATTTTGTCTAGTCCGGCGACTTAGTCTTCTAAATCGATGTCAACCGGTAGACATCGTCGTTTTGGTTGTCGGGCTGAGATCTTCCTCCATTGAGGTCGATGGCTCTTCCACCGAGTAAGCATTTGATGGTACCTGTCCACTAAGGACAGCTATCTAGTTGGGCGTGAGTCGAAGTCTCTCCAAGATGAGATTTACGTTTGGAGTCTCGATTTCATCCACTACGAAGTCAATATATACTGGAGGAGGTGGCGGGTAGGTTGCCAAGGACGGGGCATATACGATTTCCGGGTCCGTCTCCGGAAACTCGAATTCGGTGTAGGCCGGAGGCGGATCGTTCACTTAGACCGGCTCTCTGGCTCTCTCATTGGCTCGCAACAGGTTCGCCTCAGCTCGGCGCCTTTCACGACGACGGCGATTTCGGTTCGGTTGTCGTCTCTGTACTCCCGATCGATTTTCCGTTGTTCCGCTGAGGGATGGTCCAATTGACGGTAATGATCCTGGATTGATGGGGAGGTGTTGGGCAGGGATGATATTAATTTCTTGAGCCCAGCTGCGGCTTGATAGACGAGCTCGGAGCTCGTTTTCGGTAAATATTTGTCGGAGTGCAGCGCTCTCCTCAGCGATAGTGATTCGCTGACTCCGATTCTCGATGACGAGATCGTCTCTGGCCCTGGAGAGAAGCGAAATTTTCTAATACAGATTACGAGTCGCTTCGGGCGGACTCCAGGTGCCTTTGAGTTTTTGATATTTGGTTTACAGGACTGTGAAGTCCCTCTCGAGTGTCTCCAGCCGTTGAGACATGGCCGTGATCGAAGGGACAGTCTCGGATGCGAGGTAAATTCGATAGATTAGCAATTTATATAAGTAAAGGATTTTTTGGATTGTACTTGATGAGATTTGTCGTCGGAAAGTTGATAGGTTGGACTGGATTGAGCTGATACTTATCGTTTGAAAACAATACGGAAAAAAGTAGTTTTAAATCGTGAGTTTCTTAAAGGGGAGTCCTAGCGGCAACGAAAGATAGTTGTGGTGAATTTGGTGTTAGTGGGTTTGTCGTGGTGAATAGTTTTAGGTCTCTTTCTAGCTTATATTAAGGTCATTGGATTTCGTAAATATTACCATATTAATTTAAACTGACTCCGCGACAAGGGTCATGTAGTTGTTAAAAATAGAGCAATAAAAATTTAGTCAATTGAACCGAAAATCAAAATCCTACGCGGTAAGAATCATTGATTTAATTTAGATATCATAATAAAACGCTTTATTACGGTTCGGTTATTCCGATGTTGCGTTGGACTTTATCATCCACATAGTTTGAACTGTTGCTGACATCAATTTAAGTCGCGGAAAAAATTTACTGGTCAAAACCAATCGATATTGTTTATTTCAATCGGATAAAAATCTATATCAGTGTAATGACGGCCGGTATCCAGTCCTTTATTTATACTAGTAAATTCTATTACTGCAAATCTAGTATGAGGGTGATTCGTCGTCGATCTCATTTGGAGCTCGTCGAATTTAATTTAACCTAAATAATTGGGGAAATTTGACACTTGGGCTAAGAATTCGAATCATATTGTCTATGGTATGCGTCGAGAGATTAAGTTCAATTCTTTCCTATCGCAGGCTCGATTTTTCAAATTACTTACGGGTTTCGCAAGGAACTTTACGATTGGAAGACTATGTTTGCACGGGTCGATGCGAATTATCCATCCAAATCGTCGAGTGTCTATGAAAAATTGGTGTAATCCACTATTTACGTTATATGGGATTCAAGAATTATTTACGTCGGTTCCTGGCTACTCAGGACTTGTGCGTCGAATCTAAGATGGTGATTTATCTGAGCTCAGAGGAAATCATCGAGATGTTTCATATGCCTTGCGATGCCTCAGTTGGATGTTAAACTACTGTCTAATCGGCTATGAAATATATTGATATTATTATGCAATCTCTCGGGTCTTTTGCATGTATAATTTGTCAGCTGCATGTTGTTCTACGTCTGCCATACGAGTAAGATGACATTCTGTTGATCAATAAAAAAGATTGTTTCACTCTATTAACCTATCACTGCTACCCTTAGTGATATAAATTCGAGGTTACATGAAAAAAAACTTTTCGAGTGATTGCTTTTAATACCCCTACCTGATTACGCTCTTAATAAAATTAAAATTTTTCTCTGCTCACCTCGACCGACGTTTCCATCAGCCGTTGTGAGTTGTTTAACGGTGCCCTACGGGGAGGGTCCTGTGTCTTTTGACAAGGCCCGGTCGCGGACGGACCGAGATTTCAGAAAGGCTCGATCTGCCTATCTGAGGACTATTACAATACGTAATATAAATAAGATTTTAATGGAACCTCGATATATATATATATGGTATTTCATTTAATATAAGAACATTTAAAAGTTTAAAATTGTTACAAACATTAAAGCATTAAACAAGTTTTACTTTAACATAATAAATAAAAAGAAAACTAAAAAACTTCCTTACTTAGTCAAGATCGATCACAGTAATATTTTCAAAATACACAATTGATTGTAATAGAAGCTTTTAAGTTGAAGTAGAAGTGTAAGTTTTTTGGTTAAAAATAATGAAATTGGTCACTGCTTATTTAGTATTTTTGTGCTTGTGTGCGACCAATAGGCGATTTTTCGCGATTTTTATGGTTTTTTAATTATTTTATTAATTTCCAATTATTTTTATAATTTTTTGTGTAACTTTCCATATTTTTTTGATATATTAACATTACGTTGTTGAGTTTTATTTTTATTATTATTTTTCTATAATACTCTTTTTACCCTTGATATTTTATTTCTTGGTCGCCGCTTCTGCCTGTGTCTTTTCTAAACCTTATTTTGCAAGGTTTTAGCAGTTTATTTTACTTCACGTATGTTTCTTTCTGCAGCTGTATGCTTTTTCAAGAATTTTAATTAATTGTTTGTTTTATTTAATATTGTTATATTTTTATTTTGTTTTAATTAATGTTTTATTTATTTTTTATCTCTGTTTGCGGTGCGTGTGTATGTCAGTGAGAATTTTCCTTATTCTCATCTTCTTTTTTGTTTTAATTGCATTTGTTTTTGTTTTAGTTTTGGCTCTAAGCCCAACAGTGACATAATATTTTCTATACAATCTCATTAATAGTCAAATTTTGTAGAAAATATTATGATTATTGGGTTGATATATTTTTGAGTTGACATACATATGTTGAGTTCTCGCTTTCACTTGTGATCTTATATTGATAAAACAAAGTCTTTATAACAATTTATTGAAAAACAATTAAATATTTATCAAGATATAAGTTGTACAAATAAATTGTCTTCCAATTCAATTTCACAATCTTTAACTTTTAAACTCTTTCTATGATGCGTGTTGTATTGGTGTTTCCATGTATGTTAGTGCGTGCTATATTTGCGTGCAAAAAAGATATATGTAAAACGTTTTGTCTGTTTTTAGTTTCAGACTTTGCAAAGATTTACCGTGCAAGATCGTGGAATCTAAATTATATTTTGGGATCTTTCGACTAAATTTTCTTTCCTATTTATACTAAAAATTTTATGTCTAATTTAAAAAAATATATTTTTATTTATTTAAGATCATTTTCTGTTTATTTTAAATTTACCTAAAGAAAAATTATTTATTTAGTATTCAAAAATGAAATTCTTTATTTATTTTAGGTCTCAGTCGATTTAATTTATTTAATACTCATATATTTTCAATTAACTTTAAAAAATAAAAATGGTTTTATTTATTTAATATTTTGAGAGATAATACTTATATATTTTTATTTTCAATTAAATTTTATGCTAAAAATAAAAAGGCTTTTATTTATTTAATTTTTCGGAAGAATTTAATATTTATTAAATTTAAAAATATATTCCCTTTTTTATTAATTATGTTATACAAATATTAATATTTTACAACACACTGAATAAAACTAATTAAAATAAATCACACACGACTCATAATAAAATCATTGTTCTATTATCATTCAAAAATTAAATCGCAATTAATGTCCTAATAACAAAGTTGTTCAGCTTGTTTGAAGATTGGTTTTGGTGGTTCGTTTTTTGGATTGGGATTCGAGTTTCAGAACATACATTCACTCTATATTTTCCAGGCCCTGTCTTAAAATATTTATTCAATACAAATGTGGTGATGGGTTTGCCCTCACCTTCCAACAACTCTCCCTAGGCTTTAGTGATAATGTTCGCATTATCTTTTTCTGTGCGCACCAACTCTACTTCAACATCCTAAATCATCATTTTTGTTCTATTGAAACCTTTTCCTAGTGCCAAATTTAAAATTTCACTTTCATTAATTAGTCTTCCAAAATTACGACAAATCCTTTTCCGTAACTTTCACCTTTTCCTTATTGATCACAAAATATGGCTCTTCTATTTCTATGTCTGGTTCTGAGCCTAATTCATCTTCTGATTCATCCATATCCATATTATCTGTCTTATTATACCCTTCTTCATTACATGAAAGATATTCGTCGTCGGTGAATCAAGATTGCACTCCATTAGCTCTTCTTGTTATGTTGTTGGTTTTTGTGGTTCACGTTTAACTGTGTTCACAAGATTCGATTCGATGTACATGTCTTTCTCGCTGCTATCTTGAACTTGTGATAATAAATATTCTTTATTGTCACTAAAGGTTTCCGAGTCCCATTTGACAACTTCTTCCCACTGCTTTTCTACTATTCCATAAATGAGTTTTACTATAATAGTGGCTGATCTCACATTTTAAATAGCATATCATAATCGTTTTTTTATTCAGTTCAACAGATGTGCTAATATTGAGCTTGTTTTTCTATCTATTACTGCAGATATAGTATTCTCGTCTATTGTATTTATTCCATAGTCAATTAAATATTCACCATCTTTCAACTCAATATCATTAAAATATTATTTCATTTTATCATTTGGCCCTATTTTTCGAGGCCATTTATCTCTTGCTACTTGTCGTATTTTGTTTACCATTGTACATACATGAACTTCTATTTAAGATAATACGATTTGAAAAAAATACTCATCTTTAGTATCCTATGTTATTTTTAAGGATTCATAGAATTTCGGACTTTTTCTCACAAATTCTCCGTAACATTTAATCATCTCATTTACCTCTAATAAAATAATTGTTCGATTATCGTTCAAAAATTAAACCACAATTAATGTCATAATAACAAAATTGTTCAGCTTGTTTGAAGATTGGTTTTGGGGGTTCGTTTTTTGGATTGGAATTCGAGTTTCAGAACATACATTAACTCTATATTTTCCAGGCCCTGTCTTAAAATAATTATATAGAACAAATGTGATGGGTTTGCCCTCATCATCCAACACATACAATGTTTTATGGTTGCATAGAATTCACGCGATATACATGTAACATGACCTACTATTTGTGACCTACAAAAAATCTTTTTTTCTAAAATCTTCAAAGGGTACTTTGTTAGCTGCTCCCTATCAATCTAGTTGTCAGGCTCTATAATTTCAAGAAACCAGTAATAGTATGCATTGGAGCGCATTATTGGCTGAAGAGGGATTTTCGTTCAGATTGTCACCATATGTCTAAATTTACTATATCGAACCCAATTTTGCATGTGCTAACTTTATGTTTTAACATCTAAATTTGCGATAGTTCAATTTCTAATTTTGAATTGTATAATTGAGCAGCTCCCACAATTCCATTTGCACAATCAATAATTTCACTGACTTGTACTGAAAACGCGCTAACTTTGTCAATGAAATTTCATGGGACTCTTTTTCCATGTTTTCTTGACCGTCTCGATTTAAGAAGTTCAAATCTTCATGATGGAAACAACAATTCGTTGCTTCATCTGGCAGTAAAATGCCTCAAACCGGATATATGCAGTTCACTGCTCAATGCTGGAGCACATGTCAACAATATAAACAATTTTGGAAATTCTCCGTTGCTTGAGATGCTTAATGATGCACAACTAGTTTCTAATGAAAACGTAATAAATTATCTTAATTGCCTTGTAACTATATTTTGTAGAACTTGAATAAATCGATCGAAATCACAAAAATATTGATTGGAAAAGGAGCTGACGTCAGTGCGCAATTATCCAATGGAATCACCGCTTTTCGATTGGCAGCGAATATCGGAAGTGAAGAGTAACATTATTTGAAATTTGTCAAATAAATCATTGATAATAAATTAATTTATCAGATTGATGCTTGCTCTCGTATCCAATAATCCTAAATTGATCAATTTTATCTCAATCGACTTCCAATTGCCTTTCCAAAATCAGTGGTTTGCATATGCAGAAGCATTGATTAAGCTTTTGCCCGACAATTTTCTATCATCAAATATCACAAGAAAGATTTTTCATTTATGTAGAGCCGAGCATAAATTGATTCAATTGCTATTTGATAAATCCAGTTCCGAGCTCCAGCAGTCAATTTTGGAAAGCCTTCTTTATCATGCTGTAAATGCTGATGAGAACGAGTTATTTAGGCACTTGATAAAAACACAAATATTGATGCCTAGACAACTCGAAGATGGAGAAACCTTGCTCACATTTATGATCAAAAAAAATAAAATTGTTTTTGCCACGAATTTATTAAAGTCCGTCAATAAAATGAAATTTGTCAATCTGAAAAACAGAACAAATCAATCAGCTGTGCAATTGGCGATTGAAGCGGATCAATTAGATCTTATTGATTTGATGATTCACGAGACAGAAGGATTGGATTGTGAGGACTCAGTTGGCAAATCAGCATTGGCACAATTGATGGAGAAATTATCGATTTGCAATAATGTAATGATTGACAAATATTTATTGGGAAATTGATTTGATCTTAGGATCAAAATTATGGAAGATTGATTTCCACAGTTAAATCTGCAATGAGATCCGGTGGAGATATTTACAAGATTAGGTCTAACGGCCGACGGATTGTAGATTCGTGCACCAATATGGATGCCAAGGCGGAAATCAAGGAATTTCACGGCAGACTGCCAACATTCCTAAACCCAGCTGGGAACGATGCAAATGTTGGAGTGATTTATAATTTCCACATGTTACATTTTATCATTTAGATATGCACGATTTGCATGGATAAACCTTTAAACATAAGGTTCCAATGTGGTCATTTGTGCTCCTCTGACTGTGCCGATCAGATATTCAACTGCCACATGTGCAGGATCGAAATCCTGAGTAAAGAAAGAATATTTTTGAATTGATCAATTGTGAAATTTTGACCTTGTTAATTATTCTCATTTTTGTAATGTGATTTGTAACCCTTAGGCCTAGCATTGTCTGCTTTGCCACAGAACGGATTGTCCCTTTTTTAGTTTGATTTTATTGAGTTTATGTTTATCTCTAAAAATGTCATTCTGATTTGATTGGTTTTGGCTATCGCTTTTGCGCTTTTTGTTCTGGGGAATAAATTGCTTGATTTGAAATTCTCTGCAAGGAAATCTGCATTTAATATGTACATGTACTATAAGCAATGTAAGACGTTCATTAAAAAGTTTTGAGTATTTTAGTAGTACATCATACTCTTGGTTTAATTCTTGGAATAAATTCTAGAGCAACGTACCTTTTATGTTATACTTTTCTCCAATAATTTTACCCACTTTTATAATTATTTTATTCTCAACACAATCATACACTATACGGATCTGAAGGTCGCAATTGAAGAACAATGTAGGAGACTTTATTTCGACACTTTAATAACTGGGAAAACAGAAGCTATTTGATTTAGATCATACTTAAAGAAAAACTATTAATTTCAATAAAAGTACATAGAGGGAAATATAATCAAAGAATGAATTCTGGACGCAAAAATGATCGAACTCGTCAAAAGAACAACCTTTCCAGAAAGATTGACACTGTGGATTCACGAATAATTAAAGAATTTATCAATCATGTAAGTCATGACCTCGACTGAATTGCCTTCAACCGGTAAGCTAATGCCTATCTTATCAATGAATTATGCAGAATATCCAGACTAAATCCACAGAGAATATTACACTCAGAGTTTCTGAAAGAAATTGGAATTTTGCCAAAACTACATGATAAACCAATACGTTTTGTCCGGTGAAACATGTATAAATTTAAAAACAGCGAAAATGTCAATCATCTGTGCCAGAGAGATGTTCAAAATATGCACTATTATGATGTACATATCGGTGCTATCAATGAGGCAGTTTCCTGATTCATCGACGAAGATGGTGAGTGGTTTACTGTTTTACCAAGGGTCCATAACCACTTGAATTTCATCAGCTTCGTTGAAATCTGTTCTACGAATCGCAGATTTCAAAATGAAACAAAAAATCGGATAGGACGAGGTCTGGGAAGTAAGAGGGATGTGGCAGAACAGTAAAACCAAAATCAGAAAGTTTTGCACAGATTTGGCTGCCGTATTGGATCGTGCATTGTCGTAGGATCCAGTGGTCGCACAGGTAACGCATGGGCATTGCAAGCAGATGATTTCGAATTATCTGTTGACAAACTCCAAGCTTCAAGCTCATTTCCACAGTACTCTTGTACTCCTCTAAAAGAGGTCGAATTTTGTCGTTGATATCAAGAGATGGCCTCCCACATCGCTCTTTGTCTTCAACATCAAAGTTTCCCTGCTTGAAGTTTGCAACCCAGTGTCAACAAGTGCGCACATTTGTTGCGTCCTTCTCTAGTGTCAAATTTATTTCATTTGCAATCAGGGAAGGCACTAATCCACGTTTCCAATTGTACAAGATTAAATTGAGGATAACATGTCGCGCGAAATTCATTTCAAATCGACGTATTCTAATGAAAACAAAAAGTATTTCAGTCAAACAAGAAATTTATTAAAAGTGTTTAATCCTTATAAGACATATCAAAGTTAATAGCAATGTTAAAAATTATTGATAAGTGATCTTTTAAATTTTACATATCTACAACATATAGCATAGTGTTGGGCCAGAACACAAATAGCCTTGAGAATTGTTTAAATGCATCAGTAATACGACACGAAAATCCAGCACCAAGATAACTTAAAATATAACATACAACACTAACTAAACATTTTAAAATCTGAGAGAATATAAATAAATATAAAATCAAAAACATAAAAGTAAAATAAAATAAATACAAAATGCATCAAGAACTGCACTAAATTTACATAAAAAATAACATAATAACAAGGAAATTTGACCGTAAAATGACCATTTATATAAAAGTAAAAATTAATGAATTAAATGAATAAAAATAAAATATTTTTGGCTGAATAAATTTAATTAAAAATGTTAAAAATAAATTACCAATTTAAATTACGAAATTAATAAAAATTTTAATTTTGATAACACAAATAATTTCAAGGTCGAATTTTGTTTAATCGCAATAAAATTAACACGCAAGGTTAAGGCCAAATTATAGGTATATAAACTGATATGTTTTCACAAATCAACACAACTACTTTGCAGTATTATTTTCCACTTCATTGAAATATTGATTTTCAGTTTCACTTCGAGACTGATCGTAGTAGTGTGCGTTGCAGGTAAGTGCATGGATGACTGCGAACTTGTTGATTAGTAGACTGGTGCTGTAAATGATATGAATTGTGAATTATGCTACTACGAATTTTCAATAAATTATGAATTATGAATTTTTAATAAATGATGAATTATGAATTATGTTACTATGAATTTCTATTATATGCTTACAAACTTCTGACAATTATTTCATGCATTTGAGGCTTTTACCCAATTGATCTGGTAATTTTCATTTATTCCTTTTTGGGCCCACAGCCAAAACATAAAGCAAGGAAGTAAAATTACACATAACTATCGAATTGTGTAAGAGCGGTGTAATTCCGCCAACAGTCGTGCCCGTGAAGGTTCCGGTGTGAAAACGCAGGAACCCAAACGTCAAATCACTGAATTAAATAGCGAAAGAGAGTGGCTTGAAAGTTGCTCTTTTGGCTCAACTTTTGTGCACTTAATTTCGATAAAATCGACATAAAATCTTTATCAACAATCGGCTAAAAATCACAAACACTGAGTAGTCCAGTGGGCACTCATTAAATCTAATATGAACATAAATAGATCGTAAAGATAAAGAAAAGGAAAGGGCAGCGGGGAAAATAGCGAAATCGTTTCAACAGTTAAAATGAATAGCCATCGGAAAAAGATTAATCCAAACGACTAAAATCATGAAAAATAATGTTTTGAATAATATATGAATTAAATAAATTATGTTGAATTGAGACGGAAAATATGGGCGGAACGCTGCGCAAATTTTCGGAAATAATTAAAACATTTATCAAAATACTGTAAAATAAGGGCGGTACGCTGCTAAAATTTTTAGACCCAAGGAAGATACTTTGTTGAAAACTGAAAAATAAGGATGGATTACGGCTAAATTTTTATATAAGCAAAGTATATTTTTTTAAGCAGAGGAATAAGGACGAATCCCTACACAAAAATTTGATAATAATAATGAAAATGGTAAGGATAATGGTAATTATAATAATAATAGTGACAATAATAATGAGGATAATAATAATAATAATAATGATGATCATGGTACTTATAATGATAATGATAATAATAATAGTAATAATAATAATAGTAGTAATAATAATAAATATAATGGTAATTATAGTAACAAGAATAATAATAAATGTAATAGTAGTAACAATTAATAAAAGTAATACAAATAATATTAACAATGATAATGCTAGCAATAATAATAGGGAACATTGCAGTTAAAATAGGGATAAAGGTAAGAGAAACACGGTGTGGATATTGAACATAACGAAGGGTTTACAGATCATGGTAAAAATCGATAATACGAACAATGATAAGAAGAACTATGAGAATAGACATAAAAATAAATGATATGAGAGTATATGTTAACATTTGAAGGAGATAGGAGAATAATGGGACCTAAAAATCGAAATCGAGCACAGGCCTTCTATCGGCAGCACGTTGACCCATGAGTCATTCGGTCAATTATAGCATTACCAATATTGCTCACTTTTTGTGGACGATCCACTCACTCGAACACAGTTCCAACGTTGCTTAGCAGCGGGTGCCGAGTGGTAAGTGAAAGATATTTGTATGGGGTTGTCTGGGTAACAACTATATAGTTTCAAAATATCAACACCCAGAAACCCACCAATAGACACACATAGTTACAGACCTATACACTTATTACAGCATTGAAAAGCTGAGTATGAGCACCGGACAAAACTTATTGGTTTACCCTGTATTATTAGAGCTCCTGAAACGGCAGTGATGCTTAACTCCAGTTACTATTTCCATGAGTTCTCGATTTATTGGAATTATTTCAGTTTCAAAACTTCATTATACAGTTATGGTATTGAAGTAAATATGCTTGATCTTCTCAAGCTCTGCTTTTTACTGATAAGGCTTAGTAGGGCTTGTCTTTGCCTTTTACATCAATCGTTTAGCTCATGACTAATGTCACCACTGACCATTCAGTTTATTGAACCAAATGAACTGATTTTGTGGCAATAATTAGGCAAACCCAACCAAAATTTATGTATTTAGAGATACATTATTTATTTATCCCTCCATTAATTCCCATTTTTAATCAACATACGTTTAAAATTTATTTGGTTCTGTGTTTTTACATTTGTGAAATTTTTGTCTGTTTTTTAAGAAAGATTTTAAAGAACTTCCAACAAATAGTAATATTTTGCAAAACTAACCATAAAGTATTATTTATAGTTTGGGAGGGTTGCAAAATATAAGACTTATCTAAATACTGATAAAAAATAAAATTGATCTTTCTTTGTTTAAATATTTTCATTTTCAAAATTTATTGTGATATTTTAAATTTTACTTTTAAATGTAATTACGATAGTTAAATAGAAATTATTTATAGCTTAAATTATTCATTAATTCATATATTATATCCAGAATATTTTTAATGGTATCAGACTTTAGAGATAACGTTTTAGATATTGTCAATCAAACCGATGATGGTAAATGGAGGACATTTATAATATCGGATAATAAATTAACATTATTTAGACCATTTAGTAAATAAAAATTTAATTAATTCTCTATGTGAAGAAAAAATAAAATTGCTTAAAGAGAAAAAATACCTTTTGAAATTACTAGCGGATAAAGATGAACAAATGCTAAAAATTACAACAAATTTCCAAAATAAATGGGAAAATGTTTGCCATTATTTACATTCTGTAAAGCAGTTTACTTCCTTGAATGATATTTGAAGTACTTAACTAGGTTGAGGAACTATACAATGGATTAAATACAAATGACAATCGTCTGGAAGAATTAAAAGAAGACAATCGAATTATATTCAGTTCACCAATGGATTCAAGTTTCTCAAATTCTTCATTTTTCACAGTAACCGATACCGGTGATTCAAACTTCACAACGTCCTCCGAATCTCTCGTTGCTACAAACGGAACAATTCGGAAAACATTAAAACCAAAAGAAACTTATTTTTCCCTAAACAGTCTTTCAAATTTCAAAGGTTTGCATATTTTCCAATCGAATTATGAAATTGAAAATTCCAGATCTTGATAACAAATCCGATAACGATGACGATGGCAACGACGACGCCTCTTATCCGGGTTATTGCACAATTAATCGACCTCAGTCTCATTGCCTACCCAATAACAAATTATCTGTCAACAATCATTCTATTGATACGGGTAATTATTTTTCAATTTAATTAATTAATTAATTTTTATTAATATTTGATTAATTCTCATTATTATGTTGTTAATTCTCATTTCCGTTTGGAATTTGTATTCAAACGTTTTATTTATTCGTTTCTTCTAATATGAGACAGAAATTGCCATTTACCTACGATATATCTGGTCCCGGGTCGCGTTACCCCCTTTGTTACCATTTCATCAATTCCTTCGATAATTAACCAATTAATGATTTATTCAATCGTTTTATAACATTTTATATCAATATTCTCAATATAGAAGCAATAATTATACATAAATAAGCCCCATCTGGTCCCGGGTCGCGTTACCCCCTCCGTTACCATTTCATCAATTCCTTCGATAATTAACCAATTAATGATTTATTCAATCGTTTTATAACATTTTATATCAATATTCTCCATATAAAAGCAATAATTATACATTAATAAGCCCCATCTGGTCCCGGGTCGCGTTACCCCCTCGTTACCGTTGAACGGTTCTCTTTGGTGATTAATCGGATTTTTATGAAATCTGTTATTTGATTTTTCTCTAAATCATTTATCTGAACCGTTTTCTTTTCCTGGATTCCAATTTCCAATGACGAGTGAGTGTAAAAGCGGTCATGTACCTCTGTCCCCCTTCATCGGTATTTGACTAGCAAATTGTTTACAATATCTCATTTTCCATGGAAAGTTTATTCAAACTTTTTTTTACTAAATCCTCCCAAAAAAAAGACAGAAATTGCCATTTATATCTTGTCTGGGTCGCGTTACCCCCTTTGTTACCATTTCATCAATTCCTTCGATAATAAACCTATTAATGATTTTTTCAATCGTTTTATAACATTTTATATCAATATTCTCAATATAGAAGCAATAATTATACATAAATAAGCCCTATCTGGTCCCGGGTCGCGTTACCCCTCCGTTACCATTTCATCAATTCCTTCGATAATTAATCAATTTATGATTTATTCAATCGTTTTATAACATTTTCAATCAACATTCTCTGTATTCAGCTTATAAATTCATTTATCTGATGATGGGTTCCCGAGTTCCCCTTTTTTCCATTTGACGGTTCCCTTTGATTATTAATCGGAATTTTGTGCGATATTCTATTCGAATTCTCTACCAATCCCTAATTTAATCTCGTTTCCTCACTTGGATTTCATTTTCTAGCAAACGGAGGCCGTAAACGTGGCCATGTACCCCTGTCACCCCAATTCGATCCCTGTGGTTATTATTGATCCACTTATCGTTAACACAATTACTTTGACTATCAATCGGCTTATTCAAACGTTTTATTAGTCATTGCTATCCAAACATCAAATTTTAATTCGATTTTCCTCTTAAATTTTTTTTTATTTAAAAAAATTATTTTATATTATTAAAATTATAATAAAATATTTTTAAAATTCAAAAAATCATTTTTTTAATTGTTTAAATTAATATAATAAATTAAACAAGTTTTTTTTGTATTTTTAATTTTTTTTAATTAAATAATAAAAATCATTTTTTAAAATGTTTAAATAATTAAAATAAATTAAACAAGTTTTTACGTATTTTTAATTTTATTAAATTAAACAAAAAACTAAATTAAAAAAAATTATATTTTTTTATTTTAACTCAAAAAAAATAAAAATCATTTTTTAAAATGTTTAAATGATTAAAATAAATTAAACAATAAATATCCCAATTTTAATTCGATTTTCCTCTTTTTTAATTTTTTTTAAAATTAAAATATATTTTGTCTCTATTTTATATTATTAAAATTATAATAAAATATTTTTTAAATTTTTTAAATTAATAAAATAAATTAAACAAGTTTTTTTTAATTTTATTAAATTAAATAAAAAACTAAATTAAAAAAAATTATATATTTTATATTTTTTATTTTAACAACTCAAAAAAAATAAAAATCATTTTTTAAAATGTTCAAATAATTAAAATAAATTAAACAATTTTTTTCGTATTTTTTATATTTTATTTTTTTTAATTAAATAAAAAACTAAATTTAAAAAAAATTATATATTTTACATATTTTTAATTTAACAACTCAAAAAAAATAAAATCATTTTTTAAAATGTTTAAATAATTAAAATAAATTAAACAAAATAAATATCCCAATTTTAATTAGATTTTCCTCTTTTTAAATTTTTTTAAAATTAAAATATATTTTGTCTTTATTTTATATTATTAAAATTATAATAAAATATTTTTAAAATTGTTTAAAATAATAAAATAAATTAAACAAGTTTTTTACGTATTTTTAATTTTATTAAATTAAATAAAAAACTAAATTAAAAAAAATTATATTTTTAATATTTTATTTTAACAACTCAAAAAAAATAAAAATCATTTTTTTCAAATAATTAAAATAAATTAAACAATTTTTTTCGTATTTTCTATTTTTAATTTTTTTAATTAAATAAAAAACTAAATTAAAATAAATAATAATTTATTTTACATTTTTTTAATTTAACAACTGAAAAAAAATTAAAATTTTTTTTATATGATTTCAAAAACAATTTTTATATTGTTTTTTAAAATCATTTTTGTGATTTAAAAAATAAAATATAAATTTTTCTTTTGTATTTTAAATTTTTTTAAAAAGATTTTTTTTTTCATTTTTTAACAAATTATTTTTATTATTTTTTAAATTTAAAAAAAATAAATTTTTAAATTAAAGTTACAAAAATTTTTTTTATGATTTTAATTTAAAAAAACTAAAAATTTTTCATTTTTTGTCTAAAAAAATTAAATTAATTAGCAATTTTTTGTAAAATTTAAAATTGGTCGAGAGACAAAACCGCTAAATCAATGCTTATTAAATGAAATTCAATCCCGATATTGAATCTATCACATGCAATGCTCACCAAATCATCATTAAGTCACTGAAATAGCCGTGTATTTCGATCTGTTATTGATTATTACCTTTTTGTTCCTGTCGTTCCTCTCGTTTGTCCCACAGATCATTAATTAGTGAAATTACTCGATATTATTAATTATATCGATTGATTACATCAATAATGAAATCCATTTCCAAATGAAATCAGTCGATATAGACTGCTTTCACAGCTGCTGATCACAGGAGGGAGAGAGATTATATTGATTGATTTTCAATAAATATATCAATTAATTAATTATAATTCACGGCGTGTGATAATCAGATATAATCGATTTATATGAATAATAACGCTAGCACCGCCACCAAGCCGTAATTTGTCTCTCACAACATCGGCATCAATCAATCTATCAATCGAGAGAGAGAAACCGATAATCTAATCCGATGTAGTTATTGCACATTCACTCACTCACAAATATACATTTACATCGATTATTCAATTTTACAATTGATCTTACAAATTCTTCATCTTTTTCACAATTGATCTTTTTTCAATTTTTATTTTTCTCAATAAAAATTCAAAAAATAACAATAAGAATTATTTGAAATTAAAATCAATAAAATTTAATTTAAATTAAATCTTACAATAATTATTAAATAATAATTGAAATATTAATCAATTACATCAAAATCTATAAAATTAAATATTTAAATTCATTAAAAATAATTGAAATTGAAATCAATAAAATTTAAATTTAATTAAATATTTCAATTACATTTAAATTCATTATAAAAAATTGAAATTAATATCAATAACATTAAAATCTGTAAAATAATAAAAATAAGTATTAAAATAGAAATCAATAAAATTAAAATTAAATAATTCAATAATAATTAAATATTTAATTAACAAAATAATTAAAATATATAAAATTAAAATTCAATTTAATATTTCATTAAATAATAATTGAAATATAAATCAATAAAATCAAAATCAATAATATTAAAATTCATTCTCAATAAAAGTTCAAGAAATAACAATAAGAATTATTTGAAATTAAAATCAATAAAATTTAATTTAAATTAAATATTTCAATAATTATTAAATATTAATTGAAATATTAATCAATAACATCAAAATATATAAAATTAAATATTTAATTAATGAATTAGTCAAAATCAATAAAATTTAAATTTAATTAAATATTTCAATAAAAATTAATAATTGAAATATAAATCAATAACATTAAATTCAATAACATTAAAATTCATAAAATATTTCAATAACAATTAAATATAAATCCAATAACAATAAAGTTAATAGCTATTTTTAGCCTTCTAATTTTTTTGTGCGTAAATTCTCTTCAGTCCAAATTTCAATGAATTTGAAATCCGATCTACGCAAATATGAAAAAAAAATATTATTTTTCAACGTGAAAAATCTACACAAATCTTTTCCAATAATTTTCTCTCATCGCCTGTTTGTCCAATGAAATCGTGAGACTGGCGGTAATTCAATCTATTTGTCCATTAATTGAATGATTTTTCCATTTCTATCGATCTTTCTGCTTTGAAATTGATTTAATCGATTTTCATCAAATAATCGGTTGTCAATATTCAATTATCAATATGATCCACTTTGTAACATGTGATTGATATTTATTGATTATTTTTATTGATCATCATAATCTATGCTATTAATGGATTATTGATTGATTTTCGCATATTTATTTCCTATTGAATGATTATCGACTATACTTATTGCCTATTGATTCATTATTGACTATATTTTTGGCCTATTGAATGATTATCGACTATATTTATTGCCTATTGAATGATTATCGACTATATTTATTGACTATTGATTCATTATTGACTATATTTTTGGCCTATTGAATGATTATCGACTATATTTATTACCTATTAATCGTTATCGACTATATTTATTGCCTATTGAATGATTATCGACTACATTTATTCCCTATTGATTCATTATCGACTATATTTATTACCTATTAATCGTTATCGACTAGATTTATTGCCTATTGAATGATTATCGACTATATTTATTGCCTATTGATTCATTATCGACTATATTTATTACCTATTAATCGTTATCGACTAGATTTATTGCCTATTGAATGATTATCGACTATATTTATTGCCCATTTATTCATTATTGACTATTTTTGGCCTATTGAATGATTATCGACTATATTTATTACCTATTGAATGATTATCGACTATATTTATTACCTATTGAATGATTATCGACTATATTTATTACCTATTGATTCATTATCGACTATATTTATTGCCTATTGATTCATTATCGACTATATTTATTGCCTATTGAATGATTATTGAATATTTATTGCCATTTGATCATAATAACCGATGGTATTGATTGGTTATTGATTTTATTTATTGACCATCGCAATCAATGCTATTGAATTGATATTGACTATATTTATTGCCTATTGATTGACTATATTCATTGACTATCACCGTTGCAGCCGTATCAGAGCCCCAGTTTCTCATTCCTGATGATTCCCGCCCGAAACAGAAAAAACTTATAAAGAAATCGAGCACTGTGAAATCAGAAAAACCGATTGTGAAGTCATCCGATAAAAGCTTTTCTGAATATACCGAAAAGGATGCATTTGATTGGCTGATCAATGTTGTCAGGTTGCCAAGACTGCTGATTGATGATTTGAGGCAGAAAAACAAACTCGATGGAATTTGTTTGGATCAAATGAGTGAGCAGAAACTGTGCAAATTGTTTGGAACGAGGTGAGTTACAAGGAGAACGGGGGGACCTGGGAGCACGCTTTTAATGATATTAATACGGCATTATTTGTTTTATTGCATCCGATTGATTTTTTGGTTTATCAATTAAATTTCTATATTTTATTATTTAAAATGAAATTTGTTTAACTTATTAAAGTATTTTTTATTTAATTTAATTAATTATTTATAATTTTGTTTTACTGGTTTATCGGATTGAAACTTTTTATAGATTTGTTAATTGAGAATATTCATTTTTATTTTATTGATTGAACTAATGTTTTTTATTTTATTGATTTAATGATTTTGATATTATCGATATATAATTTTTATAGATTTAATTAATATTTAATTATAGATTTAGTTAATTTTTATTTTATTGATTGAAATAATTTTCTTATTGATTTTAAATTAGGATTATTAATTTTTATTTTATCGATTGAACTAATGTTTTTTATTTTATTGATTTAATAATTTTATATCATCGATATATAACTTTTATAGATTTAATTAATATTTAATTATAGATTTAATTAATTTTTATAGATTTAGTAACTTAAAAAGAATTTTTTTTTATCGTATTGAAACTTCTTATTGATTTTTTAATTGAGAATATTAATTTTTATTTTATTGATTTAATAATTTTATATCATCGATATATAATTTTTATAGATTTAATAACTTAAAATGAATTTTTTTATCGGATTGAAACTTTTTATTGATTTTTTAATTGAGAATATTAATTTTTATTTTATTGATTGAAATAATTTTTTTTATTTTATTGATTTTTTAATTGAGATTAAAAATGTTTATATTATCGATATATAATTTTTATAGATTTAATAACTTAAAATGAATTTTTTTTATCGGATTGAAACTTTTTATTGATTTTTTAATTGAGAATATTAATTTTTATTTTATTGATTGAAATAATTTTTTTTATTTTATTGATTTTTTAATTGAGATTAACAATGTTTATATATAATTTTTATAGATTTAGTAACTTAAAATGAAATTTCTTTTACTGGATTAAAACAATTTTTTATTTTTAAATTGAGATTATTAATTTTTATTTTATTGATTAAAATAAATTTTTTATAGATTTAATTTTTAATTTATTGATTTTATTGATAATTGTTTTATGCATTTAATAATTTAAAATAAATTTGCATGTAATTCTATTTGTAAAAATCGATAATTATGAATAGCGATAAGCTGATAAAGAAGAAGATAATGCTGGGACTGGAGGAAGTGAGGTCGGGCCACAACAGTGAGAATATCTCGGACCTGGATTTGTGCCGCAAGGATGACAAATGGGTGGCAAACGTCTGGCTGAAGAAACATCTGGGACTGGGCCACCTGAGCCACGCGTTCCAATCGAGAGCTGTAGATGGCCGTCTCCTCAAATATATCGGCTTGTGTCCCAGTGCGCGACTGAAGGAACTGATCGCAATGGCAGCCACTAATTATGATCACTTATCCGGCCTGCCGATGCTGCCGATCAATTTCAATAACAAGAACTCAGCGGAACCCTCAAAATCGGACCTGAGGAGCATCAAATTTGGCCTTGAACTGCTGTCGAAATTCAATTTTGACTTAGGCGTATGTAGCAGTTGATTGGTTGATAATATTGATATTTCCATTTGCCAGGAGCTGGAGCGCAGAAGGACAGCTTGTGAGCACAATAATCTCGATGTTTTGGTGTGGACCAATGAGCGGGTGGCCAGGTGGTTCAATAAGATGAATTTGAAGGTAATTCTCGTGCAGTTGATGTGCAATACTAATGCAATTGAGGGGCAATGCTAATGCAATAGAGGGGCAATATTAATGCAATTGAGGGACAATGCTAATGCAATTGAGGGGCAATGCTAATGCAATAGAGGGGCAATATTAATGCAATTGAGGGACAATGCTAATGCAATTGAGGGGCAATGCTAATGCAATTGAGGGCAATACTAATGCAATTGATGGGCAATACTAATGCAATTGAGGGCAATACTAATGCAATTGAGGGGCAATGCTAATGCAATTGAGGGGCAATGCTAATGCAATTGAGGGGCAATGCTAATTCAATTGAGGGGCAATGCTAATGCAATTGATGGGCAATACTAATGCAATTGATGGGCAATACTAATGCAATTGAGGGGCAATGCTAATTCAATTGAGGGGCAATGCTAATGCAATTGATGGGCAATACTAATGCAATTGAGGGCAATACTAATGCAATTGAGGGGCAATGCTAATGCAATTGAGGGGCAATGCTAATGCAATTGAGGGGCAATGCTAATGCAATTGAGGGGCAATGGTTATGCAATTGAGGGCAATGATTATGCAATTGAGGGCAATGCTAATGCAATTGAGGGGCAATACTAATGCAATTGATGGGCAATACTAATGCAATTGATGGGCAATACTAATGCAATTGAGGGCAATACTAATGCAATTGAGGGGCAATGCTAATGCAATTGAGGGCAATGCTAATGCAATTGAGGGCAATGCTAATGCAGTTGAGGGCAATGATTATGCAATTGAGGGCAATGATTATGCAATTGAGGGGCAATGCTAATGCAATTGAGGGGCAATACTAATGCAATTGATGGGCAATGCTAATGCAGTTGAGGGGCAATGCTAATGCAATTGAGGGGCAATGATTATGCAATTGAGGGCAATGATTATGCAATTGAGGGGCAATGCTAATGCAATTGAGGGGCAATACTAATGCAATTGATGTGCAATGCTAATGCAGTTGAGGAACAATGCTAATGCAATTGATGGGCAATGCTAATGCAGTTGAGGGGCAATGCTAATGCAATTGAGGGGCAATGATTATGCAATTGAGGGCAATGATTATGCAATTGAGGGGCAATGCTAATGCAATTGAGGGGCAATACTAATGCAATTGATGTGCAATGCTAATGCAGTTGAGGGGCAATGCTAATGCAATTGAGGGGCAATGCTAATGCAATTGAGGTGCAATACTAATGCAATTGAGGGGCAATACTAATGCAATTGAGGGGCAATACTAATGCAATTGAGGGGCAATGCTAATGCAATTGAGGGGCAATGCTAATGCAATTGAGGGGCAATACTAATGCAATTGATGGGCAATGCTAATGCAGTTGAGGGGCAATGCTAATGCAGTTGAGGGGCAATACTAATGCAATTGAGGGGCAATACTAATGCAATTGATGGGCAATACTAATGCAATTGAGGGCAATACTAATGCAATTGAGGGGCAATGCTAATGCAATTGAGGGGCAATGGTTATGCAATTGAGGGGCAATGCTAATGCAATTGAGGGGCAATACTAATGCAATTGAGGGGCAATACTAATGCAATTGAGGGGCAATGCTAATGCAATTGAGGCGCAATGCTAATGCAATTGAGGGGCAATGGTTATGCAATTGAGGGGCAATGCTAATGCAATTGAGGGGCAATGCTAATTCAATTGAGGGGCAATGCTAATGCAATTGATGGGCAATACTAATGCAATTGATGGGCAATACTAATGCAATTGAGGGCAATACTAATGCAATTGAGGGGCAATGCTAATGCAATTGAGGGGCAATGCTAATGCAATTGAGGGGCAATGCTAATGCAGTTGAGGGGCAATGATTATGCAATTGAGGGCAATGATTATGCAATTGAGGGGCAATGCTAATGCAATTGAGGGGCAATACTAATGCAATTGATGGGCAATACTAATGCAATTGAGGGCAATACTAATGCAAATGAGGGGCAATGCTAATGCAATTGAGGGGCAATGCTAATGCAATTGAGGGGCAATGCTAATTCAATTGAGGGGCAATGCTAATGCAATTGATGGGCAATACTAATGCAATTGATGGGCAATACTAATGCAATTGAGGGCAATACTAATGCAATTGAGGGGCAATGCTAATGCAATTGAGGGGCAATGCTAATGCAATTGAGGGGCAATGCTAATGCAGTTGAGGGGCAATGATTATGCAATTGAGGGCAATGATTATGCAATTGAGGGGCAATGCTAATGCAATTGAGGGGCAATACTAATGCAATTGATGTGCAATGCTAATGCAGTTGAGGGGCAATGCTAATGCAATTGATGGGCAATGCTAATGCAGTTGAGGGGCAATGCTAATGCAATTGAGGGGCAATGATTATGCAATTGAGGGCAATGATTATGCAATTGAGGGGCAATGCTAATGCAATTGAGGGGCAATACTAATGCAATTGATGTGCAATGCTAATGCAGTTGAGGGGCAATGCTAATGCAATTGATGGGCAATGCTAATGCAGTTGAGGGGCAATGCTAATGCAATTGAGGGGCAATGATTATGCAATTGAGGGCAATGATTATGCAATTGAGGGGCAATGCTAATGCAATTGAGGGGCAATACTAATGCAATTGAGGGGCAATGCTAATGCAATTGAGGCGCAATGCTAATGCAATTGAGGGGCAATACTAATGCAATTGAGGGCAATGCTAATGCAATTGAGGGGCAATGCTAATGCAATTGAGGGGCAATGCTAATGCAATTGAGGTGCAATACTAATGCAATTGAGGGGCAATACTAATGCAATTGAGGGGCAATACTAATGCAATTGAGGGGCAATGCTAATGCAATTGAGGGGCAATGCTAATGCAATTGAGGGGCAATACTAATGCAATTGATGGGCAATGCTAATGCAGTTGAGGGGCAATGCTAATGCAGTTGAGGGGCAATACTAATGCAATTGAGGGGCAATACTAATGCAATTGATGGGCAATACTAATGCAATTGAGGGCAATACTAATGCAATTGAGGGGCAATGCTAATGCAATTGAGGGGCAATGGTTATGCAATTGAGGGGCAATGCTAATGCAATTGAGGGGCAATACTAATGCAATTGAGGGGCAATGCTAATGCAATTGAGGCGCAATGCTAATGCAATTGAGGGCAATGTTATGCAATTGAGGGGCAATGCTAATGCAATTGAGGGGCAATGCTAATGCAATTGAGGGGCAATACTAATGCAATTGATGGGCAATGCTAATGCAATTGAGGGCAATACTAATGCAATTGAGGGCAATACTAATGCAATTGAGGGGCAATGCTAATGCAATTGAGGGGCAATGCTAATGCAATTGAGGGGCAATGCTAATGCAGTTGAGGGGCAATGATTATGCAATTGAGGGCAATGATTATGCAATTGAGGGCAATGACTAATGCAATTGAGGGGCAATACTAATGCAATTGATGGGCAATACTAATGCAATTGAGGGCAATACTAATGCAATTGAGGGGCAATGCTAATGCAATTGAGGGGCAATGCTAATGCAATTGAGGGGCAATGCTAATTCAATTGAGGGGCAATGCTAATGCAATTGAGGGCAATACTAATGCAATTGATGGGCAATACTAATGCAATTGAGGGCAATACTAATGCAATTGAGGGCAATGCTAATGCAATTGAGGGGCAATGCTAATGCAATTGAGGGGCAATGCTAATGCATTGAGGGGCAATGATTATGCAATTGAGGGCAATGATTATGCAATTGAGGGGCAATGCTAATGCAATTGAGGGCAATACTAATGCAATTGATGTGCAATGCTAATGCAGTTGAGGGCAATGCTAATGCAATTGATGGGCAATGCTAATGCAGTTGAGGGGCAATGCTAATGCAATTGAGGGCAATGATTATGCAATTGAGGGCAATGATTATGCAATTGAGGGGCAATGCTAATGCAATTGAGGGGCAATACTAATGCAATTGATGTGCAATGCTAATGCAGTTGAGGGGCAATGCTAATGCAATTGATGGGCAATGCTAATGCAGTTGAGGGGCAATGCTAATGCAATTGAGGGGCAATGATTATGCAATTGAGGGCAATGCTAATGCAATTGAGGGCAATGCTAATGCAATTGAGGGCAATGCTAATGCAATTGAGGGGCAATACTAATGCAATTGAGGGCAATGCTAATGCAATTGAGGGCAATGCTAATGCAATTGAGGGGCAATACTAATGCAATTGAGGGCAATGCTAATGCAATTGAGGGGCAATGCTAATGCAATTGAGGGGCAATGCTAATGCAATTGAGGTGCAATACTAATGCAATTGAGGGGCAATACTAATGCAATTGAGGGGCAATACTAATGCAATTGAGGGGCAATGCTAATGCAATTGAGGGGCAATGCTAATGCAATTGAGGGGCAATACTAATGCAATTGATGGGCAATGCTAATGCAGTTGAGGGGCAATGCTAATGCAGTTGAGGGGCAATACTAATGCAATTGAGGGGCAATACTAATGCAATTGATGGGCAATACTAATGCAATTGAGGGCAATACTAATGCAATTGAGGGGCAATGCTAATGCAATTGAGGGGCAATGGTTATGCAATTGAGGGGCAATGCTAATGCAATTGAGGGGCAATACTAATGCAATTGAGGGGCAATACTAATGCAATTGAGGGCAATGCTAATGCAATTGAGGGCAATGCTAATGCAATTGAGGGGCAATGGTTATGCAATTGAGGGCAATGCTAATGCAATTGAGGGCAATGCTAATTCAATTGAGGGCAATGCTAATGCAATTGATGGGCAATACTAATGCAATTGATGGGCAATACTAATGCAATTGAGGGCAATACTAATGCAATTGAGGGGCAATGCTAATGCAATTGAGGGGCAATGCTAATGCAATTGAGGGGCAATGCTAATGCAGTTGAGGGGCAATGATTATGCAATTGAGGGCAATGATTATGCAATTGAGGGGCAATGCTAATGCAATTGAGGGGCAATACTAATGCAATTGATGTGCAATGCTAATGCAGTTGAGGGGCAATGCTAATGCAATTGATGGGCAATGCTAATGCAGTTGAGGGGCAATGCTAATGCAATTGAGGGGCAATGATTATGCAATTGAGGGCAATGATTATGCAATTGAGGGGCAATGCTAATGCAATTGAGGGGCAATACTAATGCAATTGATGTGCAATGCTAATGCAGTTGAGGGGCAATGCTAATGCAATTGATGGGCAATGCTAATGCAGTTGAGGGGCAATGCTAATGCAATTGAGGGGCAATGATTATGCAATTGGGGGCAATACTAATGCTATCGAGAGCGATAGTAATCCCTATAACCCAATTATATTATTATTATTATTTACACATTATCGCTAGATCTGATCCTATATATTCAGAATTACATCCGCGGAATCGAATATAGCGGCATTCATGGAGGAATAATGGTTTTGGATCCACAATTTTCCATGGTAACGATGTCTAAGCTACTGCAGATTCCCATTGAGGTCGTCAAAAAAAATAACCTAGATGATAAATTTTCCTCACTTTTGAAACCGTCAAGGTTAAATATTAATATTTTCATTCCTCCTAATTATCATATTCATTCAGATTCAATGAAGGAGTGAAAAATCGCAGATCGTGAGTTTTATTAATTCACTGCGGAATTATTAATTATATATATTTTTAATGATTTCTTTATTATTTTATTTATTATTTTATTACTTATATAATTTTTTTATAATTTTTTTTAATTAATTTTTTTGTTATTTATAATTATTTTTTAAAAAAATTATTTTAATTTTTAATATTATTTTTATTATTGTATTTTATTTATTATTTTATTTTATATATAATATTTTTAAAATTATTTTTTTAAAAACTCATTATAATTTTTTAATATTGTTTTGTGTAATTATATTATTTTTATTATTAAGTTTTATTGTTATTTATAATTATTTTTTTTAAAAAATTATTATAATTAGTATTTTATTATTAATTATTATTTTGTAATATAATTTACAGCGAATAAATATACTGAATAAAAATGACTATTGTATTCTAAAAATACCAAAAATTTAATTTTAATCATCAAAATCGATTTTTCTTAACATTGAATGAAATTTAAATCAATTTTTTGACGCTTTATTTTTTATAAAAACAAATATTTTTTTGATTGAAAAATTTGAGTGGAAATACCAAATTAATCCAAAATAATCTCAATATGTCGAGTAATATCGAGTACAAATTGATTGACTAAATATTACAAAAAATATAATTTTTATTAATTACTATTTGCTAATTTTTTTTATAATTATTTTCATTAATATTTATTAATTTTTGTATCAAATTTATTTAAATATTAAATTTTTTAAAAATTTTATGTTTTATAAAATTATTTTTAAAATTATTTTTTTAAAAATTTTGTTATGAAAAAAGTTTATTATTTTATATTTTTTATTAATTAAATTTATATTTATTACTATTAAAATTATAATTTTTTTGAAAGTTTATATATTATAATAATAATTTTTTTTATTAATTAATTATTTATTTTCATAATTATTTACTAAATATCTTAAAAATTTTATTATAATCTTTTATATGAAAAAAAAGTTTTAGATAATTTAAATATTATTAAATAATAATATTTATTATTTTATATTTTTTATTAATTAAATTTTCATTTATTGCTATTTAAATTATAAATTTTTTATATTTTTTTTATTAAATTACTATTATAATTATAATTTTTTTTAATAATTAATTATTTATTAATTATTATTTTTTTAAACTTTTAATTAATTTTTTAATTTTCATATATTGATTATTTTATTTAAATGTTTTCGTAATTATTTTAGTCATTAATTATTGATTTTTATTAATATTATATTTTGAAAAAAATTTTAAATTAATAATCTTTTATATGACAAAATATTTGTATATTATTTAAATATTAAAAAATAATAATATTTATTATTTTATATTTTTTAAGAAATATATATTTTTTTTTATTAAATTATTTTTATTACTATTATAATTATAATGTTTTTTAATAATTATTTATTAATTATTAAATTTTAATTTAATTACTAAAATTTTTAAAATTTTTTTGTATTATATAATTATTATTAAATTAATAATATATATTATTTTTTTTATTATTTAAATTTTCATTACTTTCAATAATATTTAATTAATATTTTTATTTAATTATTATTCTTTTTAAACTTTTAATTAATTTTTTAATTTTCTTGTATTGATTATTTTATTTAAATGATTTCGTAATTATTTTAGTCATTATTAATTGATTTTTATTAATATTATATTTTTTAAAAAATTTTAAATCATTAATCTTTTATATGACAAAATATTTGTATATTATTTAAATATTATAAAATAATAATATTTATTATTTTATATATTTTTTATTAATTAAATTTTTATTTATTAATTATTAAATTTTAATTTAATTACTAGATTTTTTAAAAAAATTTTGTGTTATAAATATTATAGAATTAATAATATATATATTATTTTTTTTATTATTAAATTTTTTTTAAAAAAAAATTTTTATTTAAATATTATAAAAATTTTTTTTATTATTTAAATTTTCATTTATTACTTTAATTAGTATTTAATTAATATTTTAATATAATTTTTTTTATTTAATTAATTTTTTAATTTTCATGTATTGATTATTTTATTTTTTAAAAACATAAAAATGATAATAATAATTCTGTCAGAACTAGTATATTCCGCCGGAGAAGTTTCAGTCAACCGCGAATTTCCAAACCCAATAATAATAATCGTAATAACAATTTCAAACTGTCAACTCCTACTCCAGAGCCATCCGACAGTGCCTCGAATACCGATCGCATCGAAACCGCTACAATCAGACAATTGCACATGGAGAAAAGCCAAACAGTCGATTTGTCGAATACAACCAATCAGAATTTCATCCGGAAATACCGGAAACCTAGCGACGATAATAACATAATTGTGCCGCCTCGACAGAAGCCCGACTCAACTCCAACCAATCTCAATGTTCCCCCTGGTCATCATAATCATCATTTGGTCACGAAAAATCCTTCCAATAAAATTGCTTCAATCCAGTCTGCTCAGATTTCCCGAAAGTTAAAATCGAAATCGGTTTCCGGTTCCGATAACAGCGAGGAGTTGTAAATAAAGTCAAAATAATTATTGATTTTATATTTATATATTTTTAAAATGCATTTTTTGTGTGATCCTGAAAACCCGATCTATTATTGATTTGTTTGTATTTGTATGTGTGTGTTTCTGTATGTATTGATTTTGATTATTCTATTGATTATTTATCTAGGTGGATTGAGGTTACCGTTCTTTTTATATGTGTGTTGTTATTTATACATTTTAGATTCGCAAAGTAAAATCAATAAAACATCAAATAATAAAAGTGCAATATTATTTAAAAAATTTACAAAAATTCGAAAGTATTATTGATTGGGGGAAATTGGTATGGTTGAACGAGTCCAGAAATAGTAATAAAAATTTAGTGAAGGGTCCATAGAAAATAATAAGACAAAATGAAATTAATTACTAATGGTAACTTGAGAGATGAAGAAACCAGGCGTGTAGACGGATGTAGCAAACGTTGACAAATATCGGTTAAGTGGTCTGTTGGAAGTAATTATTTTTAATGTTGACAATTGTCTGAGCAGTAGAATAAAAGGAAAACATGGAATGCCCGGTGGTTGAAGCAAGCGAGTCAAACGTTACCTATCAGGAAAGGTGATTATCCATTGGATAACCTACCTTAAGGTAATCAAATTTATTCGGTGGTTGAAAGGTGCAAATAAATCGGTAAATTGTAATTACGAAACATTGAAATAAATCGGATTAAGTTGTAACTGGTGTAGTGCAACTAAAATTATTTGATTCGAAAAGGACACGAACTGACTTTCAATAATAATAATCCAACAGTATATATATTCATTCGGTAGGCAAGATTTTACAGCAAGGAATTGGATTTGAATGGACGTTTATCAAATATGACTAAATTAAAAATTTTATTTTAACTTAACCAATCATTTTAAATTTCGAAGGAGGTGTCACCAAATGGGTTATGATGCTGCTTATAGAAATAGAACTTTTATGAGTTATTAGATGGACAAGCTACGTAATGGAAAAGCTCTAATAATTGATAATCATAAAACCACGTAAAGAGCATTCACCACATGAAGTATCTTCATGGAGGCCACTTGCTATACTTGACCCAGTTTATCGATTCTCCTATTAAAAACTTTGACATAATTAGTAATTGTAAAACTAGAAAAGATATGCATGGTGAATTAATTATTTCTATCGTCGGATATGAGTGAAAACCAAATAGGTAAATAGAGACGATTTAGTTGAAACATTAATTAATGAGGATTTATCAACTATATAAAATAACTCAAAATCAGTATAGGATATTGTAGAAAATGGAATTTATCAAGGCAGGGAAATTAAAAGTTGTACGATACGTGGCGCTATGTATGGGGCTCTTCATATTGTTTTTTATTTACATTGTAAAATCCTTTTAAAGAGAAATTGCAACCAATGTGATCATCAATATAAACATAATATTTAATAATAGTCAATATAATTTAAATGGCCAATATTGTAGGTTTACTTACATATCTTTTTCGACCTTTGTTGGCATTTATTTACAAGTCGTTCATTTTTATTTCGCTGATGAGTGGAACAGAACCAAAATAGTACAAGTACTGTTGGCCAGTAAATGCCAGGCAACCTCTATCTAATACTAGAGGAATTATTTTTGCTTGATCACTGCTATGTGAAGTATCTTCTGTGCTGTTGGAATCTATGATACTTATATTCTTTTTACCTTTTTATCTTTTCATTTCTCTCTTCTATGGCCAACTGTTGACGGGATGGCAGAATGATTGATAGATTCTCAACGTCAATGATCATTGTTATAGACAAATTTGAGTCTTTGGATTTGGTATTTACTGAAAGTTGGTCTAGTCGTTTCTCTGGTAAAGTATCTGTGACTTTGGATAGTTGTTGAGATCTTGTGAAGATTCACCAACTATGGTTTCAGGAGACATGAAAACGCATAGGTTTGTAAAATTTCATCAGCTTGAGGAAAAAATGTTTACTTAGAAATCACTGCAAAATAAAAGAAACATTGTGAGATTCCTTCATGTGTAGGAAAATGTTTTGAGAACTACCATATTAAAAAAAATTACTAGAAATCCAATTTTCAAATAAGGCACTTTTTGTTTGAATGAACTCTCAGTTATTTAATTTTCTGTTTTTTAAGTTTTAATGAATAAACTTGTTAATTATTTGTTTATCTTCATTTATTCATTTATTGCTTTATTCTTTCGAAAGATTTAAAAAATCAATGATAATAAATAAAAGGCCATTAAATAATCCCTCGAGTACCAGGTGGGGTTAGGCATGGTTGGCATTTGGGAAAAATTTTAAGAAGCTTCACGTTCCACTCATCCTCGCTTTTTGCTTTGGTCACTCACCGTCGATGGCGACATTTCTCAGAATATACTCCACTACTTAAATTGTCTCCCGAAAATTGTCTTGAATGTTGTACCTTATTGTGTTATATTCACATTTCACCATCTCAAAATATTGTTGGACAAAAACTGATAAGGCCCATATTTATTTGACCAGCACGATAACGCCTGTGTGTTTTTGAGCGGAAAACTTAGATTTAGAAAAATTGGAAAGTGTAAAGAAAAATAAAATAAATAAAAATTAAATAAAATTTTTGTACAAAAAAATGTAAAATTTAATAATAAATCAAAAAGAATTAAAAAATGATAATTTTGGAATATTCTGGAAAATTCCTTGTTTTACCGTATCAGAACACGCACAAGAACAATCGTGGTATATAAGGCGATGCTGGTCGGGAAAACTCACTCTCTTTTCTTTACTCTCTGTTAACAAATTTTAAAACAAATTTTTCACTGGTTATTTTGAAGGAAAACAAAAGTAACCATTATTTTATTTATTCATAATGTTTTTATGTTCATTTTTATTAATGTTGAAAATTTTATTCGTCTTTGTTAAAATAATAGGATTTGGTTATTGATTATAACAATATTTTTTTTTAAATAAAGTTCTGAATTAAACTATTTTTTTGTTATTTGATATTCCCAGAAATACGCAATGTAACAGGGAATGACATCCTGGTGAAGATTCTCACTCCAGGACCCTCACGCCTGCCAGAGGAAGTGCCGAAATGAAATCGAGAAAGAAATCGGCCTGGCAAGGAACGTAAGCGGTTATTTAAGCTTCACAAAGCTCGGATGGAAGGGCACATTTTAAACGCGAATGGTTTTTGAACGCCGCGCGGACTGACACTGTGATAGTCATAATTGTTGTATTTGATTGATTTATCGAATAATAATTGTATTTGTGTTTAACTTTGATGTTGGCGATGAAATATTTAAAACTGTTAAATATTTAAAATTGTTAAAAATAGTTAAATAGTTGAGACGGAGACCAATAGGATTAGAGCATGATGTCTTCTATGACAGCTCGTGAACCCATATGAATATTAGGGCATTGGCAGTCTTTGAAAAGAGGCTCATCCATTGCTAATATTCAACTCACTAGTTCACAGTACCAACGTCAATTTTTGACGGGTGACTAGCGGTTAAACTTCTTATGCAGGCGCTCGGTGGGAAGTAGTTAACCTTAGACAGGTTTGACATTTTGATTACCCATCAGTGCCCAGCAATATATACGATATTAATCTATCCCCTTGAGTTTATTATTTCTAGTGATGCTGTCTACTCATTTTCAATATTCAATAATAACTCAAAGCTTCTATTTTATAGGTATTGTACGCATCTATGAGTTATTTACTGCCTCAGTCATTCAATTTAATCTACACATCTAAATATATACGTTTACCGCCAGTGATAAAGTACCTTATCGTTTAAAATTCAATTTTCATAATAGAATAGATCAATGGTGCGCAAACTAGGGGCGGGCCCCCGAATTGGGGCCCAGAAAATTTTAAAAATGGCATCTCATTTGAGCTCGATGACCCCTGAGTAAATCAGCGAACACAGGCCATGACCGTGTCGATGTCGAAGAAGATACTCCCAAGAGGAATGAGGACGGGACTGGAGATCGGATGTATGAGTGGGATCACTCCTAAACGCGCAGAACATCAAGACGAAACCCAAGGAAAGACTATTCAAGCTCACGTCACAATTGAATTTTGTGAAATATATATTTCTGATTTTATTGTTCATTCCTTATATTTATAATTAGTGTAAGAAATATTTCGCCCCATGAAAGTAAACCATTACCTGACCTTAGCTTAGACGCAATACTCTTTGAAGTTATCATGTTATTTATTGTATAATGGACGAAATAAGCTATTAATGACCCATTTTTGTTGTAGAGATGGACCCTTGCACAATACTAAATACGGCTCTCAAAAACGCACGCAAAGTGAATACCGATCTTCATAGACAGTTACTACAATTGACAAAGGAAATTCATCAGATAAAGTCAACATGGATAGAACCAGTCAAAGCGAAAGTTCTATACCAGTGAGTAACGGCCGCCCAACGCGGGTGGGCCGAAGAAAAACGGTTGGGGCAGGCCATGAAGAACCAAATACGTGGTCTGAAGGTGGCGCTCTCAGCATGCAAGGAGGGCCAAGCTGTCACCTATCCCCTGGTCTTTGCACCTGAACAGTTGGCGTACCGAACCTCAACAGACGGAACTAAACCCGCGGTGAAACACCCTCAACGCCGTCCCGGAAAGATCGAGAGAGCGAAACGACGGGCGATGAGACTTGCAGAACGAATATAATGAGAAATGTCATAATAAATAAATATTTTAGTTTATTGCTTTCGTATTCGTAAAATTAGTTGACTATGACCTGGAATAATTCACGCAAGATAATAAAGATTCAGTCGGGGGTTGAGAAAGAGATAACTGATCGAATGAGAGAATTCTTAAAGTGAAAGGGATCAGAAATAGAAATCGCACATATACCTTCTATCGGAAGTGCTGTTGGGCTCAGAGCCACAATTTAAACAAAAAAAATGATAATAAAAATTAAAACAAAACTAAGAGTAATGAAATAAGTCACTGTACATAAGCATGCACCACAAAAAGATACTAAAAATCAATAAAAACATATTAATTAAAACAAATTAAAAATATACCAAAAATTAAATAAAAATAAATAATTAAATAAAATCATAAAAACATACAGCCGCTACAGAAACATACGAAAAATAAATAAACTGCCAAAACCTTGCAAAATAAGGTTTAGAAAAAACATAGGCAGAAGCGGCGACCAGAAAACAAAATTAAGGGCTAAAAATAATATTATAAGAAAATAGTAATAAAAAATAAAACCCAACTATAACATAAATTATATATCAAAAAATAGAGAAAAATACACAAAAAATAATAAAAATAGTTTAAAATTAATAAAATAATTAAAACGCCCTAAAAATGGCGAAAAATCGCTCATTGGTCGCACACACGCACAAAAATAGTATATATACAGTGACAAATTTCATTATTTTTAACTTATGCTAAATTTTCAACTTTCCAACGCTTTATCAATTTGATCGAAACGTAAGGAATTTTTGTTGATTTTTAATTTTCTTATCATGTTAATGTAAACAATATTTGTAATTAAACCTCTATGATGTTTGTAATGTCTTGTTTTTACATTTTTCTTTAATAATACTATGGTTATTTATAAGTTCGAGTCTACTAAATTTATATATTAAAAGTATTTTAATAGTAGTTCATGGGACAGATCTCGTGCCGGCTGGTGGGTTAAGTCCCCTAGTTGAACTCACGGCTCATGCCTCGTGGACACCTCGGTAGTCCGCAGTAGGGTCTGGCAATGTACACAGGACCTCCACGCAGGGCATCGTTGTACAACTCGTAGCGACTGCTGAAAAGTGGCCGGAACGAGTAGGTTATAAAATCACGGGAAGAGCTTTTCATTGATAAGGGGATATTAGGCAAGATCATGGGATGATCTAGGAAAACATGTTTAAACCTCGTACGCAATGATAAACTAATACTGGGCAGCAGGGGTAGGCATAGACACAAAAGATTAAATAAATGAACAATTACGTGGAGAATTAAGAATTAACGACGAAAGTGCTTGCAAAATTTATTCGTTCTGTAACGTAACAATGCACATGAAGAGAATAGTTGAAGTCCTCCTAATTGAAAATAAGACCCGTGACGCCGGCATACATATCGAAGTTGTTTCCGCGAATTGATGGAGTTTTGCATTTGCATCCATCGAAAATAAGCACATATTCCCAACATGATTGGCAGAGACATAAAGCCGTTACATAGATGCCGCGATTGAGTCGGCACGATTGATTCGAAGGGAGGCATTGTCGAAACAATTATAAACTGGAACCCATCGTTATCATCACATAGAAGAACATAATTCCAATAAACGATGGGCCACCACAGAATCATTTTTCCCTGCTCTTCCTAAATTAGTGGAGACCTCGATAAATAATTTGACCCAAATATAAAACTCACCGCATTCGTGAATTCAATTTCTTCCGACGCGAGATTAACCCTCGTCATGAATAGGTGGCCGGAGCAACTAAATTGACAAGTTTCTTTTCTATGAGCATCATCTATCGCGATAGGAAATTCGCGTATTCTTCCCATACCGCACAAGTTCTGTGAAATATTACGAACCAATCAGACACTAGATAATACTGAATAAATTTTAGCAATCGATAAGTCTAGAAATCTGACGCACACGAATATTGCTGCTGATTCCCTTCTCAACACTACCGATACATTCATTAATAACATCGTGTATCGATTGGCAGCAGTTTCTCTCGCTGTTAATATTACTCAACCTGTTGTTACGTAATAGCGTGTCGTGGATATAATGGACGATATTCCTAATTTGTGGATTAATTATTGCTCAAACCAAATTCCTAAAGTATGCTTTATATCATTGTCAAATTCATACCTGACAGCACCCGAATTAACACGGTTTTAGTAAGTACATTGATAACGTAAATTTAACCTTAACGATAAGTAGCGATGGTAATGTTTATAGGTTTTATACTAAAATTATTTCAGACCAAATATCAATATTAATAATTATTAGTCAGTAATAATAATAATAACATAATTTAATTATTTATAATAACTCTCGGTTATCGCTAATTATTAGCAATACTAATAATATCATAACGTAATTATTTATGATAATTCTAGTTTATCAGTAATTAATAGTAACAATAGTAAGATAATAGTTTAATTATTTATAATAATCCTGGGTTTATAGGCAATTATTGGTAGTAATATTAATTTTGTAATCAATTAATTATTAAAAAGACTGTAATTCCTTAAGTAATCGTTAATAATGTTAGGAATTCCTCGATTACTTGTTAATGATAAATTTCGTTTCACTATTATATATTAAACAACCATATGGACAGCTTAAATAATCATTGGTAATAATACTAATTGTATAAATACTATTGTTAAAATCCCTTGATAATAATCGTTAATATAATAGGAATTATGTAAATTAGCCTAAATAGTAGAATAAATTTGATAAACGCATAATCCCCAGGAATTCCGTGACTATTTAATCAGGTGAATCCCATAACTACTATTAATGTTACACCCCCTGTTTAGGAAGCTATCGTCGCCCGACGAATTGTCGATAATCTGATCATACTAGTCCCGCTGCTAATACTACGGACCACCCTCATTGATTCCTCCACTACTCTTTCGTCGACTGGGGCATGTCTCCCCCCACACTATCCCTAACCATTGACCATTTTCTAAACTTCCTCCATTCATTTTTAGACGTGAATTCCGACTCCAGTTCAAATCTAAATGATCTTCCACGGATTCCCCGACTCTCTCCGTCGGTAGTCGCACTTCGACAACGATTCGAGGAATTAGAAAGAAAGTACAATTCCCTTCGATCCAAGTACGAACGAGTAAAGGGAACTTGGTCCCCTCCAGAAGCCACCAAAGGCTTACACCAGAAAATAGTTATACTATCGCGCGCCAGAGATGAGCTAGTCACGGAGTCGCGTAGTCAGCGAGTGTTAATCAAAGAACAGGCCACGACACTCACCAAATATTCACGGATGCAGAGCTTCGAGCTCGCATCCCAGGAAGCGTCTGGGCTCGCACCTGGACATTATACCCGAGCACCATCTACCAATAGCCGAGCTCAATTGAATTCCCTCAACTTCAGCTCCCCCACTAACCGACCCACTCCAAGTTCCAGTGGCAGAATCTAGTACCAACCCGGCCCGTCGGCGGCCTAACCGAAATCGACGCCGTCGCGATCGTCGTTGCAGGGAACCAGACCTCCTTCGGGAAACGGAGCCACTCAGCGCTCCATACCGGATCGATGATCTCCCGCCCCCTACCAGGAATTCGAAATTCCGGGGCTCGATCCGGATGTGCTCTACGCACTTACTGCAGTTTTCCCCTCCCCGGCTCGGTCAATCCACATTGATTTGGTAGATGAAGATTCGGAATCTCCAAGTGTCGTTCGGGCTCTAGATCACCTGGGGTTGGATCTCAACGAAATCGCCATACTCACAGGCGATGTGCCCCGAATTCCCTCCCAATCCGAAATCGCCGGACCATCTACTCGCGTTGAGGTCGTCCACAATGTCAATCCCCCTCCATACCGGCCAGCAAAAATGTAGATGCTTCCCTACGGACATCGATGCCGACGAAGATTAATTCTCAGGCAAAACATCACAGTCTGTCTTCGCCCAGAACTCTTATAAGCTATCATCCACCTATTGTGCTGCCTGTATAGTCATTGTGTTATCGTTGTGAATGTGTAATATAAAAATATAGTTGTATCTTTACCTTCGGTTAGAATTTAGTATGCTTGGATTAAAATAGTGAGAGACAGTGGTAACGGCTGGCGGTAATTTAACGAATAAGGTTTGATGATAGAGTCAAATGGTGCGAATGATTTTCCCACGGTTTTCTCGACTCAGCTAAGATAAAATACAAAAGGGTTCATAGGTGGAATAGTAGGTAAGATGCGTAAGTCCTTCTACTGGCAGCTAGTAACCGGGAAAGCGAAGGTACTTTAAGGAGTAGCACTAGTAATGGCGCTCACCTGCTCGAATGGTATTCGGCTATTGCGTACAGTACCAACATGATCTCGGTCATGGGTACGCAATGGTTATTCCAAATCGTGCGACGTGTTGGGAATGTTTCCCTAGAAATTAAATGTGACGGTCACACCAGCATGGCAAGAGATAAGGTTATAAATAGAATTCCCATACGTCCATCAGTGCGTTGAACCGCTATAAGATCGGGCCTTAGCAGTTCCTGTATGGCGCTCACCTTTGGCGATCCTATAACCAGTGGTTGCATTACCAACGTTGCTTGGCAACGGGTAACCATTAGGGGCAAGATAATAATTTTCATTTGGGGTCAAGGACACTGACACCATAAAAACCCCACAAATGTAATAATTGTTTTTTTTCAGAAAATTTTAAAATTGTTAGATTTTACAAACCAAGTATGGTTTTTTCGTTGAATATTTATTATTTTTTTTTGCAAAAGCATTAGAACTGTTATTTTCATAATATTTAATTTGTTCAATTTACAAGAAATAGAAAAATACACTTTGTTTATTTTAAAGATGTTCATTTTATTGTAGCGTTATGATTTTTTATTAGGTCAAGGGCACAAAAAACAAATATGTTGAAAATGGGGTCGCAACTTAAAAAGTTTGCGTAAGACGATATGCTTTTGTTTGCTTCGACCCCCTTTTCCATTTTGACTCACTGGTCAACATAAAATTTTTATCAAGCTTTTTCTACCTGTTTAAGTCACAAGCTAGTCATATTGACTCTTAACCTAATAATAATTTTGTTTTTAGCTACCCTAATTGGTTAGGCGACTTCTTGTCTCTTTAATCAACCTGAAAATTACTGTCTTCCCTCTTATAAAACGCATTTATTGGAATAATCGATGACTTAATGTTTCGAAAATTAACGACCCTTTATTATTTAAGTCTTTACAAAAAATCAACATGAATTTCTATTACAACGCTTATGCGTTCTATTTGAATTGACATTTTATTTGAGAAATAAAATCATTTTAAGATTTCAATTTTTTTTAACTTCCCGAATAGTACGCCTATGCGTTTTTACGAGTGATGACTGTAGTTTTTGTTTATTGATTTTTTAGAGAATTGATCAAATTATCTACTCATGTTTTACAATCGTTCTGGATTTCTACATAACTAATAAATTATTGATTAATTTTTATTTATTGAATATTTTTTCTATCAACCCACATTGATTTTATATTAGAATATCTGCATTCGTATCCTCATTTGCTATCCGTACATTCCTGTTTCCACCGCAATATATCAAATTTATATAATTTTATTTTCTATTAATTAATTTGTTGTAAATATTCAAAAACATTTTTTCGTTTTTATTGATCTGATTAATTAAATCAATAATTAGTTAAAAATATTTCATTGAATTTTTTATTTAACAAAAATCAATGACATTTTATTTTAACAAAAGCTTTTATTAGAAATTTCTTTTCAAAATCGAATCATTTTCAAGAATCATTTCAACTCTTTCACGCTGAAAAAATATAAAAATAAAACGTTTCTATTGACAAATTGTAAGTAGAGAAATAAATTAAATAATATTACTTGAGATTTTGTCAGTGCGTCTTTATGGGTTTCCCTTTGGGGTTTTGTGGGCAACAATGCTTGCAAACGGACCGCTTCGAGTGCTGACGGCTGGCATGACACGAGATGATCGATTTCACCGATCTTAATCAAATTTAAATCAATAAGAAGTTCCGATTTTAATCGATTGGCTAACAATATTTTTTTGATATTGCAGCCGCATTATTCTGATCCGATTTCTCGATTCGGCCGCTCTGAATTAATTTGTTTTAATCAATCATGAAAATGTTTAAATTTTTTGTGAATTAATAAATTGAATTAATTTGTTTTAATCAATCATGAAAATGTTTAAATTTTATGTGAATTAATAAATTGAATTAATTTGTTTTACTTCAACTGGCCGAAAAGAACATCATGTTTAAGCTTTTCGTTTCGAGATTTTTCATCTTCCACAATTTGAAATCTGATTCAAATTAATAAAATTTAGATTTTAAACATTTTTAAAACTTTTTTTGTGCTTTTATTTGATCCAAAATTCGTTTTTTCGAATTTTGTTGAGCTTCAAGAACCTCTTTAGAAGGATTTGTATACTAAAGCAAATTATAGCTGTGATTACAGAGAAGATATTAAGAATGAAATAGTTTTAATTTTATAAATAATATTTAATATTTCAAGAAACGATTTTTTAATTTTTTATATTTACAATTTTATTTGGATTCTTCTTAGGTTTTTCTTCTTTCATTGAAATCGATTCTAAAATTAAAAAAAACTTTCTTAATGTTATTTAATTAATATTTCTTATTCCAAAATATTTTTTGATTAAATTTTATAATAATTTTAACTATTTTAACATAAAACTAAATTTACAATTCATTAATTATATTGAAATAATATCATTTAAAATATTACGCTTGGTTGATATAGTTATGGTATATTAAAACAAATGAAATAAAGATTTTTTTATAATTTCCTTAATCAGAAAAAATAGAAAAAATTCATAATATAAAACAAGTAACAATTTAATATAATATAATAGTTATTTCAATCTAATTTGAATTCAAACTGATGTCTCTTGTTTAACAATGAGAATATCACAGCTGTAATTATACATTTTCCGAAAAGATTTACAGAATACAATACTTCATGAAAGTAAAAATAAGGATAGATCGTAGATATACTTTTGAATTATTAACTTTATATCACTGTAAAATTTCGAACCTGAGTTGGGTTTTAATGAATTAGGTAATAATAGAAGATGGTACTGACTCCACGAGTGCTATAAGAAACAAATATAGGTTGGGTAGTGTTTTTTGATTGTTTCTTATAGAACTCGCGGATTCAGTGGAACTGACTTTATTAAACAATTTATCAATCAAAAAACGTGGTGAGTTACAGGGTTTCGTTATTTGTTTGAATCGTCTTATTGTTGCCCCGGTAACGCCATACAAAATGTTTTCTAGCTACCACTCGGCACCCGTTGCTAGGCAACGTTGGAAATGTGTTCGAGTGGGTGGATTGTCAGCAAAAAGTGAGCATTATTACTAATACTGTAATTGCTCGGACAACCCTCGGGTCCAACGAGCCGTCGATAGAAGACCTATGCTCGCTTTACTCTGTCCCTTGTGTAAGAAAGTTCAAGATCGGATTTATGTTGACCGTTGAAATAGAACGATGGTTCGAGGAGGCGGTGCGAGTACTCGTGGTGATGATCTCATGCAACTCATGACTTGTAGCCGATTACTTGGGATTAAATTAACAATGAATATGAATTTATTTATTCGAATCAGTAACGAAGAAATACATATGACGTTCATGAGTTAATGCAATTGACTTGGCGGTCGTGCGGCTCGGCGTCGGGCACGCTCCTTGTGTCCCTGCCGACGATTGCTGGATGGAACGGTGGGCTAATTTGTGACTTGCGCGGCCTTATTGTGGGGATCTCGATACGGCAACTGTGATGGGGCGAAGACAAGCGGGTACGTTACCGCTTGCCCCTCACGGCAAACTGCCAAGGCGACCTCTAGTCCCCTGATTTGTGTGCGGAGGCTCTGATTTAGTTGTCGCTCCTCCGCCCAACCCTTTTGAGCTGCCGTGAGCCTGAGATAGAGGGCCTTCGTCTTTTTCGGGTCCGACCAGGTTGCCTTGATTTGTTGCGCTTCCCGAGTTATTTGGACTATCTGGCCAAGTAGATTCGCATTTGCACGTCTAGCGTGGTCTAATTCGGCTTGTAATAATTGGGTAGTTGTCATTGCTACAATAGAAAAAATCTTTAAAATTTCTTTATGGACATAAATAAATAAAATTATGATTATTACAAACATAGTTATAAAAATGAATCTATTTACGAAAAAGAATTAAAACGAACGACATTAAAAAAATTTTTTTTAAATTCAATCACAGTAACAACACAAATTATTGTTTATGTCCTTTGTCCGAGGAATCAGGGTTCCTCGAAGAATTTTTCAACCCCTTCCTCCGGGGAGAAACCTGGAATGATGCCTACCGGTCGCCGGGTATTGCGGACCGGTCGAGGTGGATGGGTCTCCGCAATACGCCCGACGAGGATGTCCTCTTCGACATTAGCGAGGTACATCCGGGCTTTGACCACGTTTAGGTCGACTTGCTCCTGTACCCTCTCCCACTGAGCGAGGAGGTTCCGCGCGTGGTTGCGGATTTCTTCGGCAGGATATTGCTGCTCATTCGGCCAGCAAGGATCATTTTCCAGGCCCAATACCTGCCAGGTGGTCGGGTATGGCCTTTTGGATTGGGGCTCCTCGATGATTGTTGTTTTCGGTCGGGCTCTCTTCCAAGCCCGACGCCATTCATCTGCTACATGGGCGGGTATCCAGTCGAGAGGCATTGGTTCTTCTAAAATCATCATTACAGTTAGATAGTTGGATTTAATGAAATAAAAGTCAATCTCTATTAATCGTAACTTGGCGTTTTTTTTTAAGGTCAATTAATATCCGCCGTCGGCTAATTATTGTGAACGATCAATTTAATCTACTCTTATAGTGTACTTGAAACGAATAGCGATTGATTTGCGTCTTGCCCCAACATTCCTAAAGCTATCCAAGTCGTCTGTATGACTTAATAACTAGTCGCGCAGGGTTCACGGGAAAATAAAGGTTTGATTATCACTTTTTTATACGAGAGATATTGGTTACTTTGGAAATGTTGTACTAAATTCATTTTAGGTTTATGTAAAATAATTCCTAATGTAACAACTGATGAGGGGAAATACCTATTGAATTCGTGAAACGGGAATAAGTGTTACTAGTTATTCATCGCAACCGCGGATTAAAATCTTTATCCAACAACAGTAAATTTTCCTATGACAATTTACCCCCTGAAATCTACGCGGTATTTACTCATTTCTACTTAGGTGTTTTCAACATGTACTCTATGTTAATATTTGGGCTAATGGATTAAACGATAAACGGAATATTGCAATTTAACATATCCAACTTATATTGTATAAAGTTGGGCTTTAATTGTTGAAGTATATTCCGAATGACGAAATGCGACGAGTTGTATATAACATGTATAATACAAAGGCATTTATGTAATTGTTCTAGCCCGCAAAATATAATCCCCTTGTATTTCTTTTATAATCGCTGTATTAGTTTTAAAATAATGCGATACATCGTTATTACAACTGATTGATTTACGGAAACTTAAAATTTTTAATAAAAGTTTATTTATAATTTAAAGATTTTATTTTTAATATGGTAGAGTACAATTATTAAAGAGTTAATTTTAATTCCTGGGCTAATTTATGAATGATAACTATAATGGTCATTAATTAAAAATTTATGACATTAGGAAAATGAAATTATTTAAGAGAAATTTTACAAAAACTACCTTGAGTTGGCAAGTTTGATTCGTCTGGTATATTCCCTCCTACTGTAAGATACATGTTTTACGGTAATAATAATTTTCGCGATCAATAAATATCTAGACGAAATCTTGATATAAAACAAGTGCGTGAATTTCCGGTGATGTCTAGTGTAATCGTGGATGAATTTGTTTATTCCAAATCGAATTTCGATGATCGAAATAGTTGATGATTTCCGGTAACTCTTATCGATTTTCCAGGTTGGTTTTTGATCTTATTTGTTGATAGTTAATATTTTAAATTTTATTTTAGTATGTCAACTGATTTTAGATGAAATTCTCTACAGATACGGAATGGGTGGGGCGATGATAAATTCGGGTAGGTTCATATTTCCTTATTTATATTATCTCCAGTTTATTTTAGAGAATTATGAGATTCGGGTCGAATTTGGCATATGAAATTTTTTACGAAATTCGGAGTTTATTATTCAGAACACTATGCTAGATCAATTTTAGTTTTTTAGCAGGTTAATATTTTGATTACTTCATATAATTTTTATCGAAATGCTAGGAATACTTGGAAACTCTATCGATGATTTTTTGGACTGTAATTTTTTCTCGTAGGGTTTTTCGCGGTCTAAAACATTGGATTTTCATTTCGTTTATATTATCGGATTTCGCAATGGATAATTGTTAACCGTCTACTGGAAAAATGTGTTTGGAATGTACTTATTATACTAAACTGGAATTGTTGTAATTCGATATCGGTGGTAAGCCTACTCTTGTAATTTTTACTGATTCATGTGATATTAATATAAATTTATAGTCCTTTTGTTTTGATTTTTCATCGGTTTTATAGGGCAGTAGCCGCGTTGAGTCTCGGGTTTAGGATTATTTTTGGGGTTTTATTAGTAGTTTACACCATAGCGATCTTCAACTAAAACCTTATAGTCAAATTTATTAAGCAAATTTATATCGTCGATTTGATTTATTTTATAATAATGAATTAATTTTATCTATATCAACGATTTCATGTTAATTTATTCCCCGTACCCTTTCCCTTTAATAAGCCTTAGGCGCATTTTATGTTTATATTACAGTTAATGAGTGCCCACTGGACTACTCGGTGTGATGATTTTGAGCCGTGTGTAAAATAATTTAGGTCGATTTTACAGAAATGAGAAACGAGGAAGCAGTCAAAAGACTTCTTCCTTATTTCTCGTTTCTTCTATACGGGATAATATTGACGTTCCAACCCCTGCGTTCCGCACGCTGGGTCTTCACGGGCACAGATCATTGGCGATTTTCCACGCTCTTACACAAGTCTGAGTTATATGTTGATTTTACTGACTTGCGATATGTGTTGGCTGTGGGCCGGAAAAATTTCGACAGATTAATTTTATTAAATGCATAAAACAATTTTAAATATTATAAATATTTATTAATGTATATAACAAGTAAAACATAAAGTTACCATACAATCCATTCCATAAATAAAATTCATAAAAATGTATCTCCCCCCACGCCGACATCCAAGCAGAGCTCTACCGAGGTTGTGAGTATGTGACGTGGAGAGAGTTCCAAATAAAACTACTTCTCACCTAAAATTGATTTGACGTAGATTTTTAAAATTCGCAAAAATTTTGGTTCAAAAATGGTTAAAATGGTTAAATTTTATGTGAAAATGAATCGGTATTTATACCTATTTTTTGTCCCTAACCTCGCGTGTTAATTTTGATGTAGTAAAACAAAATTCGACCTTGTTATTTTATAGTGTATTCTATTCTTTATTTTTATTATTTTTTGATTTATTTTAATAATTTTTTATTTAGAATTTTTATTGAATTATTTCTAATTCAAATTCTTTGATTTAAATTTCATTTTCATGAACTTTTATTAATTTATCAAATTTCGGTCGAATTTGTTGGGTTTTCATGTTATGTTTGTGTTTGTATCGTGCGAATCTTGTTGCCTTTTTGTTATTATTTTAATTTATTTTTATGTTTATTATTTTATATTTAATTCTCTTTTTTCTCATATTTGGTAGGGTTTAATTGATGTTTTAATAGGTTTATTTTAAATTTGCATGTTGTGTTTGCATGTATGTTACCGATCCATTTAAACATTTTTCAAGGCCGTTTGTGTTCTGGCCCAACAAACGTAATGAAACTGCTTATTTGTTGGGTTTAGGTTCGACTCCTTGGTGTCTTATTTAATCATTTCAATTAACTCAAAACAATAAGATTTATTTTCAATTTATATATCACAACTTTATTCAGAACTTTCACAAAAATCGATTCAATTCACAATACTCTGCACAATTACTTTGCACAATTAATCAATGCGTAGGGATACTTCCAAATGGAGATGTCCCTGTCTGGTGGGCAATAATTTAATTTAATTGGCTGATTGATATCCCTTCTAAGATTATTGCCTTCTTTGCTGAACTCACGGAAATATTCTCTTCGACCAACTGGCAATTTTGTTGATTTTCCTTTCCCTTTTATACCCATCTCGTATTGGTATTTTTGGCATCTCTCTTTCTAAAACTAAATTAGATACTTCAGAGCTCCCCGGATTTCCATTTACTTACAATAATTATATTGGTGGCGGCTTCCCTTTTTATCCCACGTTTCCTTTGTCAACCAATTTCGTTTTCCGTAATTAGAAAATTTGTTGGCGTCCCGGGTTTCTGACACTGTTCGGGTTTTCTGTTGGCTGGAACTTCCCATTAGCCAATTAATTTTTAATTAGTTTCTATTTTTATTAAATATTTACTTCCGTGGACCCCAATCGATTTGATTTTATTTCATTTGGATTCGATTCGTCATTTGGCATCCGCCCATACCGTTTTCCCCGAAAAATATTTATTTTAAAATTTTTAATTGATTTTGCCTTATTAATTATTTCGAATATCAATGTTTTTATTGATTTCCCATTTTACTTTTGTGAATTTTGTTAACCCCAAAAGTTAGACTTCGATGTGACCAATTTTATTCTACACTTTCTACAATAATAATCACCTCATTTCTTATTCTTATTTTAACTTGATTGCTCTTCTCTCGATTTGCTCTATTGACTCTGGATTTCAAATTTAATAATCTTTTTCTTAATCCTACTCTCAAATTCTTCTTCTCTACCTAAGTTAAAATGCTGATGGCTTCTAAGTTGGAGTTTCTTTATAAAGTTGAAATAATCGCACTTATTAATGGCGTTTTAACTAAATCGTCTCATTTGACAATCTTTGCCTCAAGACCTTTTTCATCTTTTCTCCGTGTTACAAAATGATTAATTGTCCCACTATGGGTCTCCCTTGATATAATCTTTTTTCGTTTATTCATTATTCATCCTGTCATAGTAATGGTTTTCCAATATTCATTTTGTTTACTTTCCTTTACTCGTGTTTTCCTTAATTAATTAATTAACGATTTTCTGTTTTTACCGTTTTCTTGATATTTTATTCCTTTCTGAATACATTTTGATAAATTCGTTCTTTCCATGATCTTTCATATCATCTCTTCTGCATCTTACCTGTTTTTCAAATCTTAATTCGATAATTTGTTGATTTTTTGTGGTTTTGAATTTTTAAACATTCCTCTTAAATTAAGTGGAAATTATAACTTTAAAATAATTTTAAATTTAACAACCCCAACACTGATAATATAAGCCATCAACAAGAAATTTTTTTTCTTTAGCCTGGAATGCGTCATATTTCTATCAGTAATTTTTTCTTTTTATATTTTTTAGATGAGTTTTATGCAACAATAGGATTTAGCTTCTTGGCATCACATGTCCCTTTGATTAAAAAAACAGGACCAAGCAAATTTATACTTTTAATATTTTCACAGAATCAATCACTTTATATTACAGTTTCATTGGATCAGTCATTAAAATGTTCTGAATAAGTTTGTCAGTGATCAACTATTCATAAGTCATTTCAAATGGTTTGTACTTTGAGGAAAACAATTAATTATCTGAGTCTCCAATAATCTCTGTCTTTTTATTGTTTTGCTCTAAATCTTTTAGGTTTCTCAATATTTTGGTTTAGCGCTATTTATTTCGCTTTTCAGGCTATTGTTTCTTTGACTTTTTGCTATTTGGTAGACGAAGTGGTTAGTGACTAAACATTCGAATCTGAAACGCTAAGTGCCGCTTCAAAATACTCAATCATTTCCAAACCAGCGGTTATCAAAGAATGTAATTATTGATTTAAATAACGAAAATAGTTGCCAAGGACCGAAGGAATTATGATTTCTTAATTAAGCCTCAATTAACGACTGTCACTCGCTTAATCAATTCGATATTATCAAATACATCTTTTTTGAATAAATAATTAATTAATCGATTAGTTTTTATTTTTGTAATAACTTTACCCGGAAACCCTCATTAACTTTTAATTAATAAATTCGTCTATAATTTTTTGTTCGCTACCTGCTTATACTTTACTCGTACTTTAAATATTGATTTTTTATTTTCATTAATTCTTAATTAATTTTACTCTAAATTCAAATTTTAGAGTTTTACATACTGTTAGGGTTTGGCCTGGGCTCGCTTGGTGCGTGGTATGATTTTGTTGATAAAAATAATAAATAAGATATATTACTAAAAATAGTGTTAAAATTACGAAAAATAGAACTAATCTAATTTTGGTATTTATTTAATACTAAAATTAATAAATAAATATAAATAGTAATGTTGGGGTTTTGTCGGTGAATTCGAATTGGAATTATTGTCCATCTGACTTCAAGCGTGCTTTTAAACAACAGTAATGAAATCCAAAGGATATAAACTTTATTGATTTATACACTTTATCCCCACTTTAAAATGACACAACGAATTATCAATCAATCACAATTTGGTGCTTAATACGACCCTTCGGGAAGAATAGCTTTTTTCGGATCAATTGGATTTCACAATCACTTGACTACTGTGGTGAGTTTCTGAGATCGGTAACTCTGATTTAGTTGCTTTGCTTTGCTTTGACCTTGCTTAATTTCTGTTTCAAATTTCTATTAGTTTCTTTTTGTCTTTCTTTGTCTTTTTGCAATTTTGTCCTTTTGATTCCAATTGCGCTTCCTTTTTATACTCCGCCATCCAATAATACTTACAGATGTCTAAAAAAATTTCTGATATCTTTTACTGCTAATTCCATTTGAGCCTCTATAATCACTGACAACTGTCCACATAAATCATTTTTAGAGGTGCCCTTTCCCGGATTCCCAAACAACATTCCTTCCCTTATCTTGAAAGAGCTTTCGAAATAACGTGCAAATTTTCCTTTTGTTTTTGTTTTCCTAAATTTGCACTTGTTAATTATAAATGATCTTCTTTTATTTAATTGTCTGTTTTTATTGATTTTCTCTTATTCATTTCTCGTTATTCGACATTTCTTTTTCATTCCCTTTTTATTAAGCTCCAGAACAACATCTTAATCACTTATCATTGTTTCCCCCAATCATTTTACATGTTTAATACTCTATTATTTAGGTATCCTCAACAGTAATTATAAATAATAAAATAATATAGATAGTAATAATAATTTAAATTTAGTAATATTAAATTACTTAAAATAAATATTGGCTTATTTTGAAAAAATATTGGATTATTTAACTAAATTATTGTGTTGGGCCAGTACAAGGTTTTGTTTAAATGGATTGGAAATAGCACTCAAACACAACATGCAAAATTTAAAATCGGACCCATAAACATCAAATAACCACCTCAAAATGCGAGGAAACACATAACTAAAAATAGAAAATAGAAAAACACAAAAGTAAATTAAAATATTAACAAATGCACCAAGATCTGCACGAAGTGGCATAGAAATAGCATAATAACAAAAGATTTGACCAAAAATTGACAATTTACGGAAAAAGAAAAGAGTTCATGAATAAATTGAATAAAAATAAAATAATTTTAGTCAGAAATGATTAAAATCAAACGTTAATGAATAAATTGTCAAAGAAATCGAGAGAAATAATAAAAATTAGAAATAAATTGAATGCCTGAATTGAGCTAATGGACAAACTATGATCTAATTGTATTAAAAAATATATGTATTCAGAAAGCGAATTTTATTTATATGTCGAAATTTTTCTGGCCCACAGCCTCACAACATGCAAGTCAGTAAACTGAAACATAACTAGTCACACTGTGTAAGTGCGGTTTCTCCGCCTATAGTGTGTGCCCGTGAGAGTTCCGTCGTGCGTAACGACGGCCTCGAATGTAAATATTCTATTCGTTATAGGGGCGGGGGAAGATCGAGAACTAGTCTTTTGGCTGGCTCTCTTTCACTCACCTCTAGAAAATTCGACCTAAATTCACTTCTATACATCGGCTAAAATGATCACACCGAGTAGTCCAGTTGGCACTCGTAAAATTTAAAATAAAAACAATTACCTTAAGATCAAATTGAGAGGTATGGGAGGTGGAACTTTGAAATCGACGTGACGCAAACACTTAAAAAGTAATGAAAATAATTAAATGAATTAAAGTTGATAAAGATAATTAAAAGTGTTAAAAGCAATGAAAATAATTAAATGAATTAAAGTTCATAAAGATAATCAAATGTGCTAAAAGTAATGAAAATGATTGAATGAATTAAGGCTGAGGAAGATAATCAAATGTGTTAGAAGCAATGAAAATAATCAAATGAATTCGAGTTGATAAAAATAATTAAAGGTGGTAAAATTGATGAAAATGTTCAAGCGTATTAAACTGACGAGAATAATTAATTAAAACTATATAAAATGATTAAAGGAACTAAGTTGAGGAAACTAATTATTTGTATTAGAACTGTGAAGAATATTTAAAATATTGAATCGATGAGGATAATAAATCGTACTGAAACGGTAGGGAGTAATTAAAATATTAAATTTAGGAAAATAGTGAGTTATATAACCCTGCAGGGAACAATGAAAGATATTAAGCTGACGAAATAGCTAACAGTGCTAAAATTGTTGAGGATAATTAAAGGTGTAAAAAACTGACGAAAGTAATCTTTACTTATTAAAGTTAACCAAGGAATTGCAAATGATTAGGTGTACCGATAATAGTTGAGTATAATGCATAATAGTTGTAAATTACAAAAATAATAGAAATAACCATAATTCATTTAAAGTGACGTGAACCATTAGAACTTAATAGAAGTAACTATATAACAAAATACACCTGAGATTGACGAAAATGATTATCACGGAGTATAAATTAGGAAAATAACTAAAATGCAACGTGATTATAATTTGCTGAACGTAACGAGGAGAGAGCGACGGTAAAGAGAAAAATGTTAAAACTGGCGAAGGAATTCAATAGGTATTTGTCTATTTAGGTAAATGAATGTCACGGGAACGCTAACTAAATATCTAGAGAAAACTAAAAAGAACCATCTGTGGCTATTAACTGCCGATAATTAAAATAAATAAATCAATACAATAGTCGATTTTAATAAAACGCAACCCAGTCACCGAAATAAATTAGAAAATACATTAACTAATTACTAAAGGAGCCGAAATGACGCTCATCTATGAAAGCAATCATGTATTAATATAGAACACTGGGAAAATCAGAACACGAAATTTCATTAATTCGAATAATCACAATAAATAGTTAGCTGTTCATTCCACCAAAAATCAGACACGCATGAGAACATTCCCGAGTGATCCATAAGAGAAGGAACCATCGCAGCAAATGTTGTTGACCGAAACACTATTGAGGGTTTGACGAACTCGGAAAGAGACCGGCAATACATCCACGCAGGTATGCAATGAATAGCAAGAATAAGTCCGCATAGAGATAGTTGAAATCCACGCATGTAGAGACGAATGGGTATCCGGTACTGATAACCTCCTAGACGAATTATTGCGACTAAATAGGCGATATCCAAGTCCTCTGAATTGTAACCGAGTAGTGAGAAATAAAAATCACCGGATTAATATAGTAAATTTCTGAATGCCGCTCAGCTGAGAAACAATATTAGATAATGAAATAAGCTGCAACTAATTTACCCACCTGGACTATTGATTATAATAAAACGCTAGCCAACTGTTAGTTTTCCGTGAATTAGTACTGCTCAGTTGTTAATTTCGCCAGCTAACCGAATGAATGTGATAAGATCAAAACACTGAATAAATGTTATTCATAAACATTTTTGAACTCCCTGAAAATATAAAGTATTTTCTCGCGTTAATAAATATTTGCGTTAAGAATAATTACAACAAATTCACTAGCCACGCGGCATATTAATCAAAGGTTCTAATATAAATACCGACTGTCAGCTAGCAATCTACATCTTACATTATGTCAAACCAACGACAAACACCCATTTTAAACAAACAAAACACACAGGAACGAATAAGTGATGGACGACGAGACCAAGTATCTACACCTAACACAGGTCGACGGGATGAATCGCGACCAGGTACTATTTCATTTTGAGAGTTTAGATTTTCCGTGTATTAATTGACCGTAAATTAATAACACCCAACTAACTATTAGCTTTAAGTTCATGTTAGGTTATTCATAAGTAACATATAGACTCAACAATACCTAATCGTCCTTTTAAACGATAATTATGATGGTTATTTTAGATTACAGGAATACGCATGGAGGATGAAGTGATGATTCCCGTGTAACGCTCCGGATGTCAAACGCTTCGGCCGCTCGTTATAGACAAGCGCTATGGGACCAAGGGTACGCTTTGGCAACATATGGTGGATCCAATTGGCCTCGACGGCCCAATGATAGAGGAGATGAGATTGAACTGCCGAGTATCGCCATTAAGCGCGAGCCTAGTAGAAATCCAGCACGAGAAGCCCGCCAGAGAGCTGAACATGTCGCGATGAGAATGGAGGAAATGGAGAAAATGGAGCGGAAGTATCACCGGAAGGCGATGATGGTCAGGCAGAGATTGGCACAAGTAAATCGAGACATTGCTAGTTGAATCATCCCTAGTACCGAAGAATTTCCACCTGATTATGGGGTCTCATTCGAGCTTGACGACCCAAGACTCTTGCAAATCACTGCTCCAACAACACTAATTCTGCCCGAAAGATTGATTCAGTCGGCGATTCGCGACAGACTTGGACCAAGGCAACAATACGAGCATACGTATGCCCGCCGACACCCACGATGGACGTTCTCTAGTCGTACTCGTCGCGGCACGGATTCCAAGGACAAGAATAAATTCTAGATTTGAATAAATTGATGTCTTGAAATAAATGTTGTTAAATCAACTTGATTATTTGCATTTTCCTTTTCTCTTATAAACAGAATAAATTCCAACAGTGCGATCAATATGATGAAGTATAATGACTTTATTGAAAGTTGTTTTTTCTTAACTTAGCATTTGGTTATTACGAGGAAGAGGATTTTTTAATTCAAATAGTTAGCTATAGATTAAATTAAACAAATAATTTGCAGCGAAATCTACTGAGGACTAGTTCTATGGAAACGATGATGTTCACTAAAAAACATGGGACACGGACATAGGAGATTAATTTATGTATTGAAAGCAGCGACGACAATAATTATTTTCTCAAATATTTGTAGAAATGGAAATGACCAGGATCCTCAGTAGTGAATTGAAAGAGCTCAGATGCGAGAACGCGCACCTCCATCGCCAACTTCTACAACAAAGCCGCGAAATTCAAAGAATAAAAGCTACATGGACGGAACCAGAAAAGATGAAGATTGTGTACCAACGCCTTACTGCGGTCCAGCAAGGTTGGAAAGAAGAGAAGTCATTGAATCAAGCCCAAAGAACTCAGATCAAAGGGTTGGAAGTCGCCTTGTCAGCGTGTCAGGAGAGTAGTGACGTGACATACCCCCTAGTCTTTGCACTGGCACAGCTGGCTTACCGCGATCAGGAAAAGTCGAAACCTTCCAACAAGCGATCTCATCCGCATGCTAGACCAGGTCGCACCGAACGCTTACGACGACGGGCCCAGGGTGAAAAACAATAGCTATCGAACTGAACTCTAAACGAAATGATTTACAAATTGAAATCCAAATAAAATAAAATTATGTTTTTTTTTTATTATTTGTTGATTTATAACGATTAATATGCACTAGTAAAATAAGAAAGGAATAATTAAGGGACCTGAAAGATAAGACGGACATAGGTCTTCTAACGGCAGTCCACTGAACCCGACATAGGACTAAACCTTAGCAGTTCTGATATCGGAACTCACCTTTGGAGGTCCTGTGACCAATGTTTACAGTTCCAACGTTGCCTAGCAACGGGTAACCATTGGCGGGCATTGACAACATTTTGTATGTAATGGTGTTAAGGTCAGCAACACCACTAACCCCACAATTGTAAAGGACAGGGGAGAAACAGCCTGAAGAAGAATTATTGTCAGCAAGAATAATAATCTGGTAACAGGTTGAACTGACGGATTGGAGATTATAGCGACAGTTGGAAAATTATTTGTGAAAAATTTTGAAAATAATCTTGAGGATTAATTACAATCTGAAGGATTAAATTTTGCGGAAAATATTATAAAACCTGAGCTAGAAAATCAGAATTGTCAAAATAATAAACTGAGATTTGAAGCGATATTTCCAGAGAATTTATATTGTTGGGCTAGTACAAGGTTTTTGTTTAAATGGATTGGAAATAGCACGCAAACACAACATGCAGATTTAAAATCGGACCCATAAACATCAAATAACCACCAAAAAAATGCGAGATACACATAATTAAAAATATAAAATGAAAAAATATAAAAGTAAATTAAAATATCAACAAATGTACCAAGATCTACACGAATTGACATAAAAATAGCATAATAACAAAAGATTTGACCGAAAATTGATAATTTACAGAAAAGAAAAGACTTAATGAATAAATTGAATAAAAATAAAATAATTTTAGTCAGAAATGATTAAAATAAAAAGTTATTGAATAAATTGTTAAATAAAATCGAAAAAATAATAAAAATTAGAATTAAATTAGACAAGTAATATCAAGGTCAAATTTTGTTTCATCTCAACGACGGCCTCGTACGTAATTATTCTATTCATTATAGGGGCAGTTGAAGATCGAGAACTAGTCTTTTGGCTGGCTCTCTTTCACCTATCTCCCGAAAAAATCGACCAAAAATCAAAGGTACAAATCGGCTAAACTGATTACATCAAGTAGTCCAGTGGACACTCGTAAAATCTAATATGAACACAAATTTCTTAGGATTAAATTGAGGCTCGGGAAGTGGGGACTCGATATCGATGTGATGAAAAGTAATTAAATATCTTAGAAATGATGACGAAAATTAATCAAAAATCTTAAAAATAATGATGAAAAGGAACGAAATATCTTAAAAAAATAACGATGAAAAGTAATTAAATATCTTAAAAATGACGATAAAAACTAATTAAATATCTTAAAAATGAGGAAGAGTAATGAAATACCTTAAATGATGAAAAGTAGTTAAATATCTTGAAAAGTAATTAAATGTCTTGGAACGACGAGGAGTAATTAAAATATAAAATGACTAGGAGCAATCAAATATATTAAAGGTGTCGGAAAACAATATTAAGACTAACAAAAGGGGTTAAATAGGTTAACACTTATGAAGGTATTTAAATATATTAAAATAAATGAAAGTAACTAAGATGCAAACTAAATAAGATAGTTAGAAAAATCTAAACGGAATTAATTGTGACTACTCGCACCCACCTTTAATTGCCCATAATTAAATCCAATTTAGATAAACGCAATTAAGTATAACTAGATGTAAATCAAGCTTTAACCAAACGTAGTCAAAGGTTAACTCGATATAACAGAAAGTAACCAGAATTAACGTAGGGTGAAGTATTGTAACCAACAATATGCGATGAATTTACGAGTAACGAATAAATTGACTAAGTCCGTATAGCTTGCTAGACCCCGATCGAACTAACGGAAACTGGAGTGAATAAATAACGTGCGATACAACCAAACCCTATGTAATGAAGATAGAATTGGCATTAAAAATTGAACACATTACTAGATGGTAATAGGAAACCACTGAATCTGAAATAAATTATTAAACAACAAAGGAGATAATTTTAAGGTAAATCTAGAGGATCAAACTTAATCAATACCAAAATTACGTATGCCAATATAAACACAAAATCTTCACCCAGATACCAGTTAAAACCAACTTTACGTAAACTTATCTGCAAATGAATTTAGCCGTCATGATATAATATTCGTATTAAGGAAAACCGGGCAAAGTCACTGAAATAAAATAGGAAGACAGGTTATCTTGTTAATGACGAAGTAGAAGTAGCACTCTTCTGTAAAGGAAATCATTCAATAGTATAAAATACTGTACAAATCAGAAAACGAAATTTAATTAAATCAAACATAAATGCAACAACATTAATTAGTTAGAATTCTTCCAATGCCAGACGTAAGGGAGCAAACCATACGAGTAATCTCCAGCAGAGGGAAACATAGAGTCAAATGCATATGACGGATACACCATTGAGGACTCGTTGAAGACCGAGAGAGAACGAAAAAAATCCACACATATACACCGTAAACACCAAGGACAGATCGGCATAGGGCGTGTTGAATCCATGCAGGTAGGGATGAATAGGAATCCGGTGCTGATTGAGTGGAGAGGGGTCAGATCATCGACAACAGTAGGAGTAGGAGGTTGTGGTTACCAGCACGAATATCGACAATCATTACCATCAAGAAGACGTCGAGACTCGATTCATTCTACTATTGTCAAATAATGGAGAAATATTACGACTTAGTTAAATATTATTGGGAACGTAAATTAACCGGCAATTAGATAGGAAATCAGAACCATAAAAATTAGATTGACCAGCCGGCCGTAAATTTGATTGTCAATCTTAGAATGCAACAATCAACAGGAATAATAACAACAGCTTGCTTGAATTAATAGCAAACCGGACTAACAGAGAAAGAATCAATAAACTCATGTAAAATCCAAATTTCATGACAGCAAGTCTATAAATATAAAACAAAAGTTCTAACAATTCATAACTAACAATTATGTTTAATTCTCGCCTATCATCTACCGACAGCAGAAACGACGATAAGAAACGAATGGGAGACCGTATCCAGAATCGGCTATCGCCTAATGACGCAGTTATGAAGGACTCGGTTAAGCTTCAACGAGGTATTAAATTTTTGAAATTTCCATTTTGTCGTAAAATTACAAATCATGTTCACCGACAAGTTCGGCGATGATAGAGCGAATTTTCCGACCACACTCAATAAATAAATTTTAAAGATACAAATTTACAATTTAATATTAATCACATTGCTTATTCAGACCACAGAGATCTGCACGAAGGATGGAGTGACGACTCCCGGTTGACATTGCAAATCCCTACTAATTCAGCCGCACGATACAGACAGGTATTGTGGGACCAAGGATATGTCGTTGCCACGTATGGAGAAGCTAGTTGGCCCCGACGACCAAACGATCGCGGAGACGAGATTGAATTGCCTAGCATCGCCATCAAGCGGGAACCGGTCAGGAACCCGGCAAGGGAAGCTCGTCAGCGAGCAGAGTTCACGGCGATGAAGATGGAAGAAATGGAGAAGAAGTACCACAAGAAGGCGATTCTGGCCAGGCAGTGATTGGCGCGAGTAAATCAGGACATCGCGAGCGGGATCATTCCCAGTACCGACGGATCTCCTCTGTTTGATTTCATTTTTTAATAAACGGAATAAATTCTAAAGTAATGACTAGTAAGACGAGCCCTAACTGCTCTATTTAGGAACGTATCTTCATGACTTAGAACTTAGCTACCACGAGGAAGGGAATCTTTAAAGCTCAAGTAGTTAACCATGAATTAAATTAAATAAATAATTTGTAGCGAGATTTACAGGGAATTAATTCGATGAAACTAATGATGTTCACTAATATATTTGGGATGCGGGCAAAGGAAATTAATTAACGCGTTAAGATCAGTGATGTCAATGCATATTCCTCTACTAATTTTAATTAAGAAATGGAAGCGACAAGAATTCTCAGCCGAGAACTGAAGGAGATTCGACGCGAGAATATGCATCTCCATCGGCAACTCCTCCAGCAAAGCCGTGAACTCCAAGAAATAAAAGCCACCTGGGTGGAACCGGCTAAAATGAAAAGTGTATATCACAGACTCACTGCGGCTCAATAAGGCTTGAAGGATGAAAAATTGTTAAATCAAGCCCAAGGGACGCAAATAAAGGGCTTGGAAGTCGCTCTGTCATCGTGCCAGGAGGGGAGTGCGGTGACATACCCCCTAGTCTTTGCTTTGTCACAACTGGCGTATCGCGACCAAGATAAATCAAAACATCCCAACAAACAACCTAGTCCACATTCCAGGCCAGGCAGGACGGAGTGCTTACGACGACGTGCCCAAGGCGAAAGCAAATGATTGATAAACTCAACTTCAAATGTTAATGAAATAAATTGTGTTATCGATAATTTGTTTCTTTACAATGATTAACGTACACGAGTGAAATAAGGAGGAAATATTTAAGGGACCTGAAAGATAAGACGGACAGAGGCCTTCTAACGGCAGTCCGCTGAACCCGACATAGGACTAAACCTTAGCAGTTCTGACATCGGAACTCACCTTTGGAGGTCCTGTGACCAATGGTTGCAGTTCCAACGTTGCCTAGCAGCTGGTAACCATTGGCGGGCACGAAATGTTTGTAGGTTATGGGGTCAAGGTCACGAATCCCACTAACCCCACAATATTCAAAAGGTAAATAGTAATTATATTGCTACGTTACCTTATTCGAAAAGCAATCAACGCGAAAAACATAAATTTTTGCATCGACTCGTAAAACTGATAAGTTAATTGTAACAGTTTTAGCGTGTGTTTAAATCTTTTTTTTGGCATCAGTTTTCGATGGAAACTGTGTTGTTGTTTGTTGTGATTAAACTTTATTAGGTAGTCTTATTTAGGCTAATGGTCATCACCAAATTCTGGGTGATAATCGATCGCAGTTACAATCTCGGGAAACCCTCGTCTTTGTCGTAAATAAATATTTGGAAATTCGTGTAACATCGGAAAATTAATTATTGTCATTATAAAGGTAACTGAAATGTCATAAGAAAATTCACCTTAAACTGCATCAGTGTTGTGCTGATTTTAATCAACTGAATGAAGATGTGATCAACATATAAAACACAATATAGAAAGACAGTCTGAAAAGAAATGATAATAAACAAATTTCAATATAATGATGAAAAGATAAAAGGTTTTACTGATAGATTTTTTGCATCATTTGTTTTTATGAAAAAAACATAAATCCATTGTATTGTCGGTAACACATCAAAGGTAATTTTATCAGAAAAATAAGTATATCAAATGCAGCCTTGAAGTATAATGAATGGATCACTGATTTTTATCAAATAACAGTTATGTTTTGCCAAGTGTCTGAAAAGATGATAAAAAAAAGTTATAAATTGTTGGGCCAGAACGTAAACGGCCTTGAGGAATGTTTTAATGGATCAGTAACACACATGCAAACATAACAGGCAGATTTAAATAAACCGGGAAACACCAATTAAACCCTATAAAATAAGAGAAAAAGGAGAATTAAAAAAAATAAAATAATAAACACAAAAAATAAATTAAATAATAACAAAACGCACCAAGATTCGCACGATACCTACACAAACATAACAAGAAAACACAACAAATTCGACAAATTGGAAAAATTAATAAAAGTTCATTAAAGTGAAATTTAAATCGGAAAATTTGAATTAGTAATAATTCAATAAAAATTCTAAATAAAAAATTATAAAAATAAATCAAGAAATAATAAAAATAAATAATAGAATTTACTAGAAAATAACAAGGTCGAATTTTGTTTTACTGCATCAAATTTCACATGCAAGAAAAATAGGTATAAATACTGATCCATTTTCACATTTAACTTAACCATAAAAAACCCACCTTTAGAAACAATTTGAAATTGTTTGTGAATCATTTGTGAAAACTTTAAAACCATTTTTCAAAATTTTTCGAGAGTGTTCAATTTTGTTTTGAATTTTTCAGAAACTCATTTTTCTAGGTGAGAAATACTTTGGTTGGAACCCTCTTTCCACGTCGCGTCCATAGCATCTCTGTAGAGCTCTGCTTGGCGACGACGTGGGGAGAGAGGCATTTATGTTTTATTTTATGTTATAATATGATGGAATGGTATGAAGGGTAATTATGTTTTGTTTATAATTAATAAATATTATTGATATACCTAAATTGTTTTACATATATATTTTGTTTTATAAATTAAACTGTCGAAATTTTTCCGGCCCACAGCCAACACATAACGCAAGAAAGCAAAATCCACATAGTACAGATGCATGTAAGTGAGTGGAAAATCGCCAATGATATGTACCCGTGAAGATTCAGCGTGCGCAACGCAGCGGTCGTAACGTCAATATTTATCCCTATAGCTGAAGCGAGAAGTAAGGAAGAAGTCTCTGACCGCTTCCTCGTTTCTCAATTCTGTAAAATCGACCTAAAATTATGTTACACACGGCTTAAAATCATCACACCGAGTAGTCCAGTGGGCACTCAGTAAATATAATATAAACATAAAATGCGCCTAAGGCCTATTAAAGGGAAAGGGTACGGGAGTAAATTACATTAGAATCGTTGATATAGCTATCTGAAATCTATAATTTAATTGTAAAAATTAGTGGATAAATAATTGTTGACTAAAGATAGACAACTCGTTGTTTAAGCTGAACTTGTTTCATTATGATTAAACTTAAAAGAATTTTGCAGAAGCATACATACTTTATAGAGAAATAAACTCAATTAAATGATTAAAGTCAACGTAGGTTAAATAAAATTTCCGTATATTAGTCTATTGCTTAAATAATATAAATTCCTTAATTAATAATAACACGTTAATTGAACTAAGAGACGATGTCGATTAAACCGAGCCCTTCCGCGATTATAATTAAAACGATTTGCATAAAAGTAAAATAGTTTACCTAGTGGAGATCAAATAAACCTTGAATAAGAACAAAGTAGAACTAGATTCAGGGCTTTACTAGTATGATGTTAATATTAAAGTAGTTCATAGAATTAAAGTAAAGGTTGAATAAATTAGTTGAAATAACGATGTTAATATTAAAGTAGTTTCGTAGAACAGAAGCAAAGGTTGACCAAATTAATTGAAATAAAAATATGAGGAAACCGAGTAATGCAACCGAACTAAGTTATTACAACCGTCCCTAAATCCAAACTGGAATGATTTATAGGCTTGTGATAAAGTTTTCTTAAAATGAAACAAATTCAGAGACGAAGAACAAAACATGAATTATTGTGTAAATTAAATTAATATCATTATAAGAATCAATGTTTTGAAAGGAGAGAGAAATTTTTATTTTAATATTACACAAACTGTGAACTCACGAGAAAGCTTCATATCGTTTTGGTTCTTCGAATACATAAAAATCCACAAAGCGAAAATATTGCAATAGCATAAATTTCATCCTCTTGAAGGTTTCAAACGTAATACACCGTTTTCCTTAAAAATGGCGATAAGATATGTTCAGATTAATCTACATAATAACTTACCCGAATAATTTTAGATGAATTTGCCAATCGATAATCCTGAAAATGAAGTGTTATAAATCACCGGATGTAAATAAACTAACTCACTTCCTTTCGACCACATAATCCGTAACGTCAATATCCGCCGGAAATCACATGCAATCGGCAAACAACCGTCAACGCTTCGTAAATTCATCCGTTCGACATCCGCTCTCGCCCTTAACTGTTCAGATCACCCACTTGAGAAATTAATCAACGAACTTAACTTCGATATTAAATTTAAAGAATCCATAGACTTTTATCATAAGATATGGTGATAGGATTTATTCGGTCAATAAACGATTTGTATTATAGGAAGTCCGAAAACGGAAAAACAAATAAAATAGACAATAATAAGATATAATAACGTTGCATAACACCTAAAATCTCAACTCGCGTACGATGATATCTTCATTAATGGGGCCGCTACCCCTAATCTCAACCCTATAACTCCTAAAATCTAATACGCCTAATCGAATGAATATCAAGTTGATTAATGGACTTACCACCCGTGCATTATTAATCTCACTAACATAAGCCACCCGTTGCGAAAGAATCCCGACCACATAAAGATTACCAGAACTCGCTAAGATTAAATTGGATGACACCCTCCACAATAATATGGACCCTATTTATTTTGTTAACGACTTAACATGGTGAATTAAGTGGAGATAATAATAAAAACGTTTTAGAGATGTCACCCGAACGAAGCATCAGTCGAAGTGCAGGCCAACAGGGACAGACAAGAGTTCAACCAACCAAGAGAACCTTCGATCAGGTACAACAACAGTGGCCGTATCCAACTACCTGGAGGATATTAGAGAAGGATCCCTGCGGTCTCTCGGGACAGCAATACCCAGCTGCAGAGACCTACCTGAATGCGCAGGATCTCCTCACCCAATGGGAAAGGGTGCAGGAGCAGGTAGATTCACAGGTGGTTAAGGCGAGGATGTATCTCGCAAACGTGGTGGAAGACATCCTCGCCGGGCGGATTGCAGTCGCCTATCCACCTCGCCCAGTCCGTGATACCCGACGACCATATACCGTGGAGGCTCTCAAACGAAGCCTGAAGAGATATTGCCCCGACGAATGAACGAACAGTGATAACTTGATGTAGCGACTGATTTAAAATATTAGAAATTTGTGTGTCATTTTTTTTCCTTCGTATAGCTAGAATTATTCATGGTTTTGTTTAATGAAATAAATAATTATTTAACTTGATCAATAACAAATTAAAATGATCTATTTAATTATAGCGATGTCTTCCCTAAGAATCGTACAGACCGAATTGGACCACGCGAGACAGGCAAACGCGGAATTACTCGCCCAGATTATTCAAGTAACCCGTGAAGTGCAACAGATTAAAGCAACCTGGAAGGAACCGGGAAAGGTGAAAGCATTGTACCACCGCCTGACCGCAGCACAGAAAGGCTGGACAGAGGAGCGGCAGCTCAACCAGAGCCTGCGCACGCAAATTCGGGGACTTGAAGTCGCCCTAGCAGTCTGCCGGGAGGGGGAAGCGGTAACATATCCGCTCGTCTTCGCCCCAACCCAGATGTCGCAGAAGAACACCCAACCAGTGGAACAATCTACCCTTCCAGCAAATAATCGTCGACCGGGACGTACGGAACGGGCCCGACGTCGAGCAATCCAGCTTCAGAATCATTAACTCATAAAAATTACACGTGTTGCTAATTAAATAGAGTAGTCGTGTTCTTAATCAATTTGTTAGGTTGATATATCTATATGCCAAACATTCGCATCATGTTACTCAACCTTTGTTTCATCTCTCCGCAGGCAGATCTCGAATGATCATGAGGGACAGAGCAAAGCGAGCATAGGTCTTCTATCGACAGCTCGTGAACCCGAGGGTTGTCCGAGCAACTATAGTACTAGCACATGGTACTCAATTTTTGCGGGCAATCCACCACTTGAACACATTACCAACGTTGCCTAGCAACGGGTGCCAAGTGGCGATTAGCATCATTTTGTATGGCGTTACTAGGGTCACCAGGAGGATAAGCAAAATGACGAAGCCTGTAACCCACCAAAATATAAAATATATTCAAAGTCTGAAAATTATATTTTTTATGCATAAAACTTTTGTTCTACAGCTTTATATTTATAATCCAATATTGTATTTCAATATTATTAAAACACACAATATTTTCTAGGAGTTTTTCTTAAGTATTAACGATGGGTATTTTCAGAAGGACAGATTTCATTATTCATGCATTCCATTCACATTACCATACTAAATTTATTATTTTAAATTTATAAAACATTCAACATTTTACATTATACATTTAGTGTGTTCATTTTAAAATACTATTTTAATAAGTATTGTTTAATGATCTTCCAGAATAATATATGATATAAAATCATATACAATTCAAATCTTTTCTTTGTTGCATTTTAGCATAAGATTTCTAAATCTATGAATTTAATTTTTTGCATTTTTAAAACATTTATTTATATGATTTATTAATAATCGGCATAATATTACACCAGTTGTTAGGGAGAAATTCCCAGCATTTCCTTGCTGGTGGGGCCTTTATTTTATAATTATAGATTTTTAGACAGAATAAAAAAAGTCCAAGCTGGAAAATCTCAAAACTGCCCGCCAAAACATCAATTTCATGTCTACGAGAGAGAAAGAAATTAATTGTTTTAATTCTTAATTAAAAATTCACAGAAATCAGTGCTTAAAATTTCTAAAAAGATAAAGTCGAAAGAAATCATTGATTACATTTCCCTGACAACGGTTTCAATTTTAATGATGGCATCAATAATTTCAAACAATAGGTGAAAATAAAATGGGAGTTTTATTTTTGAAAAAAATTAAGATAATACAATTATTGATCAAACAGAAATCCATCAACATCTCGATTTCGGGAAGGAAAAGCAGCTCTGCACTTATTTGAGCTCTTTTCATTGGATAGCATCAATTCATATTGTTTATTTCACTATGGTGAGCAAGTACACGCCACGATTGTCTCTGTGTGTGTAGGTTTGGTTTCAGGTGTGCATGTGTGTACGGCGTGTGTGTCTAATACAGATGCTGTGTGTATCAGTACTGCTCTTAGGTTGACATCTATTGTTAATGTATTTTGGTCTTGTGATGTATGAATTTTGATTATTTTTCATATTTTGGAATTATCTGTAAAATATTCTGTTAAAAGTAATGTTTTTCATTTTTTTAACTAAATTTTTATAATTAATTATGCAATTTGTTACTAAGTTTTTTAAATTAGAATTAATAAATTTTAGTATTTTATTTCGGTAATTTTGAATTGGTTTAATTACCAAAAGTTTTGTTATTAAAAAATTGTCAATTAATATATTAAATAACTGATTTTAATTTATATTTTTAAATAAAATATAAATGTTTTAAAGTTTAATGTTGTTATTCAAAGAAAATTTTATTAAACAGTAAGTATTATATTTGTTTGTATGTTCTAAATATTCAAAATTTGTTAATCGTTTCTTTATGAGGTGATTTGTTGGAATTAATTTCTATGAACAAATTAACAAAGTTCTTTAATAATTTATTATGAATATATTAAATATCAGACATTGAAAATGCTTCTATTTATTGTGTTGAAATATTTTTATTTGAAATTGAATTCAAACTTTCCTGAGATTTGTTAAGTTGGCAAAATTTAATTTGTGTAAATTAATTAGCTGCAGCCAGTTTTGATTTTTGTTGAATATTAGTTATAAATGTTATTTTTATCTTATTTTTGGATGATTAAGTTTTATTTTTGATGAATCATGTGCTCAAGTAGATAATTTGTTGCGGCTTTCTTACTGGCAATCTCAAGTTACTTATTTCATTCTAAAATGACCTAGAATAGATCATTAATATAAATTCGGTTATAATGGAATGATAAGTAGGCCAGATATCTGAGTTAATGTTGGAATGGCCGTTATCTAGGTTTTCAACCAAAAATCTCAAAAGATTCACAGCTTATGACAATAAATCCTTCACTCATGGACTTTTTTCTTGGCTGTTGATTCATTCTTTTGGTGGAGATATCTCGAGTAGTTTGCCTGTGTGTGCGATTGCTTTTTATAGACAAACAATGTCCAGCAATAAAGGTGAGTGGATGTCTTAGACTCGAGAAGTATCAGCTTTCGGTGCACTTGTATTTCATGAAATCCTACAAACTTCGCTAGTCAAAGAAAAGCTTCAGTGATGTCAAAATTAAATTTTTAAATTTACATAAACTAATTATGTAGGAAAATATTGATATCAAGATGAAAATGAAGATATCTTACTGAAATTTTGTTTAAAAAATTCCTCAAACATAAAAAAGATGTGTGTATGGAGAGGGGGAGAGAGTGGATTCTTGCTTTAAAAAGTCCTTCCAACGACTGATGGTGTTGGTATTAGACAAGTGTTTCCAATATTTCTCTTTCACATTTACTGAGTACTTACTGGATCACGTCGCAATTAATAGAGAGCTCTACATGGAACATATAACTTTTTACTTTTTTATCCAAATTTATTGAATATGACTTACAAATTGTTTTACAATAGGTTCCATTGTTATCCAAATACTGACCGAAATAATTTTATCTACATCATTGTTTCTCAAGCTTTTTTTAACCATCGCCCCCTTAAGACACAATTTTATTTCCCACCGCCCCGAAAGATTATTTAATTGTATAATATACAAAATGAATTACATGTAAATAATACATTTTAATGGTACAGAACAATTGCTACCGGATTCCTCCAATTGTGTTATTTAACATAAACTTGTTACAACTTGATTGCGTACGGCGTGCAGGCTATCCTACGAAATTTATGTTGAGTATTTTAAGTTTTTATACCATCATACAGAGTAGAAGTATAAACTAACTATTCGTTATTGTGTAGTAGGTAGGTTTTAATTTTAGTGAAATTTAAAATATAAAGTAAATAAAATTACAAATCTACCATCGCCCTCTTAACCCACATAAACGACCCCCATTTTTTTCTGGGCTCTTTAACACCCCCATTTAGGTCTCAAACGCCTACATTGAGAAAGACTGATCTCCATGTATCATTTTTCAGTCTCCTGGTTGGAAAATAATATAAAGTTCATTTGTTATTATTATTATTTATTATTATTTATTATTATTATTATTATTATTATTTAAAATTATTTTAAAGTTTTAGATATTTGGAGTAAAAATTAATTTATTTATTATGAATGAGACGGACAACACAAGATCAATTACTACTATTACAGTCAACCGTACTCATAGTCTGAGAGATCCACCGCGTCATGCTCTTCGAGATGATCCAATTCCTATAGATAATGGAATGTTGATAAAAAATCAAAGATCCTTAAGTAATGATAAAATCTCGAGTGATTATAAGCCCCAAAGAGGTAATTCTCTACGACAGACTAGTAAAACTCCGTTTTCAACGCCATCACCAATTTCAAGCAGTCATCATGCCTTTCAAATCATAAAGCCAATCGACACCTCTCCAAGAACAACTGAAGTTATAATAGATCCAGATAATGGAAAAACCCAAAAGTTTAAATTTAAACCTCGCAATGTTAATGGTTCTCAAGGGGGCCCTTTATTAATCGATCACGGTTTGAAAATGGAGTCCCAAGTCGACTACAAGTCTTACACTCCTCGACCTCCCCTATCTAAGAAAGTGTCAAGTGAACAAGAAGACGCAAATTCTGATATCGAATCTAGTCATAGTGGAAAAAACTTTCGAAACATTCAAACAACAAAAGCACCTGTATCCAAGCCTATGCCATCTCCAAATAGAATGTTTTCACAAAACCAGCGAGTTCATGAAAATAATTGTCACAGTTCTATTGAAAAGCCAGAAAACAATGCCGATACCCTTGAAGAATACACAAATGGAAATGATGAAATTATATCGTTGGACTGTGACGCGCTTCCGCCATCAATATCCGGTACTAATCGCTCGTCACTGAGAAAGAATTCCCAATCTCCAGTCAACACAGATTTATTTTCGAGAAATTCTCCAAGTCCCACTAAAACCGTGAAATTCAATCCAAATTTGTCAGTGAAAAATATTCCTCATACCCCTACGAGAAAAGAGGGAAAATCAAAATCAAGGAAATCCAAATCAAATCCAACTCAAATCCCAATCAACTTAGAGTAAGAATTTTTATTAGTTTCTGTTTTATTTTATAAATTATGCACTGTTATTTGGGCGGGACCAAATGATGACCTTTCTGAATGAGACGGATCAGAATTCGTATGCCAGTAGGCGAGAAGTTTTTTTATTATAAAAAAATTTATAAAATAGAAAAAAATTACAATTAAACTTTAATTCATAAAATAAAAAATAGTTTTGCTTATAAATTATAGTTATCAATTATTTCTTTTCAGATTATATATCAATATTTTGTTTTATATTTAACATAAATTCCGATAGTTAACATTATTATTTTATATTTTAAAGTATTTAATGGAAAACGCGGCCTGTTCTTTTAACATTCAGTTCGGGTAGAATCAGAACTTATTCGTTTTTGTTTTTGTTTTTCAGCGTTTTTTGTTATTTTCGTTATTTTGTTTTTCAGAATGGCAAAAATTTAAATTATTTAATTTTTTATAGTGTTGGGCCACAACGTAAACGGCCTTGAAGAATGTTTAAATGGATCAGAAACACACACGCAAATACAACATGCAATTTAAATAAACCTACTGAAACACCAATTAAACCATATAAAATCTGAGAAATAAAAGAATCAAATATAAAATAATAAACATAAAAATAAATTAAAATATTAACAAAATGCACCAAGATTCGCACGATACCTATACAAATATAACAAGAAAACACAACAAATTCGACGAAATTGAAAATATCAATTAAAGTTCATTAAAATGAAATTTAAATCGAAAATTTTGAATTAGTAATAATTCAATAAAAATTCGAAATAAAAAATTATAAAAATAAATCGAAAAATAATAAAAATAAATAATAGAATTTGCTAGAAAATAACAAGGTCGAATTTTGTTTTACTGCATCAAATTTTACACGTCATAAAATTAGGTATATATACTGATCCATTTTCACATTTAACTTAACCATTTTTCAAACCGATTAAAACCATTTTTGAAAATCGTTAAAACCGTTTCGAAGTTTAACTATTTTTAGCACTATTTTGAAAATTGTTTTGAAAATCTAAACTGTTTGAAATTATTGTGAAAATCCGAATTTTTAGGTGAGAAATATTTTGGTTGGAGCCCTCTTTCCACGTCACGTTCATAGCATCTCTGTAGAGCTCTGCTTGACGGCGACGTGGGGAGAGAGGCATTTATGCTTTCTGTTATGATATTTTATGCTATTGTTTGAAAATATTTGGAATGGTTATGAAGGGTAATTCTGTTATTTTGTCCTAATTAATAAATATTATTAATATACATGAATTGTTTGATATATATTTTTCATAAACTAAATTGAAATGTCGAAATTTTTCCGGCCCACAGCCGACACATCACGCAAGATAGTAAAATCAACATAGTGCAGATGCATGTAAGAGCGTGGAAAATCGCCAATGATATGCACCCGTGAAGACTCGGCGTTGAGAAACGCAGGGGTCGTAACGTCAATATTATCCCTATAGCTGAAGCGAGAAATAAGGGAGAAGTCTCCGACTCCTTCCTCGTTTCTCACTTCTGTAAAATCGACCTAAAATTATGTTACACACGGCTCAAAATCATCACATCGAGTAGTCCAGTGGGCACTCAGTAAATATAATATAAACACAAAATGCGCCTAAGGTCTATTAAAGGGAAAGGGTACGGGGATAAATTAAATTGAAATTCGTTGATATAACTGATTCCGTGCTAATGTTTGAAATCATTAGACTTATTACTAAAAGAAAATTAAATCCATATAAATTAGACAAAACCTATTACTAGTGTAAATTAAATTCGTATTTTGAATTAAATGAAGTAAAACTTATTGCTAGAAGTAAATTAACTAAAATTTTGGAGTAAATTAGCTAAAATTTATTGTTAAAGGTAAATTAAATGGTGTAATTATAAACGTATAAATTGTTTAAATTATTAAATCATATTTCTAAAGGTAAATTAAACAATCTCATTTCTAAAAGTGAATTAAAGTAATTCCCAAAAGTAAATTAATAAAACTTATTCCTAAAGGTAAATTAGATCAATCAAGCGTTTCTTTTTAACAGTAAATTGAATGAATAAATCTTGAATCTACAAGTAAATTAAACTAATAAATCTTATTCCTAAATGTAAATTGAATTGATAAATTATATTACTAGAAGTAACTTAAACATATGTTTGAGATAGATTAGGTGAAACGCATTACTAAAGTAAATCAATGCATATTGTGAAACAAGTTAAGTAGAACTAAAAGTAAATTAAATACGTAGCTGAATTAAATTAGTTGAAATTACCGGTGAATTAATTGAAAACCATTGAGTAAAGTAGTCATGGGTTAAAATAAACTAATCCTCTGAATTTACATAAGGTAATTCATTTTCTAAAAATAAGGCAACTATGGATAAAAACTAAGCAAGTCATTGATTCAATTAATGTAAGTGGGTTTGATAACAGCAAAATAAATTATAGAATAAGAATCTATTAATTTGAAATAAAACTCACCCTACGGATAAATTATCGATTGAAGCTGAACTAATGAAAAGTATAAGGGTAGAATGACATAAATCATAAATCGACCCATCATTCAAAGGTAAACCAAATAAATAAATTGCTGAGAAGGGATTAATGTAGCTAAACCAATCAACACGAAATTCATAAGAGTCGTTGACGTAAGAGAAAGCTAGCAGTATAATACTATTCAAAAATTTATTAAGAACCTGATCATGATAGTGTCTCACACCCGTAAAATTCACAAAACCTGCATCACTCAAATACTTATGTAAATTCCAAATACAATTCACATTAAATTCGTAGGCGAAAAATGACGTAACAATATAATAAAAGCCCAATGCGAATTCGAAGCGAAACGTTAATAGGCGTAAGATGAGAATCCCACAGATAAGTCTTCTTCGAAACGATCAAATAATTTCAGAATACCATAAGGAAATCAAAGACACTGGTTTTTTTTCTAAAATTGAACAATAAAATATTTAAATATGAATAACAGATGTATCTGAAATATTCCAAATTTGCCTCATCGCCACGCACGACCATAGTAGATGCCACGATATAATATCAGACAGTAGTTAATTAAGAACCAAAGTTATCCGAATTAGTAAACAAGTCGACCGGAAATCGTAAGTCCAAATCTTAGTAAGTTAATGCCATCCGAGAATTAGAAATTTCCGTCGACAATAAACGTACCGGATAAACAGAGCGAAGGTCATTCACTAACGCATTAGATAACGGATGTAGACGCCTACGCTAGTGAGATAACCTAGGGCGAAGGCCAGTTAGGTATTGTAGTACAATTCGAAACACAACGGATGTAGAAACGGAAACCCAAGCTAAGGTAAATCTTACCAAAGGTCGTGATGTCGATGTCATTCGACTAGTAAATACAAATCGATAAACATCACTACGGATATAGACACGCCAAAGTCCCTGTATCGCCTATCTATATCGTAAGTCGGCAAAGCGGTAAATTATCGCGTGCAACGTCAACTCGTAGAACGTAAACAATTTTAACTGATATTATGTATTTAATAGGTATTGAACCCACCCCGATAAATGGTAAGCCTTGCTCCTATTAAAATTTAGAATCAATTGATAATAAATATTATTCAATATTAGGTATTCCGTGATTTCTAAATTTAAATAAATAGCACCACCATACGCGCGGCAAACTCTGGTTTGACGAACATTAATACCGGTAGATTTGTAGGTACAGACTCCCTCATTGCTATCGCAGTAGAATTTCCTAACGCCTCGCAATTAGGGCAACCACTAAAATAGAAGTGCCGTGACGAAGACGTGGTAAATTACATAGCTTCAGAGACGCACCACCCATTAAATCCACGAAAGATGGTACGGATAGTTAGCATTCGATAAGTTTAACTGGTGATAGACCCAACGATAATAACAACCTGGTCGATAGTGAGTTTAGTATACAATCTAAGTGAAATATTCAAATGAATTGTTTTTCATTCCCATATCCCAATAACTGATTTTGGTGTGTTTTCAGAATATGCCGCTCGAATGGACCAACACCCGAATGCCCGACGAACAATGCCGGAAAGACTCGCACCCAACCCCAGAAGTGTTTAATAAGATTCGACAGCGGTGGCCGTACCCCACTATCTGGAGGGTACTGGGCCTAAACAGCGACCCATGCGGACTCGCCGGACAACAATACCCGGCAGCAGAGACGTACATGAATGCGCTAGAACTCCTCACCCAATGGGAACGGGTGCAGGAACAAGTGGACCTACAGGTGGTCAAGGCGAGGATGTATCTCGCCAATGTAGAAGATGACATCCTCGTCGGGCGAATCGCAGAAGCATACCCACCTCGCCCAGTCCGAGATACCCGACGCCCATACCCGGTGGTTCCTCCGAGAAAGAGCCGAAGGAAGTCCTTTCCGAAAAAATTAGAACTCCAGAGACCCTAACAATTAATATGAACTAGTTTGATGTTTGTTATTAGTGAAATAGAAATGTTCTTTACCTTGCCTTTGAGTTTGATCATTTGTTTAAGAATATTCGTTTCAGTCGATATGTTTGCGATAATGATAAAATTAACTTGTATAAATTGTTAACAGTAAATTTAACGAACTTATCCATTATAGTTATGGCCTCTAACCAAATATTACAAGCGGAATTAGATCGCGCGCGGAGTACAAATGCGGATCTCCTCCATCAAATACTCCAACTGACAAGAGAGGTCCAACAAATCAAAGCGACTTGGGCGGACCCGAAAAGAGTCAAAATGTTATACCACCGAATATCTGCAGCACAGAAAGGTTGGGCCGAAGAGCGACAGCTCAATCAGAGCCTGCGCATCCAGATACGAGGATTAGAAGTGGCCCTAGCTGTTTGCCGGGAGGGGGAAGCGGTCACCTACCCGCTCATATTCGCCCCGACCCAGAGGGTGCAGAAGGACCCCCAACCAGTAGAGCAGGCCTCAACTCAACCAATAAATCGTCGGCCGGGACGCAAAGAACGTGCTCGACGCCGAGCTGCTCAGCAATCAAAACCGTCTCATTAACTGTTGATAATTCACATCTCTGTATATTTAAATAAAATAGTTGTGCTTACGGTTACAGTGCTTCTTAAAAGGTGCTTACACGTAGATATTATTATGAGTACCCGCGTCGCAACTTTAAGTCATCCCTCCACATTCGATTGTGAATATACTTCCACAGAGACAGAGCTAAGCGAGCACAGGTCTTCTATCGACAGCTCGTGAACCCGAGGGTTGTCCGGCAACTATAGTACTAGCCAATGGTACTCAATTTTTGCGGGCAATCCACCACTTGAACACATTACCAACGTTGCCTAGCAACGGGTGCCAAGTGGCGATCAGTATCATTTTGTATGGCGTTACGAGGGCAACCACCGATTAGTTCAAACAAACCATGAAACCCTGTAACCCACCAATAGCTATATTTCCGTAAATAAATTTCATATGGTCAACAAACACTTGAAAAAATCAATGGCAGAAATTCGTTTAATGCAAAAAAAGTTAGAAATATAAGTCAAAAAAGGAAAAAATAAAGTAAAAATAAAATAAATCATCGGAGAAAAAAATATGTGAGTAAGTTTAAGTGAGCTTGAATAAGCGAGGGCCACCCCATTGCGGATAACGTCACTAGAATACACCAAGTGACATTTTATAGGAACTTAAATTTATAGAGATATTAAATTGCACCTTGGAATTATAAAAATGCTTTTTAAATAAGAATTTATTTTGTTTATGTAAAACTTCAATGAAAATTAATTCATAGATAAAATTTATTAATTTTTATTGATATTTTTAAATGAATTTCCAAAATTCTGGATTTATACAAAATCAAAACAAACCATCGATTTATTCATTTAAAAATAAAATATCTACTATTCACTTAAAATTTTTCTTTTTAGACATTTTGCGAATAATCTTTTCATATTGTGATAATAACTTCTTAAATTTTCATAATTGGGTATCTGAAGTTCTTCATTAACTTCTTCACAGACAGCAACATGACAATTATTGAACGACATTGAAGATAGGAGACATTTTTTCGTATAGCATTTTCGATTCGGCCAAATCTCTTTCAATAACTTCAATTATTCAGTTTTTTCTTGGCAGTAGATATTCTAAATTTAAAAGACAAACTTACATATTTCGATGGTTTCTTCTGCCTACTGTCTTTCCTCCAATATAAAAACCGGTTCTTAAATTCGGAGAAAATTCATTAACATTAAAAAAAAATTAGATTTTGCCAAAATAAAAGAAGTTTTTAACGGTGTTAATCACCCAAAAAAAGAAATTACAATAATAAACTATGATGGATATTTTGAAATAAATAATTTAGTTTTTAATGTTATATCTTAAAACTAGCCGTAATCCCGTGCTTTGCTACGGTTATATTTAAGACGATGATTAACAATGAACAATTTAAAATGTGGCAAACAAACATATTTAGACTTTTATATATAAGATTAACCCAGAGTTTTTTTTGGTAATTGAATTCCTATTTTTTTAATTTTTAAATATTTTTATATTGTTATTTTTTTGTTTTCTTAATTTTTAATAAAATATATAAAGTATTTTTATGGACGAATTCTGGTATTTTATCATTTCATTTCCTTCGGCAATTATTTTATTTATTTAGCTATATTTTACTTATTAACTAAAATCAAATCCAAAAAGCGAGACTCCTCAAAATTGAAGATGAGTTGCGAGTTTGTTTATCCACTTTGGATTGCCGATGGAATGCGATGTGCTTCCTTAGGAAGACACAAAATGGAATCTTTGTCACAAAATAAGTCAAAAGTATTTTAATGTGTCGTTACCCAAAAAACGGTTGACCAATGTATAACACACACACACACACTCACCACGGCATCCACAATAATTGCTAGTTAATTAACTTAATTATTAAGTTATACTATCTCCGTTCCACAACAGTTGCACATTTGGATATGTTTGGTCCGATTATTGAAAATTTATGATATTTGACTAATTTTGTTAACGATTTGCTAAATTTGTACTGTTTTCATTATTTTCTAAAAGTGCAAATTTAAGAATAAAAAATTAGTAGTATTTAGATAAAAATTAAAGAAATAAAGTACTAGTAGTATTACACACAACACAATACTAGTAGTATTACAGTGTAAATGTGCCTTGTTTAAAATTTGTACGCGTGCACACGCGTATGCTCAGAAGGAACACTGAGTGTGATCTGTCAAGTGTAAAGTTTTTGACAATAAATTCGTGTTTACTGTTAATATCAACTCTCTTTTGTGATACTCGTATTTTATAAGGGGTTTTTAAACTCATTTTTTCTAAAAATGGATGATAATCGAACACATAAGGAACTCAAGCTTGTTAAAAAGCCTTGATTTACCCTTTTCAACAAGCTATTACTTTTGAAAATCGGTCTAACACAAGCGTAGCAATAGCTATAAAAGTTTTATCAAATGGGACAAGTATTATGGAACAAAATTTATGCATCAAATGTGACAACTATTGTGGAACAGAGGTAGTATAAAACACAATAAATAAAAATAAAAATGTCGGAATACAGATGTAAAATGAAGCGTATGCTGCAATTCATCACTGACGCAGCTCAATGCTGCGTTACGCATTCAAATTTTAATAATAAGATGCTTTTACTACTAATTTGGTAATAAATTTTAGCGTATTCAATGCTGAGCATTTATTTGCGTGGTGAGATGACTGGTTTCAGTTATTTATAACCGTTTATCATTGAGATTCACCACTCTCTATCTGGGGTGGGTAAAGAGAGGGGGCAGCAACCCCTTTGTTACGTATGGGTAGCTTATTCTCACCCCACCTGTGAATATATATTTATGCTTTCAATGCCTCTGTCAATTAATTATTAATCATTTTTCATTGGTTTTCAGCAATCACTGAGTAAATTTTTCGCTACTACCGAATTTAGTGTAATCATATAAAAGTTATATTAAAGACAATTAGATAAATTGTATACACAACAACACCTCTCATCACTGAGTCCTCCCAAATCAGTTTTCACCAAACCTTACCAGCATTTATTGGTAATTTAATTCATTTTTTACCCGGGGGATTAAGGAGGAGGGGGGTTGGTTGCAAGATTTTCACGAATTTCAATATGAAAGTGTGATCTGATTTTCACATGATGAATTACTCACTGGGGCATGGCCGAGAGAAAGTGAACGGGGGCTGCGGCTGCTGCTGCTGTTGCTGCAGCCGCTGCCGGTAGCAGTTGCCGTCATGGATTACAATTGTGAGACAGCACCATTCTGCACCATTCTGAACCATTCTGCACAGTGAGAAATACATCATAGTGCCTTCTGCAGACTGTTCGGTGCTGCGATGCCATTTGCTGTGTAAATGCCATTGAATTTTGTAATCGGTTACAATTTCCATTAACACTTGTCTCTGTCTGAGTCTGACAGATTTATTACTGTAGTTTATTACTGTAGTTTATTACTGTGTTTTGCATTGTGTTTTGCACTGTGTTTTTGCATCATCTCGTTGGTTTCTTATCAATAGTTCGATAGTTTTTTTGTTTGTTCTCTCTGGAAATTATTACACTATTAGACATATCGATTTGCATTCCACAATGCCGATCACAGATCTTGATCACCAATCCAGCACGGAATGGAATGCTCTGAAAGTAAACAAATGGAGAGATGGAAAATCTAATAAAAAAGAAGATAATAAAACAAAGATATTTCTATAATTTAACGAGACCGACGATAAATTCACGTTTACGGGATTTATGGTGGCGTGGCAAGGGTTCAGCAACCCTGGTCAACAATGCCTATTGAAAATGTCTGACATTTTTACCAGAAATTTCGTGTGAAATTTGACTGAAATAAATATTTCCTACGCAATCATTCATTGAAAATAAATAATTCACTATTACAATACAAACAAGTGCAAACTTGTCTCCCTTGCTTGTGAGGCCTTCTGGAAAGATAATCCCTATAATGTTATACGTGACCATATTAAACTCCTCATACCTTTTGCTGGTAACCCTCGAATCCCTGTAAACAATGTAACATTTCATCCAACCAATGTGCATTGTCTAATTATTATAACAGATTTAGCCACATTTGGCTAGGAGTATGCCCCCATGGGATAATCGGCATGAGGGATAACCCTTATCCCACCGGATTAATTACATAATGTTTAGTTAAAATTTTAACAGAAATTTTACCACTAAAGTGAAGGCTCACGATCCATTTCCAGATTTGTTCTCACTTTATTTTACTGACAAACTTTTTGTTTTGTTAGATTTAATGGCGCGAATATTTTACAAATTTTAATTGTTCATTCAGGTGAGCTCAAGTGCAAATAAGGTCTTAGAAAATAATGTGTAGGTAATAATTTGCGTCAGTTGAACGTGATTTACGTACGTGTTATGTAGTTTCTGATAGAATTTGCTTTCTATTATTTTGCAATTTATAATATATTTTATATGTATTTCATATGTTAAGGTATAATAATAATAATAATAATAATAATAATAATAATAATAATAATTTGTAATTTTTACTCTGATCTATTAATAGTTTTTATTATGTTGGTGAATTAAATTTGAAAATTTTGTTTAAATAAATATATATTTTAAAAGCAATTGAGTGAGAGAAAATATCAATAAAAGAAGACGTAAAAAGCAAAAGAGTTGTCATAATTTGTCCTTGAGTGATCGGGACCTTGTATAGGTCGAAATAATTTATTTTATGAATAAATATAGCGGAAATTGGCTTATATAGTTATTTATCTAAATTAAATTTATATAAATAATTTCGCTATTGACAAAGAAAAGAATTTAAAGTTTATCTAAATTATAATAATAAATAATTTATTTACCAGTTATTGGTGAATTTATAGTAGCTGCATATTGTTAATGTAACAAACCAAACAAAGTATTGTTAGTCCCTTTAACCGGCGGTTCTTAAAGTCGTGGTCCGCAGATTGTTATTGCGACAAATATTCAAATAAAGTCTGAGAGAAAATTAATGCATTTTCGCATTCATACGTTTTTCAACATATTACACATTCAAGGAGTAATATATTAAATGAGTAAAGACAGTTGAAAAATCAGTGGCTCAAGAGCATTTACTTTTAGTAGCTTGTATTGTGTACCGCTTGTCTGTGTCATGTAATTAGTACACATTGCTTCTAATAATTTTGATTTCTCTGTAAATATAACAAATACTGAGTTCAGATTTTAGATGTTTCTCAGTATTGCATTTTACTATCGAATAAAATAATAATAGTATAAATAATAGTATAAACTGTTCTAATTACTATAAAAAAATTACATGTAAATGTTTATATAAATACACCTAATTCTGTTTTTACACGATAGAATGGTTCCCGAGAAATTCGTGTAAAAAAAATCGTGTAAAAAAAGATACTGGCCAAGTACAAAAATAATAGATTGGTTCTAGACCTCAAAAAATAAGTTAAAATTAGACTAAATAATATAAAAAAATATTGTTGTAGTTATTTTAAGAATTTATTTTCGTTTTAATTTATTAAATAAACTAAATTATAATAAAATAAATTAAAATTTAGATTTCATAAAAAAAATAATACCAGAAATTCATTGCCAAAAAACTTAAATAACATAAAGTACAACCATAAGAAAAATTTAAACATTAAACAATTTTATTTATTGTCACTGTCTGATAATAAACGTAAACGTTTGCGAAAGACTACAATATCACTGCCATCACTGGAATGATTTTGTTAATCTTTATCATTTCTAGCCGACTGTGTTGGGACATCAGTAGATTTTTGAACGAAATCAGTTATCTTAGATTGAGTTTTATTTCGCGTTAACCCATTATAAACTTCCCTGTAAGATGCCATTAATGATTTCAGTTCACGTTGAAATTTGGCAGCTCGTTCCTCGTCATGATCATGTTGTTCAAAATGACTACCTAATTTTGTAGCGAGATCAAGACCTTCTTTAATTAGAGATGCTTTCAAAATTGGACGATCTCTTTCGTCACTATCACTATGTTCTTTATCATAACGAGTCTCAAGGGTGAGATCTATAATTTCATTTTCGCTCAAGCTTTCATCTACCAACAATTCTTCTACATCTGCTAACGATAGGTCATCGAATCCATCCCCTCCGATTGCATTGGCCATTGTTATTATATCAGCAAGTTCAGCGTTATTATCGATAACAGGATCTTTGCATTTTACGCATTCTGGCCAAATATTTTTCCAACACGAGTTCAAAGTTGATGGCTTTAATAAATCTAACGCGATCTTGACTTGATTAATGCAGTCCATTATAGAAAATTTTTTCCATTCATCTATGACTGATGATTCCTCATAATTATCAAGTTTTTCTACAACATAATGAAATGAACTTCTTATGTAATACGTTTTAAACGTAGCAATTATCCCCTGGTCTAGTGGCTGTATAAGGGAAGTGGTATTAGGCGGCAAAAAACAAAATTGTACGTTTGGGTGCTCCAAAACTGGATGGCCTGGTGCATTGTCTAGAATCAAAAGAACTTTAAATTCGAGACATTTTTCTTTCATGTAGCGCCTAACTTCTGGGATGAAGTGCTTCTGAAACCACTCTGTGAAAATTGCACTGGTTACCCAAGCCTTTTTGTTCGCCATCCAGTGTACAGGCAATTTATTGAAATCTACACTTTTCATGGAACGTGGTCTTAAGGCACGATGTACTAGGAGTGGCTTAAGAATACGTTCTCCTGAAGCATTGGAACAAAACAACAACGTAATACGGTCCTTTGCTACTTTAAAACCACCGGCTGTTTTCTGCGATTTTGCTACATAAGTTCTTCTAGGCATTCTCTTCCAAAAAAGGCCGCTTTCATCTAAATTCCAAACTTGGTCTGGAGTATATTCTCCATCTTCAATAATTTTTTTTAGTTTTTCGGGAAATTCTTTAGCAGCCAATTCATCAGCGGATGCAGTTTCTCCCTTAATTTTTATATTGTGGAGAGCGTGTCTTTTTAAAAAACCAGTCATCCAACCAGTACTTGCGGAAAATGCATGTTGTTTTGACTGAGATGATGTATCTGGATCAACTTCCTGGATACGTTTATAGATTCTTAATGCTGTCTGCTTGATAGCAAGTCCGTCTACTGGTATTCTCTTTTGGGATTTGTCTTCTATCCAGATTACCAAAGCTTTTTCCATTTTCTCTTTAACAACATCCCTTACATACGATGATGACTTTGCACTTAATTTTGTTCCAGAACATACTGATGCTCTAATTGCAGTTTCATTTTTTTTAATTGTTCTTACAGTAGCTTCATGGATTCCGAAATTATTTCCCACAACCGTTGCGCCTTGTCCCGTTGCAAGTTGATCTAAAATTTTGATTTTGGTATCTAAGCTGATCGCTTTCCTCATTTTTAATGCAGGAGAATTATGTAACATGGGTGTGGCTACCAAAATATATTTTATTAATCAAAAATGCAAAAATCTAAAATTAAATATTTGAAACTAACCTGTTATTGGTCTACCAAAATTATATGAGCTTCTACTTTATTTTACTTAGCACTTGTTAAAAATCAGCAAAAACTAACGATCTTTCAATTATAATTGTCAAATAGGAACTAAATTGTGTGTAAACAAACAAAACAAAACAGCTGATGCTTGAAATTTACTTGCTTGAAATTTACTTGTACAAAATTGTTCTAGTAAAGTTCAAGCTATTTTAGCGTGGTGAGTTGACTGTCATCGTGGTGAGTTGCTCTCTTTTTACTTTAAAAAAATTCATTGAAAAAAAACGTGTTAAATCCAATAATTCATGTAAAAAAAGTAATTTTGTTTTTTTTGTATTCGTGTTATTTCAAATTATGTCGTGTAAAAATAGAAATATTTTTTCGTATTTACTCGTGTTATTTCAAATTCGTGTAAAAATAATTCGTGTAAAAACAGAATTAGGTGTAGTTAACTTGTTTTATTTATTTCATTTTGCCGCCATTATAGTTGTGTATTTATTTATAGAATTAGTATGAAAATTTTTTCAATGTCATTCAATAAATTATTTATGACGACTTATTGACATCTTTTCATGTTTTTAGTAATTAAATTTCAATTATTATTACTTGCTGGCTTTGATTATATGATCAATATTGAATAATAATATTTGTATTTTTACGAATAACAGTATCTCTTTTTTTCGGCTTATAAATCACTCATTTTGTACTTATTTTTACTTATCACTTATTTTTAAATTATCAATCTTAAAATTATCAAGAAATTAAAATTGAGAAAGTTTTAAGAATTTGATTTTAAGGTCGACGATCTTGTGGAAATGATTTCTAATGTATTCAACTGTATGCTCCATCTTCTATTTTTAAAAATTTTCATATCATTCGATTCAGAATTTAATTACAAGTCTTCTTTCTCATTACACCATTTTCATCGGATCAATATTGCTGTTTTACTTAGCAAAAGGTGTTTTGCTGACTGATGTCGAACGAAATTTATTTCGAATCCCAAATGACTTAAAGAACTTAAAATAAAACAGACAGATAAGGTATCTGAAAATAAATGTACATAAATATATTTTGGATTTTTTTCAAATCTATATATTTTATACAATCTCTTTGGCTCACTTACCGAATTTAGTTATCTGTTGAGATCATTAGAATAGCAATTGTTGAACCTTAGTTTTGTACCTCCTACCTTATTGTCATTTCATAACATCTTCATATTATATTGTAACAGTCAATCATCCACCTTAATTTAAATTTTATGTACTTGAGTGAAACCATCAAGTACTTGTAAAGCTGTTATGCGATTTCAACTTTCTGAATAAAAATTTAGTACTTTTAAACTGCTCTTTTATAAAGCACTATCTTTTGACTTCTGGAGTGCCAAATAACTTTTTAAGTTTGTTAGAGACTTCTATGGAAATTACGCAATAATTATATTATGTCGTATTCATTGTCTTTAGAAATCAGATCTTGAGTATCGTCATGAGTATGATCCATTATTCTTTTAATCTCTTTAGGAATCCTTTTTCATGAATGATTTTTTCTACATTATAATCAAACAAAATAATTAAAAATTTTACAAACGGAATTTTAATAGAATTATTTACAAATGATAATAATCTAGACCAGAGCTTCTTAAACCATGGGTCGCGACCCCAAATGGGGTCGCGTAGCAAAATTCTGGGGTCGCGAGAGATAAAAATACAATTTAACAGAAAATGTTTTTTAACTTGTAAAATTATTGTTATAAAGATAAAATTACAATTATCGTAGATAAATATATCATAAAATCTTCTAGTTCGGAAAGATTGTTTGTACCTGCATTTCTATTAAGAGTATTGTAATAACTTGAATAACATTTACTATGAATTAGAAGATGTTATAGGAATTTAAAAAAAATATAAATTTATTTTTCTTTTATATTTGTATGGGGTCGTCAAGAAACTCGAAATCATAAATGGGGTCGTGAATTACAAAAGTTTAAGAAGCTCTGATCTAGACATATATTTCCTTCATACTTTTTCCGCGGGTTTATTTCAATCATTGACGAGCCCGAGTCTCGCTCGGGCAAATCTTGTTTCAAGTTGTAGAGCAATTTTCTGTTTGAAATAATTAAGGTTGCGTAATACCGAGCTCTTTTGCGCTCTTTCGCTTTTAAATTCAACAGGTAAGTGGTGAAAGAAAATATTTTGATATCTTATAATTGTCTGTAAAAACACATTTAAAGTAGGTATATGGAAGCCATTATATTTCTCATTCCTTAATGATGACTTAATTCGTCCCCTTTTTCATTGTTTATGTTGTTACATAACGAATCTATTGAATGGAAATCCATCCCGAATTTATTATTTTTATTAATTTTCATGTTTAGAATTGCAGAGGCCCACGATATGTATATCGCACAGTGCACAAATCTAATACGAGACCAAGGATCTCTGTTGCAAAAGTTTCGAGATGAGAAAATCTCTCTCAATATCTACCACAAAGATCTCATTGAACAAATCGAATGTCAAAGAAAACTCATTTTTCATTTTCATTTGATCTTGACTAGCGATCTTGCGAACTGTGATAAAGGTTCTCATAACTCTGATTTCTGATCATTTTGCAAAGTGCAATTCACTATTTGCTCTGTTTTCTAATGCCATGTAAATATTTTCCCCGTGAGATATCAAATTCTGATGAAAATTATTAACAAAAAAATAAAATTTAACAGATGACTTTTGATTTTATTAAATTTTCGTTGGCATGGTTACAAAACAGATTGGTGTTTTCGTGAAATGAAAATCCTACGTCTAGAGATTTGGACTGGATTATGTTTTATATTTTTGTTTCTACCTAGTAATTGACCTTTGGCCACTGTTGGCAGGTGACATCACGATTATGTCATACAACCACTGGTCAATCAATAACCTGAGACACAATTATTACCTAACCCTTATTATGTCACGCAGTTGTGGACCAAAACACATACCTTTTAGAACCTTCCACACACATATCTTCTAGAACCTTCCGCACACATACCTAGAACCTTCCACACAAATACCTTCTAGAACCTTCCACACACCTACCTTCTAGAACCTTCACACAAATACCTTCTAAAACCTTTAACACACATACCTTCTAGAACCTTCCACACAAATACCTTCTAGAACCTTCCACACACATATCTTCAAGAACCTTCCACACACATATCTTCTAGAACCTTCCACACACCTACTTTCTAGAACCTTCCACACACCTACCTTCTAGAACCTTACACACAAATACCTTCTAAAACCTTCCACACGCATATCTTCTAAAACCTTCCACACACCTACTTTCTAGAACCTTCCACACAAATACCTTCTAGAACCTTCCACACACGATCTTCTAGAACCTTCAACACACATACCTTCTAGAACCTTCCACACACATATCTTCTAGAACCTTCCGCACACATACCTTCTAGAACCTTCCACACACATATCTTCTAGAACCTTTAACACACATACCTTCTAGAACCTTCCACACAAATACCTTCTAGAACCTTCCACACACATATCTTCAAGAACCTTCCACACACATATCTTCTAGAACCTTTAACACACATACCTTCTAGAACCTTCCACACACATACCTTCTAGAACCTTCCACACACATATCTTCTAGAACCTTCAACACACATACCTTCTAGAACCTTCCACACACATACCTTCTAGAACCTTCCGCATACATACCTTCTAGAACCTTCCACACACATTTTCTAGAACCTTCCACATACATACCTTCTAGAACCTTCCACACACCTACCTTCTAGAACCTTCCACACACATATCTTCTAGAACCTTCCACACACCTACTTTCTAGAACCTTCCACACACCTACTTTCTAGAACCTTCCACACAAATACTATCTAGAACCTTCCACACACATACATTCTAGAACCTTCCTCACACATACCTTCTAGAACCTTCCACACACCTACTTTTTAGAACCTTCCACACAAATACCTTCTAGAACCTTCCACACACATACCTTCTAGAACCTTACACACACCTACTTTCTAGAACCTTCCACACAAATACTATCTAGAACCTTCCACACACATACATTCTAGAACCTTCTACACACCTACCTTCTAGAACCTTCCATACACATACATTCTAGAACCTTCTACACACCTACAAACTACGTCTACGACTAAGTCGTAGACTTAACAAAATCACTCACTAGTACTATTTAAAATTTTATTAAATATAACAAGTTTGTTTCAAATTCTTGTGTTTTCATGTTATTTCTGTGTTTATTTCGTGCTGATCTTGGTGCATCTTGTTATTATTTTAATTTGTATTTATGTTTTCGATTTTAATTATTTCTTTTTCATATTTTAAAGTGGTTATTTGATGTTTTATGGGTTAGGGTATAATTTTAAATCTGTGTCTTATGTTGGCGTGCTATTACCGATTCACTGAAAATTTGTTTTTCATTTTTATTGATAAAAAATTTTTAAAATAAAAAAAATTATTTTGATTTTTTAAATATTTTTTGAAAAATAATTTAAAATATAATTGTAATAATTTATTTTTCAAATTTTCTTTTTTTAATATAATTTATTTTTTCTAATTTTATTTTCTATTTTTTTTCAAATTAAATATTTGTGTAGAAATCACTTCTGCGTCTTGTTGAGTGGAAATATTCTTTTCGCTTACCATGTAAATTCTATCTTTTATTTCGATTTTTATATTATCATTTTTTTTAATTATCAAAATTTTTAATTTATATATATTGGTGGGTTACTGGGTATGGTGGTTATTTTAATCTTACTGTGGTTGCCCAGGTAACGCCATATAAATATTTCTTTGCTACCACTCGGCACCCGTTGCTAAGCAACGTTGGAACTGTGTTCGAGTGGGTAGATCGTCCGCAAAAAGTGAGCGTTATTACTAATGCTGTAATTGCTCGGACGATCACTGGGTCCAACGAGCTGTCGTTAGAAGACTTGTGCTCGCTTTAGATGATGGTCCCTTGTACGCCGTAAGTTTTATCGTTGAAGCTCATTATAGTATCGGAGGAATCTGACAGTGATATCTTCGAAACAAAACATACAGCTGCGTATCGTAATGGGTGTTTTAGTGAATTGCTTGCGGGATTTTAAATACTTATCAACTTTGGAAAACATCGTTCGGAATAACAAGAAATATGTAATTTAAAATTAAACATATTGGTGGGTTTCTGGGTTTTGATATTTTGAAACTATATGGTTATAACCCCATACAAATATTTCCTTTGCTTACCGCTTGGCACCCGTTGTTAAGCAACGTTGGAACTGTGTTCGAGTGGGTAGATCGTCCGCAAAAAGTGAGAATTATTGCTAGTGCTATAATTGACCGAACGATCTCTGGGTCCAACGAGCTGTCGATAGAAGACCTGTGCTCGCTTTTGATTCTTAGGTCCCATTATTCTCCTATCTCTTTCAAATGTTACCCTATACTCTCATATCATTCATTGTTATGTCATTTCCCAAAGTCCTTCTTATCGTTGTCCGTGTTGATGACTATTCTTTGGCCTGTACACCCTTTGTTATGTTAAGTATTCACACACTAGTTCTCTTACTCTTATCCCTATCATAACTACAATGTTCCCTATTATTATTACTAGCATTATCATTGTTGCTATTATATGTATTACCTTTATTATTATTTTTATTACTATAACTGCCATTATATTTATTGTTATTACCACTATGATTATTACTACTATTACTCTTTTATCATAATTATTATCATCATTACTACTAATACCATGATTATTATTATTATTACCATTATTATTATTATTATTATTATTATTATTATTATTATTATTATTATTATTATTATTATTATTATTATTATTATTATTATTATTATTATTACAATTATCATTATTATAATTACCATTACCCTTATCATTATCGTTATTATTATTAAGATTTTGTAGGGATCCGTCCTTATTCCTCAGCGTTAAAATTTTTTTATTGATATACAACATTAGCCGTAATCCATCTGTATTTTTCGGTTTTCGATAAAGTATTTTTGTAAATTCGAAAATTTTAGCAGTGTTCCGCCCTTATTTTACGGTTCATCCCTATTCTACAGTTTTCGACAAAGTATTTTCATTGACTCGGAAAATTTGAGCAGCGTTCCGCCCTTATTTTACACGTTCCATTTTTACGTTACTATTTTTGTTAAGTATTTAAATTAGTTCGGAAAATTTGAGCAGCGTCCCGCCCATATTTTCCGCCTCAACTCAAATTAATTTATTTAATTCTTATTTAAAAACATTATTTTTCATGATTTTGGTCGTTCGGATTAATCTCTTTCCGATGGCTATTCATTTTAACTGTTGCAACGATTTCGCAATTTTCCCCACTACCCGTTCCCTCTCTTTGTCCTTAAGATCTATGTATGTTCATATTATATTTAATGAGTGCCCACTGGACTACTCGGTGTGGTGATTTTGAGAGGTGTGTAGAACAATTTATGTCGAATTTAAAGAAAACGAGAAACGAGGGAGTAGCCAAAAGACCACTTCCTTATTTCTCCTTTCTTCTATACGGGATAATATTGACGTTCCGATCCCTGCGTTCCGCACGCCAGGTCTTCACGAGCACAGATCATTGGCGGTATTCCACGCACTTACACGAATCTGAATAATATGTTGATTTTACGGACTTGTGATGTGGTTTGGCTGTTGGCCGGAAAATAAAATAATAGAAAAAAATAAATTACCAAATGAATTAGGCAAAAATCTCGACGCATAAACTGTATATTTAGCATTCATATAAACAAATTTTAAATCAGGCATCCATGTACATAAACCAAAATAATATAACTGTATATTAACAATCTGAAAATATTGCTACAAAACATAACTGTAGATTAATAACCTGAAAATATTGCTACAAAACATAACTGTAGATTAATAACCTGAAAATATTGATAACTGTAGATTAATAACCTGAAAATATTGATAACTGTAGATTAATGATCTAAAAATATCTAAAAAAATCACACAACAAAGTAAGATTTGTAAAAAATGTGCATCTTAAATTTGGTTAAAATTAATACTACAAAGTAGAAGTTGAAAATTTGGGAAAACACATCAGTATTTATACCTATAATTTGGCCTTAACCTTGCGTGTTAGTTTTATTGCGATTAAACAAAATTCGACTTTGAAATTATTTGTGTTATCTAAATTAAATTTTTATTTATTTCTTAATTTAAATTAGTAATTTATTTTTAACATTTTTTAAATAAATTTATTCAACCAAAAAATATTTTATTTTTATTCATTTAATTCATTAATTTTTACTTTTATATAAATGGTCATTTTACGGTCGAATTTTCTTGTTATTATGTTATTTTTTATGTAAATTTCGTGCGGTTCTTGATGCATTCTGTATTTATTTTATTTTACTTTTATGTTTTTGATTTTATATTTATTTATATTTTCTCAAATTTTAAAGTGTTTAATTGGTGTTGTATATTGTATTTTAAGTTATCTTGGTGCTGGGTTTTCGTACTGTATTACTGATGCATTTAAACAATTCCCAAGGCTATTTGTGTGCTGGCCCAACAATATATAATTCACGAGCTAAAACACGTTCTATCAGTTGATTAGGCCTTTTTTAACAACCGAGTGGCTCAACGCTTAGCCCGTTCCTTTCGCCCAGGACGATGACTACTCGTTGCTGGCGTTGTTGTTGGGGTTGCCGCCTTTTCTCGGTAGGCTAATTGAGTAGGAGCAAACATGAGGGGATAAGTCACAGCTACTCCTTCCTGGCTGGCAGCTAATGCGACCTCCAGTCCCTTGATTTGTACCTTTAGGTTTTGGTTTAGCTGTTTTTCTTCCATCCAGCCCTTCTGCGCTGCGGTGAGCATTTGATAGATTTGTTTGGCTTTCCTTGGTTCCACCCATGTGGCTTTTGTCTGCTGTACTTCTTTGGTCAGTTGTAAAATCTGCTCATAGAAGCCTTTGTTGAGCGTCTTCGCGTGGTCTAATTCCTTGTGCAAGATTCCTTGGGATTCCATTTCTACAAATTTTATTATCAAAAATTTTATAGATCTCGAGTTTATAATTTATCACACAATTCAACAACATTATCTAGGTAAATAGGAAAAACTCGGAAACGGTAACTTATCATTTATTTAAAATTCGACCACATGGGTCAATCACTGGGTTGAGGTACTGGAGTGGGGTCCTCGAATATCATTGTCAGAGTCTGGCTGAACGGGAGAAGGCTCATAATATACAAAAACTGGACGTTTTGTATTTCGGGTTCGCTTGGATCTGACGGGCTGCAGATGATCGTAGGTGTAGGTGAACCTACCGGCTGCGATATCTTCCTCCACATTGGTCAGGTACTGCCTGGCCCAGATCACGTGACGGTCGACTCTGCGTTGATGATCTTCGAGGCGAGCCAGAAGCGATCGGGCCCGATCATGGGTGTCTTGGGCCGGACTTGGGCCGCTTGGTTGTCTGCTCCGCCTAAATTGCCTCATAATGTGTTCCACCATGAGTACATCATCCTGTTGGTTTTCTACGGGTTGGGGCACATCGGGGTATCTTTCTCTCCAGATGCGTCTCCATGATTGCTGTCACTGATCCGCAACGCGTGTGGGGACATAGACCAAAGGTCCTAATCTTTCTGAATAAGATTGCGGCATGAAAGTTTTCTTGTTTCGGAGTTTATAATATAAAAAATGAAATAGATATCATCACCATCTAGGCAGTATGCCATTTACCCGTGTGTGGGGAACGTCGTTGTCAAAATTAGCAGTTTTTCAATGTGATGTATAATTAGTCAAAAGGGGAAATGAAATACGCTAGATGTTTTCCAAGGAAAGATACATAATTCTTGCGATGAAATGTGGCATTTTATTAATTAACTATCTTTGACACATACGTTCTTACGTATCAATTTTACGAAGTTCCAATGTCAATCTTTCTTGTGAAAAGAGAAAAAGTTTTTAGAATTAAAATTCAATTTGATTCGTAATAATGATTAAACATATTCGACAAATGTCACATTAGTATTTTCATTAAAACCCCTTGTTTAAATAACCACTTTCACCCTAGTTATTCTCAATTTAAATCCCTGTGTAAGTTGATCAGGTAGAAGAACTAAATTAAAACTAACATGGAAATATGTTTGGTGTACCTGCAAATTCTCCTCTACAAATTCCCTAATTCTGACAAAGAGTATTTACCGAAAATTCGTATATCATTGGGTACGATTGTCAACTCCGCAAATCACTCGTGAGAAAAGAAAATGGTATATTATTTTAATTATTAAAATGATCCTCAAACATCCCCAAACAATTTCTTATGTCTACTAAATAAAATTTTTAAAAGTGAACCTTAAAGGAAAATAAAATAACAAAATTTAATGAACTTTGAAATCTCTGGCGTGAAAAAGTGAAGGAGTATATCGAGATCTTCGTGGAATACGGGTTGTGGGTTATTCAATGCATTTGCTGAAGTATATAGCAATATCGCAAAAATTAAATTATACATAATACTTTATTATAAAGAGATTCATCATTATCGAACAACTACTAAAATAAATATTACCAAATTTCTGCGGAGAAATAAAATCTTCTAAAGATTTGCCGGTGTGATGCAAATGAATTTAATAAAAAAAATCAAACTCGGTTTCTAAACTTAATTATTAAACATTGAGAATATCGAAATTTTGTAACATCATTAAAATATAATTATTAGGATACATCGCAGAATTGTCTACAAAAACCAATGGTGAATTAACAAAATTAAACTCAGTTTTTTTAAGTACGATTAATAAGTGGAATGTTGGGAGCATCAAAATTTTTTAAGATTATGATTGGAATGCATCACGAAAATGATCTACAAAAAAAAACAACTGTAAATTAACGAAATTTAAGCTCTATTTTCTAAATATGATTAATAAATTGAACATAAGATTATTAAATATAATTATTAGAATGCATTGCAAAATTTCCTAAAAACAAAATAGTAAGGTTTTTAAAGTAAGAATTAGAACTCACTCCAAGATTGTGGATCGGGGTTCGAGGCTATCTCCTTGCTTATTCCCCGGGTCGCTGTGTTCCCGAAATCTCGTTGCTGTTGCATTCTTGTAAATCGTAAAAATTATTTTGATCAGTTAAACTCGTCGACAACTCTATTTATGAAATTGGAACGGGTGTGTGCAAGCGTGTTACACACCGCTCGGTGGTGTGTACTATTATAGACATTTACTGGCGAAGGGGTGAGGAAATTCCGCGGAATCGATATTCCTAAATGTCAATGACGTGTCAGTTTTCTCTTTCTATTCACTTGTGTAATTCTTATCTATTGATTTTTAGGTGGACTATTTAGGAGAATTGGACGACGATTTCCTTTCACGTGGCAGTTTGGGTTTCACTGATGGTAAAAATTTTCTTTGTCCTAATGATTTTATTTCAATTCTTTACGACTTCTGCTTAGGTGGGGCACGGGAAGATCTCTGCAGGGGGCTCACGTTCCTACGAAGTACTTACTCGGATTCGAGGTGGGACTATTTCTGGTTGGACATTATAGTATTGATGCGACTTCGACGTCAATTGGAGTAATATCAGCCGCCTTCAGTTACCTCGTTGGAAAGATTTTGGGATCCCAATCGGCAGTCCTTATCAATTCTGGGGAAAGCACGTATCATCCTTTGGGGTGAGGATGACGACTTATCTCTTTAATGGGTCATTTGTGAACAGCTCGGGGTTAATGGTCGGGGTGATTTCTATTATTGTGAGATGGAATCCGAAGGTGTAGGTGGTTTTTTCTTTAATTTTGTTTGTTTAATATGAATAAATCTGGTGGTAACTGTCACATTTTTATTTTACTAATTTATGGGATATTTCAAGGTAACTTCGCGGGTCAACGATACGATGACTAGTCTTATCTATGGAATGGGCTAGAAATTATTACAAACTTTAAGCTAGTCTGGTTGGAATCCTTAGAGCCCTAATTAAATTGTTAGATTATTCAAAATTGAAAGGGAAAATCTTTGATTCGTTTTCCAAGCTTTGTATTATTTAGATTCTTATTAAATTTAGAACTGTCAATTCCCCTTCTCTTCATTTTACATATTATTGGTACTTATCGACACATTATAGTAACTATATAATTTTATTTCAGTACGAGTAAATCTATTACCCTGAACGTGACCGTAGGAAGTTATAACGATTAGGTTGATTCCTTTTGTTTTATTAGAGGTTTAGTTACTCTTACTAAGATATTAGCCCTATATAACTATGAAGGTTTATAGCTATGATTTTATTGATTTTGGGGTGAAAACGCGTCTCCAAATTTATAACTATCCATCGTCCGATTTTAATTCTAATCTGTATATTAAGTTCATAACAACGATTTCAATTTTATTTCCCCGGTACCATTCCTTAGGTTGACCTTAGGCGCGCTTGTGTTCATATTATAGTTAGTGAGTGCCCACTGGACTACTCGGTGTGGTGATTTTGAGCCGTATGTAAAATAATTTAGGTCGAATTTAAAGAGAATGAGAGACGAGGAAGTGGCCAAAAGACCGCTTCCTTATTTCTCCTTTCTTCTATACGAGATAATATTGACGTTCCAGCTCCTGCGTAAGGCACGCCGGACCTTCACGGGCACGAATCATTGGCAATATTCCACGCACTTACACGAATTCGAATAATGTGTTGATTTTACTAACTTGTGATGTGTCTTTGGCTGTGGGCCGGAAAAATTTTGACAATTAAAAATCATTAAAGAAGATAATTTTATGCATTATAAATAGTTTATTAATATTAAAACAACATAACAATTACTTGCTCCGAGCATACGAAATATCATAAAAATATCACTCTCCCCACGCCGACATCCAAGCAGAGCTCTATCGAGGTTGCGAGGAGGCGACGTGGAGAGAGCTTCCAAATAAAACTGTCACTTACATAATTTTTTTAAAAGACTAAGTTAATGATTCTCAAAAACGATTAAAAATTATGTGAAAATGCATCGGTATATATACCTATTTTTTGGCCCTAACCTTGCGTGTTCTTTTTGATGTAGTAAAACAAAATTTGACCTTGGGATTTTCTAGTGTATTCTAATCTTAACTTTTATTATTTTGCAATTTTATTTGATAATTTTTCTTTTAAAATTTTTATTGAATTATTTCTAATTCAAATTCTTTGAATTTTATTTCATTTTCATGAAATTTCACATCTTTTTGTTAAATTATCAAATTTCGGTCAAATTTGTTAGGTTTTCGGTGTTATGTTTATATTTATATCGTGCGGATCTTGTTGCCTTTTGTTATTATTTTAATTTATTTTTATGTTTATTATTTTATATGTAATTGTCTTCTTTCTCATATTTTGATAGGGTTAATTGGTGTTTTAATAGGTTTTATTTTAAATCTGCGTGTTATATTTGCATGTGTGTTACCGATTCATTTAAACATTTACAAGGCCGTTTGTGTTCTGGCCCAACAATATATATATTTTTTTGTAATTATATTATTTTTATTATTAAGTTTTATTGATATTTATAATTTTTTTAAAAACTTCGTTATAATTTTTTAATATTGTTTTTTGTAATAATATTATTTTGAATATTTAGTTTTATTGACATTTATAATATTTTTTCGAAAATTCATTATAATTTTTTAATATTATTTTTTGTAATTATATTATTTTTATTATTAAGTTTTATTGATATTTATAACTTTTTTTAAAAACTTCATTATAATTTTTGAATATTATTTTTAAGTTTTATTGATATTTATAATTTTTTTTCAAAAAATCATTATAATTTTTTAATATTGTTTTTTGTAATTATATTGTTTTTATTATTAAATTTTATTGATAATTATAAGTTTTTTTAAAAAAAATCATTATAATTTTTTAATATTGTTTTTTGTAATTATATTATTTTTATTATTAAGTTTTATTGATATTTATAATTATATTTTTTAAAAATCATTATAATTTTTTAATATTGTTTTTTGTAATTATATTATTTTTATTATTAAGTTTTATTGATATTTATAATTATATTTTTTAAAAATCATTATAATTTTTAATATTATTTTTATTATTAAATTGAATTTTTCAGAAGAACAGATTTCATTATTCATGCATTCCATTCACATTACCATACTAAATTTACTATTTTAAATTTATAAAACATTCAACATTTTACATTATACATTTAGTGAGATCATTTTAAAATACTATTTTAATAAGTATTGTTTAATGATCTTCCAGAATAATATATGATATAAAATCATTTTAAAATACTATTTTAATAAGTATTGTTTAATGATCTTCCAGAATAATATATGATATAAAATCATATACAATTCAAATCTTTTCTTTGTTGCATTTTAGCATAAGATTTCTAAATCTATGAATTTAATTTTTGCAGTTTTAAAACATTTATTTATATAATTTATTAATAATCGGCATAATATTGAACTGACGGATAGATTATATCGACAGTTGGAAAATTATTTGTGAAAAATTTTGAAAATAATCTTGAGGATTAATTACAATCTCAAGGATTAAATTTTGCGGAAAATATTGTAAAACCTGCTCTAGAAAATCAGAATTGTAACAAAATAATAAACTGAGATTTGAATCGATATTTCCAGAGAATTAATATTCAAAGGGTAAATAGTAATTATATTGCTACGTTACCTTATTCGAAAAGCAATCAACGCGAAAAACAGAAATTTTGCATCTGCTCGTAAGACTGATAGCTTAATTGTAACAGTTTTAGCGTTTGTTTAAATTTTTTTTTGGCATCAGTTTTCGATGGAAACTGTGTTGCTGTTTGTTGTGATTAAACTTCAGAGCGCAGTCTTATTTAGGCTAAACGTCATCACCAAATTCTGGGTGATAATCGATCGCGGTTACAATCTCGGGAAACCCTCGTCTTGTTCCTATCACCATAGAGCGGAGCTGCTGATCTGTTTTCACCAACTTTGTAATATCTCGAGGACGGTTCGCAATAATCGATATTCTTTCTTGAGCATTAGCGGTCGTTTCTATAAAAAGTTGTTTTTGTCATATTAATCCATATTTTTATTTGTCGTAAATAAATATTTTAAAAGACGACGTTGTTTGTTTTCATTATACGAATAATCTTTTGGAATCAGATATTCAATCGTATTAGACGTTAGCCAACTAACGAGCCCAACAATACTTTGCACTATTAAATTTATTTGTGTGCTTTCATGCAATTTTAAAATTTAAATTTTCTTATACAACAGAATAGTTCTATGTAGCTTTAATAAACGTAGCGCCGGAAATCCGTGTAACATCGGAAAATTAATTATTGTCATTATAAAGGTAACTGAAATGTCATAAGAAAATTCACCTTAAACCGCATCAGTGTTGTGCTGATTTTAATCAACTGAATGAAAATGTGATCAACATATAAAACACAATATAGATAGACAGTCTGAAAAGAAATGATAATAAACAAATTTCAATATAATGATGAAAAGATAAAAGGTTTTACTGATTGATTTTTTGCATCATTTGTTTTTATGAAAAAAACATAATCCACTGTATTGTCGGTAACACATCAAAGGAAATTTTATCGGAAAAATAAGTATATCAAATGCAGCCTTGAAGTATAATGTATGGATCACTGATTTTTATCAAATAACAGTTATGTTTTGCCAAGTGTCTGAAAAGATGATAAAAAAAAGTTATAAATATAAAATATATTCAAAGTCTGAAAATTATATTTTTTATGCATAAAACTTTTGTTCTACAGCTTTATATTTATAATCCAATATTGTATTTCAATATTATTAAAACACACAATATTTTCTAGGAGTTTTTCTTAAGTATTAACGATGGGTATTTTCAGAAGGAGAGATTTCATTATTCATGCATTCCATTCACATTACCATACTAAATTTATTATTTTAAATTTATAAAACATTCAACATTTTACATTATACATTTAGTGTGTTCATTTTAAAATACTATTTAATAAGTATTGTTTAATGATCTTCCAGAATAATATATGATATAAAATCATATACAATTCAAATCTTTTCTTTGTTGCATTTTAGCATAAGATTTCTAAATCTATGAATTTAATTTTTTGCATTTTTAAAACATTTATTTATATGATTTATTAATAATCGGCATAATATTACACCAGTTGTTAGGGAGAAATTCCCAGCATTTCCTTGCTGGTGGGGCCTTTATTTTATAATTATAAATTTTTAGACAGAATAAAAAAAGTCCAAGCAGGAAAATCTCAAAACTGCCGCCAAAACATCAATTTCATGTCTACGAGAGAGAAAGAAATTAATTGTTTTAATTCTTAATTAAAAATTCACAGAAATCAGTGCTTAAAATTTCTAAAAACATAAAGTCGAAAGAAATCATTGATTACATTTCCCTGACAACGGTTTCAATTTTAATGATGGCATCAATAATTTCAAACAATAGGTGAAAATAAAATGGGAGTTTTATTTTTGAAAAAAATTAAGGTAAAACAATTATTGATCAAACAGAAATCCATCAACATCTCGATTTCGGGAAGGAAAAGCAGCTCTGCACTTATTTGAGCTCTTTTCATTGGATAGCATCAATTCATATTGTTTATTTCACTATGGTGAGCAAGTGCACGCCACGATTGTCTCTGTGTGTGTAGGTTTGGTCATAGGTGTGCATGTGTGTACGGCGTGTGTGTCTAATACAGATGCTGTGTGTATCAGTACTGCTCTTAGGTTGACATCTATTGTTAATGTATTTTGGTCTTGTGATGTATGAATTTTGATTATTTTTCATATTTTGGAATTATCTGTAAAATATTCTGTTAAAAGTAATGTTTTTGATTTTTTTAACTAAATTTTTATAATTAATTATGCAATTTGCTACTAAGTTTTTTAAATTAGAATTAATAAATTTTAGTATTTTATTTCGGTAATTTTGAATTGGTTTAATTACCAAAAGTTTTGTGATTAAAAAATTATCATTAATAAAATTGTCAATTAATATATTAAATAACTGATTTTAATTTATATTTTCAAATAAAATATAAATGTTTTAAAGTTTAATGTTGTTATTCAAAGAAAATTTTATTAAACAGTAAGTATTATATTTGTTTGTATGGTCTAAATATTCAAAATTTGTTAATCGTTTCTTTATGAGGTGATTTGTTGGAATTATTTTCTATGAACAAATCAACAAAGTTCTTTAATAAGTTATTATGAATATATGAAATATCAGACATTGAAAATGCTTCTATTTATTGTGTTGAAATATTTTTATTTGAAATTGAATTCAAACTTTCCTGAGAAGTGTTAAGTTTGCAAAATTTAATTTGTGTAAATTAATTAGCTGCAGCCCGTTTTGATTTTTGTTGAATATTAGTTATATGTTATTTTTATCTTATTTTTGGATGATTTAGTTTTATGTTTGATGAATCATGTGCTCAAGTAGATAATTTGTTGCGGCTTTCTTACTGGCAATCTCAAGTTACTTATTTCATTCTAAAATGACCAGAATAGATCATTAATATAAATTCGGTTATAATGGAATGATAAGTAGGCCAGATATCTGAGTTAATGATGGAATGGCCTCCCGTTATCTAGGTTTTCAACCAAAAATCTCAAAATATTCACAGCTTATGACAATAAATCCTTCACTCATGGACTTTTTTCTTGGCTGTTGATTCATTCTTTTGGTGGAGATGTCTCGAGTAGTTTGCCTGTGTGTGCGATTGCTTTTTAAGGCCAACTATGTCCAGCAATAGAGGCGAGTGGATGTCTTAGACTCGAGAAGTATCAGCTTTCGGTCACTTGTATTTCATGAAATCTTTCAAACTTCGCTAGTCAAAGAAAAGCTTCCTTTCACTACTCCTTTGACAAAATTATCAAGTTAGGAGTGAATCTTAAGAGGATAAACATTCCAAAATAAAATTATCGATTATCTATAAATGTGTCGATTACAATTAAAAACAAAAGAATTACAATAGAGTTTTCATATGCTATTTATTCGCATATAAAAAGGTCGTCCTTTCTATTGTCAGAATTATATATTACAAATAAATCTTGAAATCTGCCAATCTGAGTATTTTACAGAAATTTAAAATAGAAGAATATATCATAAAGTCAGCTATTAGTGGACCGGATTACACAATCAAACCTCCTACAACACGATAGATACGTTGTCAGAAAAAGCTGCGTTGTAAGAGGTATTCACTTTACAGTGAATGTGTAGAAAATGATTCGGGATTTAAGTAGTAACTTTGCATTTTCAAATCAAACTTAGATAGACATTAAGATATTTACAATTATAAATCATCGAACAAATAAGTATAAATAATCGCGTTGAAAATAAATTCTCATTCTTTGAACGGAGTTGTAGCGAAATCGCTTTATAGGAGGTTTTACTCTATCATATCTTTATGTAAACTTTCAAAATAGGAGTCCAGTAAGGATACATGAGCTATAAATCCTTTCTTATTCTTTATTTTAGTCTTTTCCATCCTGATACCAATAATAATTATTGATAATAATTACATTTATGCAAATGTTTTATGGCAATTCCAGGCGTAGTTAAAATATACTAAAAATTAATTAATTAAATCCTTTGATTTGTTTTTGTTTTAACATTAATTTTTATTAATACTAGATAAAAAATAGAAAATAGGAAAACAAATTTTTGTTCTATAATTGTAATGAAAGTAAATAAAATTTAAAATTCAATAATCAATTGCTGAAAATATTGATCTATAGTCGAATACTAATAGAAAATAAATGAAATTTTAAATGAAAATAGATTAAAGATGAAACAACAAATAAGATAAATTATGTAAGTAATAAATAATTGATTGCGATAGAAAATTCATTTACAAAAATAAATTAAATAAAGCATAAATCATTTAATTTATTTTTCTATTTTGTTGTCTTTCTTATTGTTGTTGCATCGCCGTTTTGGTGAGAATTCTGACTCACCACCAAAGAAAATTTAGATTTTTTAAATTTACATAAACTAATTATGTAGGAAAATATTGATATCAAGATGAAAATGAAGATATCTTACTGAAGTTTTGTTTAAAAAATTCCTCAAACTTAACAAAAATGTGTGTATGGAGAGGGGGAGAGAGTGGATTCTTGCTTTAAAAAGTCCTTCCAACGACTGATGGTGTTGGTATTAGACAAGTGTTTCCAATATTTCTCTTTCACATTTACTGAGTACTTACTGGATCACGTCGCAATTAATATAGAGCTCTACATGGAACATATAACTTTTTTCTTTTTCATCCAAATTTATTGAATATGACTTACAAACTGTTTTACAATAGGTTCCATTGTTATCCAAATACTGACCGAAATAATTTTATTTACATCAGTGTTTCTCAAGCTTTTTTTAACCATCACCCCCTAAGGACACAATTTGATTTGCCAACGCCCCGAAAGATTATTTAATTGTATAATATACAAAATGAATTACATTTAAATAATATTTTAATGGTACAGAACAATTACTGCCTGATTCCTCCAATAGCGTTATTTAACATAAACTTGTTACAACTTGATTGCGTACGGCGTGCAGGCTATCCTACGAAATTTATGTTGAGTATTTTAAGTTTTTATACCATCATACAGAGTAGAAGTATAAACTAACTATTCGTTATTGTGTAGTAGGTAGGTTTTAATTTTAGTGAAATTTAAAATATAAAGTAAATAAAATTACAAATCTACCATCGCCCTCTTAACCCACATAAACGACCCCCATTTTTTTCTGGGCTCTTTAACACCCCTATTTAGGTCTCAAACGCCTACATTGAGAAAGACTGATCTACATGTATCATTGTTCAATCTCCTGGTTGGAAAATAATATAAAGTTCATTTGTTATTACTATTATTATTATTATTATTATTATTATTATTATTATTATTATTATTATTATTATTATTTTAAATTATTTTAAAGTTTTAGATATTTGGAGTAAAAATTAATTTATATATTATGAATGAGACGGACAACACAAGATCAATTACTACTATTACAGTCAACCGTACTCATAGTCTGAGAGATCCACCGCGTCATGCTCTTCGAGATGATCCAATTCCTATAGATAATGGAATGTTGATAAAAAATCAAAGATCCTTAAGTAATGATAAAATCTCGAGTGATTATAGGCCCCAAAGAGGTAATTCTCTACGACAGACTAGTAAAACTCCGTTTTCAACGCCATCACCAATTTCAAGCAGTCATCATGCCTTTCAAATCATAAAGCCAATCGACACCTCTCCAAGAACAACTGAAGTTATAATAGATCCAGATAATGGAAAAACCCAAAAGTTTAAATTTAAACCTCGCAATGTTAATGGTTCTCAAGGGGGCCCTTTATTAATCGATCACGGTTTGAAAATGGAGTCCCAAGTCGACTACAAGTCTTACACTCCTCGACCTCCCCTATCTAAGAAAGTGTCAAGTGAACAAGAAGACGCAAATTCTGATATCGAATCTAGTCATAGTGGAAAAAACTTTCGAAACATTCAAACAACAAAAGCACCTGTATCCAAGCCTATGCCATCTCCAAATAGAATGTTTTCACAAAACCAGCGAGTTCATGAAAATAATTGTCACAGTTCTATTGAAAAGCCAGAAAACAATGCCGATACCCTTGAAGAATACACAAATGGAAATGATGAAATTATATCGTTGGACTGTGACGCGCTTCCGCCATCAATATCCGGTACTAATCGCTCGTCACTGAGAAAGAATTCCCAATCTCCAGTCAACACAGATTTATTTTCGAGAAATTCTCCAAGTCCCACTAAAACCGTGAAATTCAATCCAAATTTGTCAGTGAAAAATATTCCTCATACCCCTACGAGAAAAGAGGGAAAATCAAAATCAAGGAAATCCAAATCAAATCCAACTCAAATCCCAATCAACTTAGAGTAAGAATTTTTATTAGTTTCTGTTTTATTTTATAAATTATGCACTGATATTTGGGCGGGACCAAATGATGACCTTTCTGAATGAGACGGATCAGAATTCGTATGCCAGTAGGCGAGAAGTTTTTTTTTATAAAAAAATTACAATTAAATTTTAATTTATAAAATAAAAAATAGTTTTGCTTATAAATTATAGTTATCAATTATTTCTTTTCAGATTATATATCAATATTTTGTTTTATATTTAACATAAATTCCGATAGTTAACATTATTATTTTATATTTTAAAGTATTTAATGGAAAACGCGGCCTGTTCTTTTAACATTCAGTTCGGATAGAATCAGAACTTATTCGTTTTTGTTTTTGTTTTTTAGCGTTTTTTGTTATTTTCGTTTTTTTGTTTTTGATTTTTTTTGCGTTTTTTTGTCTTTTAGAATGGCAAAAATTTTAATTATTTAATTTTTTATAGCTTTATTTCCTTAAATAAATTTCATATGGTCAACAAACTCTTGAAAAAAATCGTTAAAATTCGTTTAATGCAAGAATTGTTAGAAATTTAAGTCAAACAAGAAAAAAATAAAGAAAAATAAAATAAATCATCGGAGAAAAAAATATGCGAGTACGTTTGAATGAGCTTGAATAAGCGAGGGCCACCCCATTGCGGATAACGTTACTAGAATACACCAAGTGACATTTTATAGGAACTTAAATTTATAGAGATATAATTTCCACCATGGAATCATTAAAATGCTTTTTATACAAGAATTTATTTTGTTAATGTAAAACTTAAATGAAAATTAATTTAAAGATAAAATTTATTAATAAAATTTATTAATAAAATTTATTTACAAAATCAAGACAAACCATCGATTTATTCATTTAAAAATAAAATATCTAAAATGCACCTAAGATTTTTCTTTTTAGGCGTTTTGCGAATAATCTTTTCATTAACATTTAAAATAAATTAGATTTTGCCAAAATAAAAGAAGTTTTTAACGGTGTTAATCACCAAAAAAAAGAAATTACAATAATAAACTATGATGGATATTTTGAAATAAATAATTGAGTTTTAAAAGTTATATCTTAAAACTAGCCGTAATCCCGTGCTTTGCTACGGTTATATTTAAGACTATGATTAACAGTGAACAATTTAAAATGTGGCAAACAAACATATTTAGACTTTTATATATAAGATTAACCCAGAGTTTTTTTTGGTAATTGAATTCCTATTTTTTTAATTTTTAAATATTTTTATATTGTTATTTTTTTGTTTTCTTAATTTTTAATAAAATATATAAAGTATTTTTATGGACGAATTCTGGTATTTTATCATTTCATTTCCTTCGGCAATTATTTTATTTATTTAGCTATATTTTACTTATTAACTAAAATCAAATCCAAAAAGCGAGACTCCTCAAAATTGAAGATGAGTTGCGAGTTTGTTTATCCACTTTGGATTGCCGACGGAATGCGATGTGCTTCCTTAGGAAGACACAAAATGGAATCTTTGTCACAAAATAAGTCAAAAGTATTTTAATGTGTCGTTACCCAAAAAACGGTTGACCAATGTATAACACACACACACACACACACACTCACCACGGCATCCACAATAATTGCTAATTAATTAACTTAATTATTAAGTTATACTATCTCCGTTCCACAACAGTTGCCACATTTGGATATGTTTGGTCCGATTATTGAAAATTTATTATATTTGACTAATTTTGTTAACGATTTGCTAAATTTGTACTGTTTTCATTATTTTCTAAAAGTGCAAATTTAAGAAAAAAAAATTAGTAGTATTTAGATAAAAATTAAAGAAATAAAGTACTAGTAGTATTACACACAACACAATACTAGTAGTATTACAGTGTAAATGTGCCTTGTTTAAAATTTGTACGCGTGCACACGCGTATGCTCAAAAGGAACACTGAGTGTGATCTGTCAAATGTAAAGTTTTTGACAATAAATTCGTGTTTACTGTTAATATCAACTCTCTTTTGTGTTACTCGTATTTTATAAGGGGTTTTTAAACTCATTTTTTCTAGAAATGGATGATAATCGAACGCATAAGGAACTCAAGCTGGTTAAAAAGCCTTGATTTACCCTTTTCAACAAGCTATTACTTTTGAAAATCGGTCTAACACAAGCGTAGCAATAGCTATAAAAGTTTTATCAAATGGGACGAGTATTATGGAACAAAATTTATGCATCAAATGTGACAACTATTGAGGAACAGAGGCAGTATAAAACACAATAAATAAAATTAAAAATGTCGGAATACAGATGTAAAATGAAGCGTATGCTGCAATTCATCACTGACGCAGCTCAATGCTGCGTTACGCATTCAAATTTTAATAATAAGATGCTTTTACTACTAATTTGGTAATAAATTTTAGCGTATTCAATGCTGAGCATTTATTTGCGTGGTGAGATGACTAGTTTCAGTTATTTATAACCGTTTATCATTGAGATTCACCACTCTCTATCTGGGGCGGGTAAAGAGAGGGGGCAGCAACCCCTTTGTTACGTATGGGTAGCTTATTCTCACCCCACCTGTGAATATATATATTTGTGCTTTCAATGCCTCCGTCAATTAATTATTAATCATTTTTCATTGGTTTTCAGCAATCACTGAGTAAATTTTTCGCTACTACCGAATTTAGTTGTAATCATATAAAAGTTATATTAAAGACAATTAGATAAATTGTATACACAACAACACCTCTCATCACTGAGTCCTCCCAAATCAGTTCTTACCAAACCTTACCAGCATTTATTGGTAATTTAATTCATTTTTTACCCGTGGGATTAAGAGGGAGGGGGGTTGGTTGCAAGATTTTCACGAATTTCAATATGAAAGTGTGATCTGATTTTCACATGATGAATTACTCACTGGGGCATGGCCGAGAGAAAGTGAACGGGGGCTGCGGCTGCTGCTGCTGTTGCTGCAGCCGCTGCCGGTAGCAGTTGCCGTCATGGATTACAATTGTGAGACAGCACCATTCTGCACCATTCTGAACCATTCTGCACAGTGAGAAATACATCATAGTGCCTTCTGCAGGCTGTTCGGTGCTGCAATGCCATTTGCTGTGTAAATGCCATTGAATTTTGTAATCGTTTACAATTTCCATATAAATCTCTCTGATTAACACTTGTCTCTGTCTGAGTCTGACAGATTTATTACTGTAGTTTATTACTGTGTTTTATTACTGTGTTTTGCACTGTGTTTTGCACTGTGTTTTGCACTGTGTTTTCCATCATCTCGTTGGTTTCTTATCAATAGTTCGATAGTTTTTTTGTTTGTTCTCTCTGGAAATTATTACACTATTAGACATATTGATTTGCATTCCACAATGCCGATCACAGATCTTGATCACCAATCCAGCACGGAATGGAATGCTCTGAAAGTAAACAAATGGAGAGATGGAAAATCTAATAAAAAAGAAGATAATAAAACAAAGATATTTCTATAATTTAACGAGACCGACGATAAATTCACGTTTAAGGGATTTATGGTGGCGTGGCAAGGGTTCAGCAACCCTTGTCGGAATATCTCAAACTTGCGATTGTTTTCATTATCAACAATGCCTATTGAAAATGTCTGACATTTTTATCAGAAATTTCGTGGGAAATTTGACTGAAATAAATATTTACTACGCAATCATTCATTGAAAATAAATAATTCACTATTACAATACAAACAAGTACAAACTTGTCTCCCTTGCTTGTGAGGCCTTCTGGAAAGATAATCCCTATAATGTTATACGTGACCATATTAAACTCCTCATACCTTTTGCTGGTAACCCTCGAATCCCTGTAAACAATGTAACATTTCATCCAACCAATGTGCATTGTCTAATTATTATAACAGATTTAGCCACATTTGGCTAGGAGTATGCCCCCATGGGATAATCGCCATGAGGGATAACCCTTATCCCACCGGATTAATTACATAATGTTTAGTTAAAATTTTGACAGAAATTTTACCACTAAAGTGAAGGCTCACGATCCATTTCCAAATTTGTTCTCACTTTATTTTACTGACAAACTTTTTGTTTTGTTAGATTTAATGGCGCGATTATTTTACAAATTGTTCATTCAGATGAGCTCAAGTGCAAATAAGGTCTTAGAAAATAATGTGTAGGTAATAATTTGCGTCAGTTGAACGTGATTTACGTACGTTTTATGTACTTTCTGATAGAATTTGCTTTCTATTATTTTGCAATTTATAATATATTTTATATGTATTTCATATGTTAAGGTATAATAATAATAATAATAATAATAATTTGTAATTTTTACTCTGATCTATTAATAGTTTTTATTATGTTGGTGAATTAAATTTGAAAATGTTGTTTAAATAAATATATATTTTAAAAACAATTGAGTGAGAGAAAATATCAAAAGAAGTAAAAAGCAAAAGAGTTGTCATAATTTGTCCTTGAGTGATCGGGACCTTGTATAGGTCGAAATAATTTATTTTATGAATAAATATAGCGGAAATTGGCTTATATAGTTATTTATCTAAATTATATTTATATAAATAATTTCGCTATTGACAAAGAAAAGAATTTAAAGTTTATCTAAATTATAATAATAAATAATTTATTTACCAGTTATTGGTGAATTTATAGTAGCTGCATATTGTTAATGTAACAAACCAAACAAAGTATATTTAGTCCCTTTAACCGGCGGTTCTTAAAGTCGTGGTCCGCAGATTGTTATTGCGACAAATATTCAAATAAAGTCTGAGAGAAAATTAATGCATTTTCGCATTCATACGTTTTTCAACATATTACACATTCAAGGAGTAATATATTAAATGAGTAAAGCCAGTTGAAAAATCAGTGGCTCAAGAGCATTTACTTTTAGTAGCTGGTTTTTCATTTGCCGAAATATGTTAATGAGTAATTTTTTCCCACGAAATCAAGTGGAAACTTCTCAATACTACAGATAATACATACTTGTATTGTGTACCGCTTGTCTGTGTCATGTAATTAGTACACATTGCTTCTAATAATTTTGATTTCTCTGTAAATATAACAAATACTGAGTTCAGATTTTAGGTGTTTCTCAGTAATGCATTTTAGTATCGAATAAAATAATAATAGTATAAATAAAACACATTTTGCTGACTGATGTCGAACGAAATTTATTTCGAATCCCAAATGACTTAAAGAACTTAAAATAAAACAGACAGATAAGGTATCTGAAAATAAATGTACATAAATATATTTTGGATTTTTTTCAAATCTATATATTTTATACAATCTCTTTGGCTCACTTACCGAATTTAGTTATCTGTTGAGATCATTAGAATAGCAATTGTTGAACCTTAGTTTTGTACCTCCTACCTTATTGTCATTTCATAACATCTTCATATTATATCGTGACAGTCAATCATCCACCTTAATTTAAATTTTATGTACTTGAGTGAAACCATCAAGTACTTGTAAAGCTGTTATGCGATTTCAACTTTCTGAATAAAAATTTAGTACTTTTAAACTGCTCTTTTATAAAGCACTATCTTTTGACTTCTGGAGTGCCAAATAACTTTTTAAGTTTGTTAGAGACTTCTATGGAAATTACACAATAATTATATTATGTCGTATTCATTGTCTTTAGAAATCAGATCTTGAGTATCGTCATGAGTATGATCCATTATTCTTTTAATCTCTTTAGGAATCCTTTTTCATGAATGATTTTTCCTACATTATAATCAAACAAAATAATTAAAAATTTAACAAACGGAATTTTAATAGAATTATTTACAAATGATAATAATCTAGACATATATTTCTTTCATACTTTTTCCGCGGGTTTATTTCAATCATTGACGAGCCCGAGTCTCGCTCGGGCAAATCTTGTTTCAAGTTGTAGAGCAATTTTCTGTTTGAAATAATTAAGGTTACGTAATGCAGAGCTCTTTCGCACTCTTTCGCTTTTAAATTCAACAGGTAAGTGGTGAAAGAAAATATTTTGATATCTTATAATTGTCTGTAAAAACACATTTAAAGAAGGTATATGGAAGCCATTATATTTTTCATTCCTTAATGATGACTTAATTCGTCCCCTTATTCATTGTTTATGTTGTTACATAACGAATCTATTGAATGGAAATCCATCCCGAATTTATTATTTTTATTAATTTTCATGTTTAGAATTGCAGAGGCCCACGATATGTATATCGCACAGTGCACAAATCTAATGCGAGACCAAGTATCTCTGTTGCAAAAGTTTCGAGATGAGAAAATCTCTCTCAATATCTACCACAAAGATCTCATTGAACAAATCGAATGTCAAAGAAAACTCATTTTTCATTTTCATTTGATCTTGACTAGCGATCTTGCGAACTGTGATAAAAATTCTCATAACTCTGATTTCTGATTATTTTGCAAAGTGCAATTCACTATTTGCTCTGTTCTCTAATGCCATGTAAATATTTTCCCCGTGAGATATCAAATTCTGATGAAAATCATTAACAAAAAAATAAAATTTAACAGATGACTTTTGATTTTATTAAATTTTCGTTGGCATGGTTACAAAACAGATTGATGTTTTCATGAAATGAAAATCCTACGTCTAGAGATTTGGACTGGATTATGTTTTATATTTTTGGAAATATTTGCTAATACACTTCAACCTTTCATAGTTTTTGACCCATTCACTTTGTGAATGTATTTGTTTTTATTAATCGTTACGATTTTTTCATTTTAAATAGAAAAAATGACAACCAGTTTTAGAAATTGATATGAAATAACTATTAACATGGTTATTAGACTAGCTTGTAAGAAATAATTAAAATTATAATGGAAATGTTCTTAGAAGACTTTAGTGAAATACTGTCCACAGATGTCAGCTGAGTTGAAACTCAAATCTAAAGGATATACTTTTTCTCACTTAGCCTTACTTTTGAATTAGGTCAATCAAGAGTAGTGATAAATTGTTATCTCAACCCCTACGTTGACATGACATAGTTCAGTACTTTTATGTTATTATGCACTGCATTTGGAGTTAAACCTGTCTGATATGAGGTTAAATTATTTAATAATTTCATAATATTATTAACATGTTAAAATCATAAATTACCCAGAAAAAAGGATTTTAAAAGGTATGAATTATTTAAATAGTCATATTAAATGTCAAATCAATCTATCTATGGACAAATTAAGTTTTCAACGACAAAGATGTGTTAAGCTGGTGGAAGTAATGAAAATTTGAAAGAAATCAAGGAAACTCAAATACTTTATACTAAGGAAAATGATTTTTTTTAGAGAATAATAGTTGTTAACTTAATCAAGAGTGTCAAATTTGTACTGTATCGAGTAAAAAAAAACTTAAACAGGTGGTCTAAACCAATTTATCAATAAAAATAACATTTCCTACTTATACTACATAATTTATTGAAAAAAGTGAAAAGAAAATATTTTTATACATAATTGATAATAAATTTTAAACAAATTGATTCACATGATAAATATTTATTTAAATAGTTAATAATTTCATGAAAATAACAAAATATGTAAATAATAAGAACATAATATTAACTAAAAACTTCTAAATTTGATTTGTTTTAATATAGTATAATTTCAAAATAATTTCAAAATTTTATAAATATATAAATTCAATATATGTAACTTTACAATATTTTGAGGTTTATTACATGATTTAATAATGAAATATATAGAATATGAAAACATACTTTAAATATTTGAAATAAATATAAGCATATTATGTTTTTAGAAAAAAATATTGCTAATAATTAAAACCTGATTATTTTTTTATTGTGATTAATACCTTTCCAGAAAATAGTTTTTATTTTTGAAATTTTAATGTTTTAGATTTTATTTTCAATGAAATAGGACGTTTTAAGAAAACTTAGTCATTTTGGAAAAATGAAATTATCATTTTGGAAAATGGAAAGAAAATTTTTGAATGATATATTATTTAGTTTTCCGGTAAGTTTAAAACTGATTTTTAATTATGGTAGATTTAAATTATTTCAATAAAATTAACTTCTAAAATTAATTTTACTGAGGAAATGTTTTGTCTAGTTTATTTATCAATGGTGTGTCAATATGAAGCAATGAAGCAGTTTAGTCATTTTGTTAAGTCTAGCAAACATGGATTCTGCTTGTCGCGAATGTCAGTGTGCGTGCGCGTGTGCACGCGCGTGTTTGTAATGGGAAACATGTGTATTGATGATGTCTACAGTGGAAAAGAATATGTATGTCTATTACTAGCTTTAATCAATTTTAAGAAGTACTGGGAACTTTCGAATAACAAATTTTTATGTCTGTTTTGATGTCTGTTTTCATTTTAATATTTTCGTCGAATTTAAATTAGCTGGGACTTTTTTTATTATTTCTAAGTGAGTAACATTAGCTTTTTATTTCAATTATATAATTTATTATGATTATAAATTCTTTCATAACGTTGGATAATAATAATAATAATAATAATATTGATTAACTATTTAATAATAATATTGATTAATTATTTTATTGAAATTATTTAATTCAGTTAAATAAAAATCACTAAAAATTTGTTTTTTATTTTTATTGATAAAAAATTTTTAAAATAAAAAAAATTATTTTGATTTTTCAAATTTTTTTTTGAAAAATAATTTAAAATATAATTGCAATAATTTTCAAAAATAAAATGGAAAATTTTTTTTTCAATAAATTTAATCAAAAAATAATTTTTTTAAAATTCTTTTGTTATTTATTTGGTAAATAGAAAAGAAAATTTATTTTTATTTTAAATAATTTTTTTTAATTTAAAAAATTTAATTTTTTAAATTTAAAAAAATTTAATAATTATTTTTAAAAATCGAATCAAATTTTTATATAATTTTTTAAAATTTTTAAAATTAAAATTTAATTCGGAGTTTTTTTGTTGGGAATATTTTTTCAGTTTTTTATGCGCTTAGGAGAACTCGATATTTTCAGCTGGATATCGATTCCATTAATTTGATAGAAATGCAACTTTCTAATAGGAGCTGTTAGTTTTTTCTTGGTGTCGATGTCCGCGAGTGTATGTAGAAATCACTTCTGCGTCTTGCTGAGTGGAATTTTCCCATTTTATTTCATACCGAAATGTTCTTTTCGCTTACCATGAAAATTCTCTTTTATTTAAATTTTTTTTCAAATTTTTTTTAATTTAATTTTTTTAATAAAATTTAAAATGGTTTTTTATATTTTTTAATAAAATTTAAAAATTTTTTTAAAATATTTTTTCTCGTTTTTATTATTAAATTATTTTATTAAATTTATTTTTAGTTTTTTAAAATTTAAAAATTTTTATATCATTTTTTTATTTAAAATATTAAAATGTTTTTATTATTCAATTATTTAATTAAATTTATTTATCTCATTTTTAATTTAATTTTAAATTTTTAATTAAAATTCTTGTTATTTAATTTTAATATTTTTATAAATTTTAAAATGTTTTTATTATTAAAATTAAATTTATTTTAATTAAATTAAATTAATTTTTCTATTTTTAAAATTTAATATTTTATTTTTCTATTTTTTAAAATTTAATATTTTATTTTTCTATTTTTTAAAATTTAAAATTTTTTATAACATTTTATGTTTTTATATCATTATTTCATTTAACAAAATGTTTTTATTATTGAAATATTTAATTAAATTTTTTTTCTTATTTTTAATATTCAATTCTTATGTTATTAATTTTAATTGATATATTTTTATATAATTTTATTTAAAAAAATTTTTTAATTTTAAAAAATATTTTAAGTAATTTTTTTATTTAAATAAATTTTTTAAATTACTTAAATAATTCTATTTTATTTTTAATATTTTATTAAATTTATTTTTCTATTTTTTTGTTTTTTAATTAAATATTTGTGTAGAAATCACTTCTGCGTCTTGCTGAGTGGAATTTTCCTATTTTATATCTTACCGAAATGTTTTTTTCGTTTACCATGTAAATTCTACCTTTTATTTCAATTTTTATATTATAATTTTTTTTAATTTAAAATTTTTTATTTATTAATATTTTTTTCAATTTTATTTTCTGGTTTTTAATTTAAATATTTTTTATAAATTTTTTTTTTAAAATTCATTTTTCTTTTTTTAATAATTAAATTTAGTTTTACATTTTTAAATATTTATATTTTTTTTAGATTATAAAAAAAAATATTTAATTTTACATTTTTTAATATTTATATAGTTAAAAAATAATTCAATAATTATTAAAATTAAAATAAATATTTTTATTTTATTTTTAATATTATTATTAATATTAGTTATTTAATTTTTTGTTTATTTTTTAATTATTTATCTATTTTTTAATTTTACATATTTTATTTTTAATGTTATTATTAATATTAATTATTTAGTTAAACATTTTTAAGAATGAAAATAAATTTATTTCTTATTTAACCTTAATTTATTTTCCATTTTCATAATTATTATTTATATTAATTTGATTATGGATTATAAAATATATTGATCTATAATTTGAAAAGAAATGAAATAAATCATTAAAAATAATAATTCTATCGCGGCAGCATTACTTAAATACAAGAAACTCGTGAAAACATCAAAATATGGCTACGTAACTCAGTGAAAATTACACAACATATCTCAACACATTCCACAAAACTTTTCGCCAAGCACTTACCACTCATTGCTTTATGCATCATCAACTACATATTATTTCATCTTTCTCCAACCGATCAAATAAGGCCAAACAAAGCAGTTTTAGCACTCGTCTAAATAAACCTGGCAAAAATCTATAAGCATCAACACAAAGTGATAAATTAATAATTAAGTAGTTTTACTCAATAAAATTTGAATCCTCTGTAAAGTTATCTATTATCTTTGCATTACTGAAGGAAAAGCACAAAATAATTAAACAAAATGCCACGTTTGCAAATAGCGGATTAAAAAGTTACTTACAAAGACCAAATAACAATTAACTCAAATTTCTCATCTACAATTAATATTCAATCAGCATCTAATTTATTGAGATTATCTAATCAATTCATTATTGATTTCCATATATAATATTTGACATTGATTAATATATCAAACTGATAATGAGAATAATTGCCTTGAAATATATTTCAATTAATTTGACATCTCGATCCATCTCGTCCATTCAGTTGCATTCCAGATTTCTTTCGTTCTAATTTCCACACAATTTGTCTTTCATCGTGCATTTATCGAAAACATTAATTATAAAGTTACTTACATAAGATGGGATGCAACTTACATAAGTCAAATGTAAAGGGGGTTCAGCACTCGTCTTAATATGAATTTGGGAGAACTACACAATATGGTGAAATTTTAAGCAATTCCTTTAACATCACTCGGATACTGGAAATGCTAGATAACTCCAAATTCTCCTGTATAAATACCATTAATGGAAAAAATAATAAAGTGAAAAATCAATTAAATGTCCACATTTTTTTCTGAAATAAAACATCTATTACCTTTGGATCTCTACATCGCATTATTGAAGGAAAAGGGAATAAAGTTTCCTCATTTATCTATCAATGAAAGAAAATGATTACGTTTACCAAACCTGTTTGAAAATTCGTTACAAAAATCAGCAAATATGGCCTCTTAGTCCTTAAATTACAATTCAATCTAATCCTTTTCTACAATTAATATTCAATCAGCATCTAATTTTTTGAGATTATCTAATCAATTCATTATTGATTTCCGTATATAATATTTGACATTGATTAATATATCAAATTGATAATGAGAATAATTGCCTTGAAATATATTTCAATTAATTTGACATCTCGATCCATCTCGTCCATTCAGTTGCATTCCAGATTTCTTTCGTTCTAATTTCCACACAATTTGTCTTTCATCGTGACTATTTATCGAAAACATTAATTACATAAGATGGGATGCAACTTACATAGGTCAAATGTAAAGGGGGTTCAGCACTCGTCTTAATATGAATTTGGAAGAACTACACAATATGGTGAAATTTTAAGCAATTCCTTTAACATCACTCGGATACTGGAAATGCTAGATAACTCCAAATTCTCCTGTATAAATACCATTAATGGAAAACATAATAAAGTGAAAAATCAATTAAATATCTACATTTTTTCTGAAATAAAACATCTATTACCTTTGGATCTCTACATCGCATTATTGAAGGAAAAGGGAATAAAGTTTCCTCATTTATCTATCAATGAAAGAAAATGATTACGTTTACCAAACCTGTTTGAAAATTCGTTACAAAAATCAGCAAATATGGCCTCTTAGTCCTTAAATAACAATTCAATCTAATCCTTTTCTACAATTAATATTCAATCAGCATCAAATTTATTGAGATTATCTAATCAATTTATTATTGATTTCCGTATATAATATTCTACATTGATTTTATAATAATAATAATATATATTTTAAAATTAATTTATTTTATCAATTTTGTTAAAAAAAAATTAATTATCCAAATAGTTGAATATTTTTAAATTTTTAATTATATTTTTTGTATTTCTTGTTTATATTTGTCTAGACAGAGAATTGTACTATTATTTTTTATTCTCAATTAAAATTATACTTTTCAATTTTTTGTTCATATTGAGAAAATTATCAATTTCCATACTATGGAAAATATTTTGACAAAATTTAGAAATGCGGAATTTTTGTTAATTTTTCACATGAAGTTATGTTTTTTTTGAACGAACAAAAAACAAAGTTTTGAATTTTCTGTCTTTTTGGAGCAATCAAATCCTTTTAAATTCACAATCTAATAAATCTATGTCAACCAATCAATCTTAAACCTATCTTTAAACTTTTATTCACGCATTAAGTAATACAATTTTTAACAGCAATAAAAATTGTATTACTTATTGAATTAATTTATATATTGATTTCAATTTGAAAAATAATTAATAAAATGTATAATAAGCCTTTGCTGCAAGTTTCAGAATTCTTATAATAAAAAAAATAATATTGATAAATAATAATTGTTTTTTGTCGGGTATTGATTTGCTTTGAAATAGCATCTATGAGATCTTGGATTGAAGCTAAACGGTTGAGATTGATAGTATAGAACACCTCTTCACTCATTTTATCATTGACATAAAGATAATCGACCTGATTCATATTTCCCAACTCTTCGACTGGGATAGAAAGCTTCTCATAATAAATTTTTCTTCGACCTTTATCTCTAAGATTCTGCGCTAATAAATCTTTGTCTTTTGATGAGTATTTGATTGAATGAAGAAAGCAATTAAAAAAGAAATCAACACCAAAAAACTACTTCAGTTTAAATTTCGTCGGTATCTTTAGCTAAATTATCGATTTCAGCATCTTCCTCTTTTATTTTGGAGACATTGTCAATATCGCTTTTTTCGGATTCCCAATTAATTTGAGGAGGTAGAGATTTATCACCAAACTCCCAAAAGAAATTACCTTACACATGTAAGAAATTGATAGCTTTACATTTACCACCACACATAAACATGTCATAATTATTATAAATAGTCATTATCAATTGCAGCTAATTCCATTAATAGGATTTTCCACCATTCATAGGATACTTCACAGTTTCGCACATTATATACAAACAGTAAATGGTTGGAACAAGCACATTGTTGATCTAAAAAAACCAGTCGATTACGAACTTCAAGAAGTCCATGAAAGCGAAAACAAAAATTAGGAAATCATAAGAATGAATTCAATTTAAGCATGCCATGACCCGAAATTTTGGCTTTCCATAAAAGGAATAATTCACACAACACAGATAGTACTTATG
>CM039681.1:4153807-4313807 GCA_022537955.1 Schmidtea mediterranea
ATGTTGAGAGAGTGATGAGTGAGAGTTGGTTTGCAAATTGTCTGGTGTATTCGATATATGAGTTTAGAATTAATAGCTATTATCGATTCTCTCTTTCTCAGATATATTGACATTTTCCCATTTTCACAGATGAGAGATTTACTGACTACACAGTTTCACCATCATCATCATCATTATCATCATCATCATCCCGGACATTAGAGGTCTTGTGTGAGACGCTCACCATTGGGAAGGGGTAAAAATGCTTGATCAATAGATGTTAATCAATAAAAACACTATTTAACCTAGACTGATTTTGAGCATTTTATAATTAAATTGCGCTCACGAATGTTTCTGAAAAATCTACTTGTTAAAGTGCAAATCACTTTTATTTGCCCTCTTCTCAATGGTAAATAATATTTATGTTATTTTTATATTTTATTAATATTTTTATATTATAATTATTTATTTTTATTATTATTATTATTATTATTATTATTATTATTATTATTATTAATAATTATTATTATTAATGTTATTATTATCTATTATTATTATTTATTATTATTTTTATTATTAATATTATTTATTATAATTTTTATTGTTACTTTTATTATATATTATAATTTATTTATTTTTATTATTTTTATTATTATTATTTATTAATATTATTATTATTATTAATATTATTATTTATTATTATTATTATTATTATTGTTATTATTATTATTATTATTATTAATTATTATTATTAATTATTATTATTAATGTTATTATTAACTATTATTATTTATTATTATTTTTATTATTAATGTTATTATTATCTGTTATTATTTATTTTTATTATTAATATTATTTATTATTATTATTATTATTATTAATTATTATTAAAAATGTTATTATTATCTATTATTATTTATTTTTATTATTATTTTTATTATTAATATTATTTATTATTATAATTTTTATTGTTACTTTTATTATATATTATAATTTATTTAGTTTAAAATTTTTATTATTATTATTATTTTATGTATTTGCAATCATTTATCACTATTATTTGTCGCAGGTAAATTACATGTTAAACATGTAAATATTAATATGCTCCTTTTAATATGCTCCATTTTAAGGAATAAATCTCATATTCTCATTGGTTCAGTTTCTGATCTATTATATTATAAATCATTTATGTAATGAGTGCAAATATAACAAGTTGATAATAATACAATTTTCTAGAATTAATATTCAATCAGCATCTAATTTATTGAGATTATCTAATCAATTCGTTATTGATTTCCGTATATAATATTTGACATTGATTAATATATCAAACTGATAATGAGAATAATTGCCTTGAAATATATTTCAATTAATTTGACATCTCGATCCATCTCGTCCATTCAGTTGCATTCCAGATTTCTTTCGTTCTAATTTCCACACAATTTGTCTTTCATCGTGACTATTTATCGAAAACATTAATTACATAAGATGGGATGCAACTTACATAGGTCAAACGTAAAGGGGGTTCAGCACTCGTCTTAATATAAATTTGGAAGAACTACACAATATGGTGAAATTTTAAGCAATTCCTTTAACATCACTCGGATACTGGAAATGCTAGATAACTCCAAATTCTTCTGTATAAATACCATTAATGGAAAACATAATAAAGTGAAAAATCAATTAAATATCTACATTTTTTCTGAAATAAAACATCTATTACCTTTGGATCTCTACATCGCATTATTGAAGGAAAAGGGAATAAAGTTTCCTCATTTATCTATCAATGAAAGAAAATGATTACGTTTACCAAACCTGTTAGAAAATTCGTTACAAAAATCATCAAATATGGCCTCTTAGTCCTTAAATTACAATTCAATCTAATCCTTTTCTACAATTAATATTCAATCAGCATCTAATTTATTGAGATTATCTAATCAATTCATTATTGATTTCCGTATATAATATTTGACATTGATTAATAAATCAAATTGATAATGAGAATAATTTCCATTATTTGGCTTTTTCGTCTATTGGTAAGTTTTTATTTCATTAAAAATTTTCCAGAGAGTCTTGCTTCTACAAATTGTCCTTCTCCGCTCGTTTCAGCAGCTGCAAGCGTTTGGCGCCATTCATGGCTGCCAAGCACAACCAATCGAATGATGAAGTCCACCGCAAATCTGGACAATAACAATCCGAATAATAATTCCATTTGTTTTGATCTCTCGTCAATCGCCAGGCAACATTCGAAGCAGCAGCTACCACAGCAACCGATTCCAAATCACATTAACAGTTCTCCATCGAACAATCACCATTCGGTGAATCTGTTGTCGCATTCACATATATCAGCAGCAGCAGCAGCGGCAGCGGCAGCAGCAGAGCCCGGTACCAATGCCATTATTGGTTCTCATTCAATAGATGTATTATCTCCTCCCCCACATATCAATATTCCAACGACCGCATTTTCATTGCAATGAGTTGTTGTTGTTACTATTATTATTATTAATATTAATTCAGCAGCCATTTTGATGACAGCGCGATTGTAAATAGATGGATATCAATAATAATAATAATAATAATAATTATCATATATATAGATATATTTTTTATTAATTATTGAATTTTATTTTATATTGATTATATTTATTATTTATTGATTTTAATTTTATATTGATTATATATATATATTTATTATTATTTATTGTATATATTTTGTATTTATCGATTTTATTTATTATTAATTATTTAAAATAGATTTTATTTATTTTATTTTAATTATTAAATTTTGATGACAGCGCGATTGTGAATAGATGGATATCGATAATAATTATTATCATACATATATAGATATATTTTTTATTAATTATTGAATTTTATTTTATATTGAATATATTTATTATTTATTGATTTTAATTTTATATTGATTATATATATATTTATTGATCATATTTATTATTATTTATTGATTTTATTTATTATTAATTATTTAAATAGATTTTATTTATTTTATTATAATTTTTAATTATTATATTTTATATTAATCATTTCTTTATTATTAATTATTTATTATATAGCTATTATTTATTTATTAAATTTTGATGACAGCGCGATTGTGAATAGATGGATATCAATAATAATAATACTTATCATATATATTTTTTACTGATTATATTTATTATTGATTTTAATTTTATATTAATTATTGGTTATATTTATTTATTAAATTTATTATTTATTGATTTTAATTTTATATTGATTATATTTATTGATTATAATTTTATATTGATTATATATATTTATTGAATAATTTTTATTTATCGATTATAGTATTTATTAATTATTTTTTATTATTTTTATTTATTAATTATTATATAGCTATTATTTATTTGAGATTTATTGTTGGTAATATTTGCCTATATTTTTTATTATTTATTTATCATTCAATAATTTTCATTCTAAATTATTTATTATATTTTATATTAGTTAATAATTAATTTTTATTTTTTATTAATTATTTAGTATAAATTATTATTGGTAATATTTATTGATATATTTATTTTAAAAATTATTTTTATTGTAAATTATTCATTTAATATAGATTTATTTGGACAAATGTAGAATAAAGCATAATTAAAATAAAAAAATAATAATGAAGTGATTAAATTTTGAGTGGTCATGGATTATTAATTGGTGCAACTGGATATAGTCTAAAAATGCACTTTGCATGCTTTTGCACCTAAAAATCAATATATTCGTGATAACTCGTGGACAAAACTCACAATAACTTGCGTGATAACTGATGAATAAAATGCGCGATAACCCATGAATCAAATGCGTGGAAACTCATTTGGCGAGATCGCAACACTGGTGCTATTTTAGGGAGGGTATACTTGTGCAATAACTCATAGTGGTCCATTAGGCTCACATCTGCCTACATCGGTTTCAAGCGCAAAATAATCTCTAAACTAGTTTCACAGTGGATATCGAATAAATTGACAAAAATTAAAATCAAGATATACAATTTTTTTTCCGAAGACAAATTTTTCGTATCAATTCCAGAAGGTTGCCAAATGTTATCAGTTTGTCTATCCTTTAACAGTTTCCATGTAGTTTATTAACTTGGAGAACGGATTCAAAATTTGAGTAATAACAATAATTTAAATGCATAAAAATTAAAAGAAAAATGAAAAACTAATTAAGGTTTATCAAAAATAATGAACTTGCGTGAGTAGTTTTATTTGGGTGTGTCACTGACTAAAATTTGATATCTGGAACTTTTGAATATACAGTCAATTTTTTATGTGGTAGATACGTTACTCAGAAAACCACATAAAATGAGTACACAGTATTGGTTTAAAAATAGAAAAAACATGTACACACAATTTAAATGATCAAATGAGGAAAATAGGGACATGAACCATGCCGGTTACTTACCATAAATAGCATATAAAAAGTAATTTGAAAAAATCAAAAATCCATTGTGTATAATATTTAAACGACCAATGCTGTAGGTGCTAACTTGGACACCTTTTACTAGTGTTTCTTTTGCGAAGACTTACGCCCTTCCCCTTCTTAGGGTATGTCCTAAATGGATGATCCCTTAGCCAATGTCGTTCTTGAATGTTTAGCAACATGTTTTCTTGACTCGATGTCCACTTTTGGTTGATATGGAATTCGTTACGATTATGGAATTGAACAGTTTATTCAAAGTGGTTGGCAAATTAATGAATATTTTGTTTCGGCTTAGATTTTCTGGGCTTGATGAGTGATTTATGTTTACTAATTTATAATCTGTAATTTTTCAGCGAATCTTATATGTAGCACGATATTAAGAATAAGAGTATACAGAAATTAAGATCAATTATTGTTTATTTTTAAGATTTGTGATTCTGAGAAATACACGTTGCAATATTTTATGTCTATATTAAGTGCTTATTGCATAATATTCATTTCGGTAGGTGATTTATTATTTTTTCAAAACCAAATATTATAAAGATTTCAATTTTTAAAATTAGTATTGTTGGTTATTGTGTGTGAAGTCTGTCAATCTCTGACTCATCGTGTTCCTTTTATTATATCAAATAATCAAAACCCAACACATGTTTATTGATTTCGATCACAAATTTACAATTTGTACTCTTCTACCAGATATCGATTCAAGAACGTGAAAGCAGATGTCACAATTGAAAATCCCTTCGTCTGACACCTAAAATTAATTTAAATTCACTCAAAGTTATTTATTTTGTTTTCTGACCTCTCGCTTTTTAATATCGTCAAATTGGCCATTCATCTCATCTCGAACTCTTTTTCTATTGTGTCTCTTTGAAAAAAATTTAAATTGTTGATACTGCTGGTCGTACGGGAAGACTCTCATAAAGAATTCATACGCTACCGATCGTTAACATTCTACTCTTCCTTCTAGGGTTCCCTTACCGCGTACGCCTCACGACTTTAGTTCACTGATACGGACCCATGGCCGAAACCATGTTGGTACTGTACGTAACAGCCGAAAGCTATTGGAGCAGGTGAGTATTGTTTCCAATACTACTCCTCAAATAACCCTCGTTTTCCAGTTCCCAGCGGCTGATAGAAGGTCTTACGCTTCGTATGCTGATTTGGTACGTCCGAAATAACAGGAAATACGGGGTTTCTGGAGTGAGAATTGTGAGAACCTCCGTTTTAATTCAATTTGATAATTCCCACTAATTGAGGTTTTATCCTTAAATTTATTCGTATTTCTATGCAAGAAACATTTTATCACACTATTCAATTTAAGTCAGTTTAAACAAGACATAAAAATTTAATACTACGACAGAAAAATATATTATTCATTGATAAATTAAGACTAAAATACAGTATAAAGAGAATAGACACAAGGTATTGTGAAGCATATTGTTAAGTTAGAAGAGTTCAGATTTGCATTAGTGCAAAACGTTCAGTTAGGCTGACGCTTCAATCTTCCAAATCAATATCAACTGGTAGACAACGTCGTTTTGGTTTTATACGTCTTGGGCTAGACGTAGTTGGGCTGGTATGCTCCAGTATTGAGGTTGACGGCTCTTCTTCTGAGCGAGTACTAGAGGGGACCTGTACACTCAGGACAGCAACCTCATCGTGAGTGAGTCTAAGATTTTCTAATATGAGATCCATATTGGGAGCTTCGAATTCCTCGGCCACTAAGTCAATGTACACTGAAGGAGGTGGTGGGTAAGTTGTCAGGGACGGAGCATACACTATGTCCGGGTCCCTCTCTGGAAACTCAAATTCAGTATAGGCCGAGGGCGGGTTATTTACTCCGGCCGGCGCTCCAGGTCTCTCGTTGATTATCATTAGGTTCGCCTCCGCTCGACGCCATTCCCGACGATTTCGGTTCGGTCGCCGCCTCTGCGTGCCTGCTCGGTTTTCCGAGGGTCCACTCAGGGAAGGTCCATCTGACGGCATTGTTACTGGATTGACGGGAGGTGCTGGCAGGTATAATATTGATCTCTTGAGCCCAGCTACGGCTCGGCAGACGAGTTCGGGGCTCATTTTCTGTAAAAATTTGGCGGAGTGCAGCGCTCTGCTCAGCGATGGTAATACGCTGGCTCCGGTTCTCAATGACAAGATCGTCTCTGGCTCTAGAGACACGTGAGATTTTTTGGTAGAGATTTCGAGTCGCTTCGGGTGGACTCCAGGTGTGTTTGAGCTTTTGATATTTAGTCTTCAGAGCTGTGAAGTCTTTCTCGAAGGTCTCTAACGTTGAGACATGGCTGTGGTAGACGATGACAGTCGTGGGATGCGTGGCAGATTTGATAAGCTGGACATCTATACGAGCAAATGAATTTTCGATTATGTTTGATGAAACTTGTCGTCGACAGTTGATGGATTAGCCTGGGTTGAGGGGATATTGGTCGTTTGCAAAACTCTACAGAAGAAGGAAATCATGACAATTTTTAGGAATTCTTAATCGGGAGTTTTTGCAAGGAGTAGTTCGGCGAAATTTGTCGTAGGAGAGTTTGAGTGTGAGAGGACTTATCGGGGTGGATAATTATAGGTCTCTTCCTGGTGTAGGTTAATGGTCATGGGATTTTCGTAGGTGTCGTTATTTTAATTTAACGCTAACTTTATGACAAGGGCATTTAATTTGTAAAAGTGGAGCATTAAAAATAAATCAATTAAACCTAAAATCTACTTCCTGCACGGCAAAAATGTCAATCTAATTTGGACACGATTAATTGTTTATTTTGACTCGGTCATTCAAATATCGGGTTGCACTTTGGTTCCTATATAGTTTATATTATTTTTGACATCAGTTTAGGGTACGTAACGAATTTACTAGTCGAACTCGATCGCTAGCGTTTACTTTCGAGAGGATAAAATCATTGGGTCTATTGGTGTAATGACTGTCGATATCCGGTCCAATATTTATATTAGAAATTTTGGTTACTGTGGATCTAGCAGGAGGGTAATTCGACGTCGATCTCATTTGGATTTTATTGGATTTAATTGGTAATCTAATTAGCAGAAAATTTGACTGTTGAATTGGGAATTTGAACTAGTTATGACCCACCACGAGGGATTTCGGTTTGATGCTTCGGACCCAATCGTTCAAATCATTTGCTAGTGTCCTGGGGAAATTTACAGTTGGAATACTATATTTGCACGGATCAGCTGTGGGTTATCTAACCGTATCGTCCAATGCATGCGAAAAATCGGGTGATCTCTTATTCACACAAATCGAGGACTATTTAGGTTGGTCCCTGATTAATCATGATTCCTACATCAAATCTAAAATGATGGTCTATTGGATCTGAATCCACGTGCAAATTAGTGTCTTGGAGAAATTTGGTGAGAGTTTCCTGCGCCTTCGGTCTTTCAGTTGGACATTATATTATTACTGAATCTCCTATGGTTGATATTTGACGTTATGGTGTAATCTCTCGGGTCATTTTTTTGGAATAATTTGTGAGCTACGTGTTATCCTACGTCTGCCATACAAGTAGGATGACATTTGGTTAATTAATAAAATGATTTTGTTCGTTCTGTTAACTTATCCCTGCTACCCTTTGTAATATAATTTCGAGGATTACTTGAAAAATTCTCTATGCGATCGTCTAATGATCGTTTTTAATACCCTTATCTAGTTTTGCTCTTCCCGAATTATAGATTTTTCTCTGCTCACCTCGTCCGACGTTTCCATCAGCCGTTGTGAGTGGTTTAACGATGCTCTACGGGGAGGGTCCTGTGCCATTTGACCAGGCCCCGTCGCGGACAGACCGAGATTTCAGACAGGCTCGACCCGCGATCGCAACTAGGGAACTTAATCCACCAACCGGATCGCCGATCTGCCTATCTGAGAGCTAATTCAATACATATTATAAATAGTATTTTAATGGGACCTCAATATATAAATATAAATATATTAGAGTAAACAAAAATGAAATGCATAGAACAATTTAATTATTGCGAACATCGAAAGGTTTTATACAGATTATACAATAATTATTACCAAAAATTCATAAAATTACAATGAAAACTACAATTCTTACTTAGTATGATTGAATTCAAACGTTGAAATAAGTTGCAAAATGTTTCAAAGTTAAAATGTTAACAAGTTAAAAAGTCGCAGTTATGGTTATGGTTTTTGTTATTGTTCAAAATAGTGAATTTGGTCAATGCTTATATAGTATTTTTGTGTCTGTGTGTGGCCAATGATCGATTTTTCGCAATTTTTAGTGCTTTTTATTTATGTTATTAATTTCGAATTATTTTATATTTTTTTGTGTAATTTTCCATATTTTTTGATTTACGTTATTGAATTTTATTTTTTATTATTGTTTTTCACAATATTCTTTTTACTCTTGATATTTTATTTCTTTGCCCGACTCTTCTGCCTGTGTTTTTTCTAAACCTTATTTTGCAAGGTTTTGGCAGTTTATTTTATTTCAGGTATGTTTCTATCTGCAGCTGTAGGCTTTTTCCAGAATTTTATTTAATTATTTGTTTTATTTAATTCTGTTATATTTTTATTTTGTTTTAATTAATATGTTTTATTTTATTTTTGATCTCTGCTTGCAATGTGTGTGTATGTGCAGTGACCATTTTCCTCATTTTCATCTTTTTATTTTTGGTAATTTTGTTTTAATTTTGGCTCTAAGCCCAACAATACACAATCTTTCCTAAAATTCGAAGTTAGTTAACTTTAAAATCTGGTTAATTGTTTTTGAGCATCCGATTCGCTTGGTCGGCTCTTTGGTACTTTATCTGAATAATTTTTAATGGTCTTATTTACTCCCTGGGCTCTCTGCATAGCTTAGGTCTTTATATGTCTTTCATTGGCTCAGTTCTCTCATTAGGGATTAATTAATTTTAATAAGTTTATTTTTTGCTTATAACATTCTCTGAGACCCCTCACCTAATATTTATTATTATATTTCAGTTCGTCTTTCGATTTAGCGTTCAACCATACCCGTTTCTCCCGATCAATATTAATTTTCAAATTTTTAATAAATTTTTGTACTTTAATTATAATTTTGAAGTGTTTTTTGTCAAATCATTTTAATTTTTGAATGCTGAATCCATCACTGAATTCCGATAATTAAAAATATTGGCATAAAAATTAATGGTCTTGAAGTTTGTTTGAACGGATCGATAATATTGCAGAAAAATCCAGCGAGACGTTAATTCAATTTTGAATATAAAACACCAAATTATCTCCATAAAATCTATCCTTAAACAAATATACAGATGAAAATTAAAAAAAAATAAAGTAAAAAAAAAATTTTTACACAAAAAGAAAAGTACAGCATGGAGTTCAGAATTCGAAAAAAGAAAGATCTGCAACACTTTAACTATCAAGTTCAAATTATCAAAATACGATTGAAAGAGAATAATGGACCTTTTTATTAAAATTACGAATTAAAATGAGTAATTTAAACAAAATTTCTTCTTGAAAATTACAGTAGATAAATTATAAGAATACAAAAAAATTGAATGAAGTAATATATAAATTGTATTGAGTATAAAATTTCGGGGTAGACTAGCGTGATTGGGACTTGGGAATCAAGTGCGAAACCAATAACACTACACCATAAACTGTTGCATTTAAAGCTGTCATACAGCGGAGACCAAATTTAAGATGGTAACTGCAATAACTATCATCAAAATATGTCTAAATGATTAATACAAATAGGCATGACAACGTTTCCACGGAACAAAACCCCGCAGATCCAGAAAATGTAGTTGAAAAATACCAGCGTACACTCGGCTCAAGAATCGACGTTCCAGGTGGTGACTATAAGATGATAGAATTTCATGCTGATAGATCAGCATCGTAACTCACGGTTTTCGTGCTTATACTATCCATTATCTACGATGAGATAATCATTCAATGAACGACTCGACTCGATAGGTATTTCAAGTGAATTACGCCGCCTTTGCCATGTTCAGATAAGTTATGTGGGACTAGGGCTACAGAGTCCATCAAAAATTGACGGAGTTAAAGATGACGTTCAGATTCCGAGCTTCGCCACTCCTGCAACTTCTTCAGTCCCCAACGACGGTAGCTGTGCCTACAAACTTGTTGGAGGATACCACGGAACACAGGTGAGGACGGCTGAAAGGAAATCCGGACCATAAATGTTGACAGTACATCTGTATGTTAATGTGGAGATTAATTGAGCTGTTTCAAATAAATAATCAAATTTTTTTTTGTTTCGTGGGTGAAATTGTGTTATGATCTCACCTATGATTTAAAATGTGTGCTAGTGATGGTGTCTTTTAGAGTCAGTATGATAGATGACTATATCTATACGAGCTGAAAACGCTAAGGTGATCGAGGGTGCTCAAGATTGAAGTGAAGGGAATTAAGTTCAAATAAACACAGTTCACGACCAGTTTTGTTTTTGACAGCAGTGTGATTATTAGTAATTTACATATAGATTTTGTGACTTATCTAACCGTTTTGCATTTTGCCTACTTTTAAATATCATAAAAATTTTATCGGCATAATGTTTATATACTTTAGGTTTATTTATAATGCCGATGACATTTTTTGCGATTTTTGTACTATATGAATAATTTACATAATAAATTTTGTTTTGAAAAGGAAATTAATTCTAAGATTTCGTTTGTTGATCTACTTATTGAAGCGTTAGAAACGAATTTTGAATCAAAAATTTATAGAAAAAAGACCGATATTTGTTTATATACATCACTGAGTAATTTGTGCGAGTATAAATAAAAGATAAATATGATTACGGATTTGCCATATCGTTTCTGACATTACCCTCTACTTATTGTAAATCTATTAATAGTATGTGTTGCGGTTGGGTCAGGTAAAATAATAATTAAATATAATTAAAAATAGGATTAGAATGTATAATAATAGATTATAATAATTACTAATAATAGAAAATTATAGAAAATAATTACTAAAAATAAAATATTATTACCAAAAATAGAAAAAGGTTAAAAATAGTATTTTTAAATTATTATTAATATAAATATAACTAAAATTAGTAATTATTTAATTACTATAAATAAGTAATAATTAGTATAAATACAATATCAATTTTAATTCAATTCAGACCATTAACTTAAAGTAAATTTTTGAGTAGATAATTTCAAAGTTCATATATTTCTCTAAAACTTGTGTGGTAAATTTTCAGTGAGCAAAACAAAACACCTACAGAGTAGACCAGATTGATATAAAAGTAGACAGATTAAAGAGACAGGTCAGAAAAATCTAAAATTTGAAATCGGAATTAGCTGAACGAATACATTAGTTAATTAGGTACTAACTACTTTAGTTATTTTACCTAAGTTATCATTTATATCACATTATATTATCACAGATATTTTGATTTACAACCGCCCGCGATTATTGACCAATTCGTGGCGATCTACTTGATTCGGAGTTAAATTACTATAGGGAATTGATTAGGAAACGTTAGAACGACCTTGTTCTAATCGATAGCGTAAACTTAGGGATACCCCCACAATCTTGTTCCTTTTCTTTTTGATCAGCGCTGTGAGTACCAAGTAGCCCCAGCGTTTGACATCTTATTTCTGAGAACAGTTTGTTACAATCGATAATCTGTCTTATATAGATTTGTGCGTCATTTTTGGGAACATTTTGTAATTGTGCATAAAATAAATATACTTTATTTATAAAAATTATTTGTCTTATTTTCTAAATCATATCGAGTATTTATTTACCTACACACTTGAGAAAGAGTTTATCTTTGGAGTCAGATAAATCTGTGTTAGTTTCAAATATCAAACCCGCCATCTCGATCCTAACATATGGATAAATTGATTGAGTTACGTCAATATCTTTTTTAAAACATTTGATTTGTGAAACTATTTATTAATGTGTAAATAAAATGAACTAGGTTGATGACATAGTTTTATCTGGTTAAATACCTTGAGAGTTGTTCTTTGACTAATAGTAATAGTAATGCAATGAATATGGCTTATTATGTTCAATTGAAGTATTGTAATGTTTTGTCGTTTTTGAGGGTTTAAAAAACTTTAGAAAAGTCATTTTTAATAATAGTGGAAGTGTTTATTGTTTAACTTATTTTCAAAGTTTGTAATATGTTTAAAAATAAATCTATGACACCATTCGGCCTAAGTTCTGATCTGGAAATTCGTTTTGCAAGAAATCGGTGTAATGTCAATACATTATAGCGACTGTAATTTACTATGTTCAAGAGTTCGAGAGCATGCTCAAATAAGTGGAAACAGGTAAGAGATAAATTGATAATTTCAATTCTAATTTATTATCTAAGGGTTTAAAAACATTTGGGAACGCATAACTTATGAAGCTTATGTGATAAAATAATTTAACCCAAAACTTCGAAATGCAGTAAATGCTTTTAAAATGTTTCTAATTAATTTACTAATGGTAATAAAATTCTATTGATTTTGATTTTGCACATCTTATTATATAATTACTAATAAATCTGTAAGTATAAACGTTTTATTAAAGTTGGCTGGTGCTTGATAATGTTAGCTGAGTTTTCGAAATGTAATGCAAAAATATTTTTTAAAAAATGGTTCCCTTTTTATGAATAAAATTAATATATATATATATATATATATATATATATATATATATATATATATATATATATATATATATATATATATATATATATATATAAGCTGTTGGGCCAGAACGTAAACGGCCTTGAAGAATGTTTTAATGGATCAGTAACAAACACGCAAATATAACATGCATTTTAAATAAACCTATTGAAACACCAATTAAACCATATAAAATATGAGAAAAAAGGAGAATTAAAAATAAATTAATAAACATAAAAATAAATTAAAATAATAACAAAACGCACCAAGATCCGCACGATACCAACACAAATATAACAAGAAAACACAACAAATTCGAAAAATTGAAAAATTAATAAAAGTTCATTAAAGGGAAATTTAAATCGAAAAATTTGAATTAGTAATAATTCAATAAAAATTCTAAATAAAAAATTATAAAAATAAATCAAAAAATAATAAAAATAAAGAATAGAATTTACTAGAAAATAACAAGGTCGAATTTTGTTTTAATGCATCAAATTTCACATGCGAGAAAAATAGGTATATATACTGATCCATTTGCACATTAAAGTTAACCAGTTGTAAAACCATTTTGAAACCATTTTGAAAACATTTTTGAAATCGTTTAATTTTGTTCAAGAATTTTACTTTCAGAATTTTTAGGTAAGAAATATTTATGTTGGAACCCTCTTTCCACGTCGCGTCCATTGCATCTCTGTAGAGCTCTGCTTGGCGTCGACGTGGGGAGAGAGGCATTTATGTTATTTTATGCTATTGTATGCAATTTTTTGGAATGGTTATGAAGGGTAATTATGTTGTTTTGTTTATAATTAATAAATATTATTAATATGCATAAATTGTTTTATAAATATGTTCATAAATTAAATTAAACTGTCGAAATTTTTCCGGCCCACAGCCAATACACAACGCAAGAAAGTAAAATCTACATAGTGCAGAGGCATGTAAGTGCGTGGAAAACCGCCAATGATATGTACCCGTGAAGACTCAGCGTGCGCAACGCAGCGGTCGTAACGTCAATATTCATCCCTATAGCTGAAGCGAGAAATAAGGAAGAAGTCTCTGGCTGCTTCTTCGTTTCTCAATTCTGTAAAATCGACCTAAATTTATGTTATATACGGCTTAAAATCATCACACCGAGTAGTCCAGTGGGCACTCAGTAAATATAATATAAACATAAAATGCGCCTAAGATCTAGTAAAGGGAAAGGGTACGGGAATAAACAAATTTGAAATCGTTGGCATAATAAAATTGGATAATATTTAGAAATAAATTAATCATTAAAATACTAAATCGAATTTTTATCCAGAAATAAAGTACCAAAAATCATAAGTAGTTCATTGAGTTAAATTCATCCATCAGTTTAAATGATTATCGAATAATAATACGTGTCTCCTTGATTAATTCAGATTAATTAAAATAATTATCGAGCAAATTCAAAGTGATTTGTGGAATAAATTAACTCATTGATTAAAGATTAAAGTAACTTGTGCAACAATAAAATAAGTTCTGATTAGAATCACGTAATTCTTGTGTAAACGGAAACTTGGAGTTAGTAATTGAAAAATTAAAATCACTTATTAAAGTAACGTAGCTTATCATCGATTGAGACGGATTAATGATAAGGGACTCCATTATAAGATTTAAAGTATCTAGCGAATGAAAGCGGAGTGATTTAGTTATTAAATTAATTCAGTAACCGTTGGTTAAAACTAGGTAATTCTCCACTTAACAATAAAGTGATCCACTAATCAAACTAGAGTAATGTGTTGGGAAAGTAGGGTGAAGCCACGATTAAAACCAAATTACAGTAATTTGTTAGAAAAAATGCAACCACTTAAGGGCAAAGGATTAAAATGATTCGATAGGTAAAACAAGTTGATGCACCTAATTAAATCTCAAACCCGAGTGCGTTTATCAATTGAATTAGTAGTAATACCTTTCCAACCTCTCATATAAATAAGAGACGTTCAGCATAAACCCAAGAAATTGAATAACTCCAGAACGAAATTTGATAAGCCTAAATGATTCAATTGGAAAATATAAAATACTAATAAAACGGAGAAGAATTTATTGTATTGAAACCACAGAGATTTACCGGCCCTTAACAATAAATCAACCGGCTAACATAACACCTCACTTGTCTTTAATTTCTTTGACCTCATCTCAGCACTAACTATCGATATAGATTTCCACTGATTGACCTTCACGGCACGGTTAGAATTCATGTAAGTGCGAAATCGAAAACAGCACCCAGATAATCGCCACAAGTAACTCCCCAAACGCTATAACTCCCTTGACATAGAATAATAAACTGATCGATAGGTAAAGTAAAACTTGCTAACCCCATAGAGCAAACCATGAACCCATGATACAACCGCACCGACTCCAAATAATATAAGGGCCATCCAGCAAAAACATAAATGTACCAAACTAGACCCAATTCGAACTAATGCCTACGATAATTCCAATTTTCAACTTCTGAAAAGATAGATGGTTTAAATTTTAATAACAAATTAATAAACTTGAATTGTGATTAATAATAAACCAGTTAAAATCAAATACCCCGGTACAAAGGGCGAACGGACGTCGCCACAGCATAGGAATAAACAGGTTCAAAATCACTCCGAATGTCGATGGTGATGTCATGTCCGAACATCCGGTTCGACATTGAATGATAACGAGAAACTCACAAAGTGCTGAAATGCGCAAATAATCATTTCAATTTGATAGATAATTAAAAATTATACATTAGAGGAGCCGAATACAGATCGATACTTATCAGGAAATAAGACCCCTTGTATGATAAACGCAGGTAGATTCTCACTCGAAACGATGACATTTTAAAAGATGAACGACCTCGATCTAACATAGCTAGGCCGTGTAGGAAGATTTCTTTGCGAGATAAATTATAACCTAACAAGGTCAGACTAATTAGGAATCTCTTCATATATGTTGTATATTCTGATTCTATAACCTTTCCTCAACGTGGCGAAATCGTAGAGATCGCCCAAACACAATTTCTTACATCTCATCGCCGTAAATCTCATAACCCCAGTTCGGATACCAGGTTCCCCGGACGTTAAATTAACTGACCAATGCACCCCTGAAATTGACCGGCGAATTAAGAGTATCTGAGTCTATGATTGTTGATAAACGTCCATATGCCTTGTAAACTATTGTGAGATTTCATTATATTACACTCATTTCAGAAGAACTCATGCTCCCAGAATGGATATCAGCACAAGAGGCCGATGAATGGCGTCGAGCCTGGAAACGAGCGCGCCCGTCAATGACTCTCGAGGAGCCACGTCCCAAAAGATCTTGTCCAACTCTATGGCAAATCCTAGGCCGAGATAATGACCCCCGCAAACCAGATGAAGAACAGTATCCTGCCGAGGAGATCCTCGACCATGCGCGAAGCCTTCTTGCTCAGTGGGAGAAGATTCAGGAACAGGTGGATTTGAACGTAGTAAAGGCGAGGATGTACCTTGCCAACGTCGAAGAGGACATCCTCGTCGGGCGCATTGCGGATACTTATCCGACTCGACCTGCCCGCAACACTCGACGCCCAGTACCCATCATCCCAGGTTATTCTCCGGAAGAAGGGGTCAAGAAGTTTTTTAAGAAGTCCTGAAACTCCGAACAAAGACATAAATAACAAACTGCTTTAGTGACGTTGTCAATATAAAGATTGCTATGAGTTGTTCGTCTTAATTTTATAAACCGATTTCCCTTCCATAACTATGTTTGTAACAATCAGAATTTCTCTCATTAAACTCATAAAGTTAATTTGAATGTTTTCTTTATAGCAATGTCGGTCCTAAAATTGATGCAAAGCGAACTAGACCGCGCCAGGCAGACAAACGCGGAGCTACTCAGCCAGATACTGCAATTAACTCGCGAGGTGCAGCAGGTCAAAGCGACTTGGTCCGACCCCAAAAGGACGAAGGCACTCTATATCCGACTCACTGCAGCTCAGAAGGGCTGGGCGGAGGAGCGCCAGCTCAATCAGAGTCTTCGCACACAGATTAGGGGCTTAGAAGTTGCCCTAGCAGCCTGTCGGGAAGGGGAAGCGGTAACGTATCCGCTCATCTTCGCCCCTTCCCAACTACCGAGTCAACGTGCCCTGGATGGCGTCGCACCAATCTCGAAGTTGACAGCCATTCAACCAACCATCCGCCGGCCGGGACGTAAGGAACGTGCCCGACGCCGAGCCGCGCAATCATCCAGTCAATCGAATTAACTTACAGCTATTATGCATGTCGTTCTGTTTCATTAAATAAATCTGTACTCATGATTAACCTAAACCCGAGTGTCCAGTCATAGTGAGAGGTAGACTCGAAATCATCTACACTAGTCAGTCTAAATTTAATTCGCACTTACACGTAAGGGACAGAGCAAAGCGAGCATAGGTCTTCTATCGACAGCTCGTGAACCCGAGGATTGTCCGAGCAATTATAGTATTAGCAATAACACTCACTTTTTGCGGGCAATCCACCACTTGAACACATTACCAACGTTGCCTAGCAACGGGTGCCAAGTGGCGGTGAATATCATTTTGTATGGCGTTACTGGGACAACCATGAAGATAAGCAAATAACGAAACCCTGTAACCCACCAAAGCTAATGCCAATAAAAAACTCTTCGTACGATATATTTCGACAGCATTACAGTCATCTTCAGGTACACAAAATAACTAAAAATATTATGAATTAACTTTTAATTTAAACAAATTATTTTTTTATATTAATTTAATTTTGTAACAAATAAACATTTAAAAAATATTCAAATACTTTTAACTAATTTAAAATATTATTTATATAAATATTATAATTTTTATCTATATTATAATTTTAAAAATAAATGTAATTTACAAATTCAATTATTTTGATAATATTAAAAAAAAGTTTTTTTAATAAACAATACATAAACATGATTTAACATACTTAAACTATATAAAAACATTCAAAACATTCGTAGTCACAGCATTTTGAAGGTTTTACAAATTATAAAAGGAAGTTAAGTAAACAGATGGGAAATTTAAAGTATAAGATCGTCTCTAATTCGTGTAAGGTACGCAATATGTTTATTAATAAATCAAAAACTCCGGTTGGATTGTGTTCTGATCTCGTTTATCAATTCACATGTAATGGGTGTAATGCCACATACATTGGAGAGACTTGCCGTCATCTCTGTACTCGAGTTCTAGAGCATTGTCGATTGAAGGGTTTGACCAATATTAGTGAACACAATAGAGGCTGTAAAAGTGAAATAGGAATGTCTGATTTTAGAATTTTGTTGAAAAGTTTTAATAATTATTGGGAACGCGTGATATGTGAAGCATTGCTGATAAGGTCACTGGATCCAAAGATTAATGTGCAAAGTGCTGTGACTACGAATGTTTTGAATGCTTTTAAATAGTTTAAGTGTGTTAAATCATGTTTATGTATTGTTTTTTAAAAAAAAACATTTTTTTAAATTATTAAAATAATTGAATTTGTAAATTACATTATTTTTTAAAAAATTATAATATAGATATAAATTATAATATTTATATAAATAATATTTTAAATTAGTTAAAAGTATTTGAATAATTTTTAAATGTTTATTTGTTACAAAATTAAATTAATATAAAAAAATAATTTGTTTAAATTAAAAGTTAATTCATAATATTTTTAGTTGGTTTTGTGTACCTGAAGATGACAGTTATGTTGTCGAAATACATCGTACGAAGAGTTTTTTATTGGCATTATCTTTTATATATATATAACCATTTTTATTTAATAGTTTGTTTTATAAAAAGCCGTTTTATTTCAAAATAAACTAAAAAGTATATTTTTTGGTAATGAAAAATGAAAATTGTAATTTTATTCCCTTGGTACAAACATTTTACCTTACAGGGTTTTTGTCCTATTTTGAAAATTAATTTAAAAATATTAAAAAAATAAATATAATTATTAATTTTGTCTATTTAAATACAAAAAATACAAAAATTGCAATTTTACTTTTCAACCTGATTGTACAACATAATATTAATTAAACTTTTTGAACGTTTTTGTTAGGTTCGAGTATGAATCAATCAACTTTGTATGCCTAGTATTATGCGTAAAAATAGCATTGTTTCATACTCCGATATGTTTGTCTGTTTATATAAACGAAAGCAAAGTAATTAAAACCTTTAGCTGCCACCTACCGTTTAGGTAATTTCCCTTATTATGTACTTAAAAAGCCTTTGTTTAATTTCACTTTCTATATATACTAACGTACTAAAGAACTTCCGTACTCTCAATTCCAATTTTGAGCAAAAGCTGTTTAAAGCGAATTTACATTCAAAAGATATTACTATATGTATAAACTATTTATTGAATGCTATTAATATTCCCTTGGTTCTCAAACTTTTTGAAGTCGGGGAACACTTAACTTTGATATATTTTTAAGCGCAACATCTACAATACAGCATAAACATTAAAACATTGGCGTGGGTTGCTAACCTTTTTGGAAACTGAAAGAGCAATAAAAACAGAATAATGTTGGCAAAAACACTCCATTATTATAGAGCAAAAACGAAACGGAATCGTGTCGCAGCGCATGATTGGCAACCATTTGCTTCCAAGTGCTACTTTTAGAAAATAATATGTATATAAATAAAATTTTTATTCATAGAAAGCTAAATGCTACATGTAAATTTTACATTGAATTGTACATTTGATATTTTCGTGGAACACTTGAAAGTGCGTTGCGGAACACGCTTTGAGAACCAAGGTCTAAAATATCCTCAAAATAAATACTAATATTGTTGTTTAAATATTGAATTTGTTAGAAAATTTTAAAATCAGTTTAGAAGTTATTATTTATGGATGTTATCAATTTGTAAAATTAAGCAACTAATAATGCGTAATCCGCGTTCCTGTGTCTATTCAACACTAACATATATTCAGTTATTCCTCGGTTGCCACAATTTGAAATTGCAAACTAGGGACACTCAGAAACAATCTCATAATTAAAACAAACGACTGATTTTAAGCGTCACAAAATATATGAAAACTTTATTCAACAAAATATCGATTAAAATACATTTTGATTTGTGTTTATTATAGGAATAAAATTTCTAGAACATTTGAAAAAAAATAAAGTAGGACAGACGTCAAGCCGAAATTTTCCAACAATACTGATCAAACCAGATATAAAATACTGATTTTCCACAATTTATGTTATTTTTTGAAAGTTAGTGAAAAATAATTTTTTGGAAATTTTGTTAACTAGCATTTCTAAATTCCATTTAAACTCGACATCATTATCAATATATTTAAATAAAAAAATAAATAAATTTAAATATTTCTTCAATTTTAAATTTCAATCAAAACTAAGTGACGCCGGATTTGAATTATTTAAACAAGAACAATAAATAATTGAAATTAACTTTATTAAGTAACTTGAATATTTTTAATTGATAAAATTTTTTATTGTAAAAATTTATTCCTAATTTAAATAGAGTTTTGATTTACACTAAAAATGTTTGATTACCTCTACAAATTTAATTTAAAGAAAAATAAATAAATAAATTTAGTTTTTAGCAGTAATTTTAATTTAACAATAATGAAATTTGAAAATTTACATTATTTTATTGAAATCGTATGTTAAAAAACCTGAAATTGAATTCTGTATTTACAAATTATTTACATGTTTACTTACAAATAAATTTAATCACTCATTGTAGAATCTGGTAATTGATCATTGCTGTCTGTATTGCAAGAAGGATAAATGATGCTGTTCTCAGTTCCCATGAAATTGCGATCCGTAAAATCGCTGGAACTCGGATTATATATCACAGGTGGTGGATTAATTTCTGTCAAATTATTTTCACTGTATTTCTGATAAGTATATTTCAGCATCATCTCCGTCGTATTTGTATCCCTTATTGGCACCGGAGTTGTTCCGATCGGTTTCGTACACAAAAGGATGTCACCCGGATCATTTTTATTCCACTGTTTCGTGTTAATCTTACAACAATACGGAAAACCGACACTCGCTAACAAAGGCTCCAATTTATCCGGTTGTATTTTAATATTTTTAAAGTTTTTCACAATAAAAGACTTTCCTATTTCTTTGACTGATTCGATATATTTTGCGCGTGATTGCAATTCCACTATCAAATGACCACCAGGCTTCAAACGATGGCATGCTCGCCTTAAAAATTTCTCCAGTCCAACATCCCCATAATATAAATGCACGAGTTTCGTAACTCCCAATGCAATAATTATGTCATATTCGCAACCCTCGTCATATTCAAAAGATTCGTTGTCTTTGACCCAATTAGAAATTTTGAAATTGATTTTATTATAATCAATAATATCAAATGATTTCGATTTCATTCTTCGGATAATTTCACAACGATACTTTTCTCTTTGCATATGCTGTGCATTTAAAATGCAATTTTTTCTTACATCTATTCCATCTAAACGAGTAATTTTACTGTGAAATAATTCAAATAACTTAAATGCAAAATCTCCACGATGACATCCGTAATCGCACACATAACTTTGATTAAACCAATCTGGAAGAAAATATTTTAATCGCTCTTCTGGTTTTGTTTTATTGTAATAATAAACGCTGTGATTTATTCCATTGGTTTTCGATTGGTATCTTTTTGTGTACTTTTTAGAGAAATTTATATGCCGATTTTCAATGCTAAACTCATTTGCATTGGATTCTAAATTTATGATAGGCGTATTAAAGGCTGAATCTCCAGGCAAAGGAGACAATCCAAGATTTAATCTTTCTTCTTGTTGTTTTTCTAATTCCAATAAATTTAACGGATCTTTTGGATTAACATTGGCCTGATTTTTGGAATTCAGATTTGGTCTTTTAAACAAATACCTGCGTGGGAAATTTCTCACATATTTCTTCTCATTCCATGAATGGTTTTTATTGAAGTATTTATCTATAATTAATTATGAAATAAATTACGGCAATAAACAAACTACTTATAAAGTTTAAGTAGATAATTGTTATACTTTTTTAGCAAAATCCATGAAAATGGTAAAAATAATCTTTTAACTCACTTTTATTTATCGAACAAAATTTCATAATAGAATTATTTATAAAAAATTCTCCAAAAAATAACTCTATTCACACAATTTATCAAATGACTTATTTACGAATTATAATGGCGTATAACAAATGCTGTCGTATTATATAGTTGTTTATTAATATAGGTCAAAATATAGTTTAATTAATTAGTTACAATTAATATCAAAACTTGATTTAAAAGTAATAAATATTATATTTTGTTGTGTAATTCTGTAAGAAATTCTATTTTCATATAATTTTCAAACAATATTTAAAAAAAGAGTTAAGTTTTTGATGACCTAATTAACAGTGTTTTATAGTTATAAATTAAAAATTGACTTTAATGTTTATTGCTCAAGGCTTAGCAACTGAAACTTCAAATCAAACATATTAACCAGTTTATTTCAGGTATTTTTTCTGTTTTTTAAATTTGATTTATGATTTAATTAATTTATTAAAGGAATTATTTCTTAAATTGAATGTTCAGTTGATATTAAATAAATTCATTTTCGTATTTTGTTATTTGATTAATTTTAATAAATATTATTTATTCAGAAGAATTATTTTGACACTAACCAATCTGAAATCTATTCAAAATTTGAAATTTTTTTACAAAGTTGATCACTTTTCTCTTTGTAAAAATATTTATTTGTTTAATAATTTTATTCTAAAAATTCTTTATGCTTGATTAATAAAATTTATTTTTATAGTAATTAAAAATTATTTCTATTCTCCATAATATTGTGATTTTTGAATTGAATTTCAATGCCTTTTTGGAAATTTATTTCCATTTTCTTTCGCTTGAATAATTTAAGAAACATAAGTCAACTATTGAAATCGATTTAAATTTTATTTGCACTCAGCACATTTAAAACGGCACATTGGTCAAGGTTGTGTAAATTCGCATGTGAAGCTCTGTTACATATATTTTCTTATTTATTTTTGATAAGATGGACAGATATTATCTATTTCAAACCCAATTTTTTCATAAATAATAATCACAAGAAGCACATAAATATCAATTGCGATTAAATTTGTTTACTGAAAATCGATATTAATGAAAATTTAAATGAATTTCAAACTATTTGAATTATTGATTTTTTTAAATGTGATATTACCGCTCCCCCAAACATATCCAAGTTATCATTCCTCCCTTCTACTTTCGGTGCAAAGCTTAGGGCAAGCATTTTTACTAGAGAATGGAAGAAATCAAAATTGTGATATGATTACCGTCATTTCCTTTGACATTTTATTAGACTCACCATAAATGTCAAGCATATTCATTATTTCAATTTATTGGCATTTATTTTATTATTTAAAATCAAATATTGTGCTGCTGCTGTCGGTGTTATGTTTAACACAAAATATTGATTGGTAGTTTAAAATAGAAACAAATAAAAAGAAATTGAAAAGAGATCAAGAATGAAGATAAAAGATTTTTACGGACATAAGTGCCGTTATGAAATTTTTAATTTGAATAATAAAATTTTAGTAACAGTTCATTTCCTTGAATTTCACAAAAGATTGGGATTCAAATTTTAGACTATTTGTTTTTTGCACTGACTAATATTTTTTCAATATTTTGTGTGCCACGAGCTAATTTTAGGTTTTAGATGACGTATACTAATTTTATTGATTTCTTTTCCGACTAGAATTACTATATTAATTTCAATCACAAAAAATAATGAATGCAGAATGTCTTTATTCCTTAATTGAAGCGTAAAATAAACACATGTAAGCGATTACTGAGGCCGTTACAGCCAAAAAAATGTGCATTGTCAACTTCAAGCATTCCTATGTTACAATAACAGACCGCAATTGTGTAATATAAATGCTGAAAAATCTTTAAGAATTCAATTGCAACACTAATCTCAGAGATGGCCAGTAAAAATAATTTTTATAAAATGAAAATACATCGACTACTTTGGGCATGCGTGACATAGGTTCACTATTTGAAAATTCAAAGCATACCATGTTCAAAACACAAACCATTGAAAGATTTTATTGGTTAAAATTTTCTTTATTTAAATCACATACATACCTACATATACAAATAATATAATTATAACGATAGCCATTATTATAAAATCAATTTTTAACGAGATTGAGGAATATAATGCTTTGATTGCAAAGCTTTTATATTTGGCTTCAATTTAGTTAAATTCAACTTAAAATCTCGGAGAGAATTTTCAAACTGTTTCTTCTTTTGTAATGAGATTTACAAAATCCTGAAACCCTTTTCCATGAGATATGAAGATAGAAAATCTATCGAAAGCATTCTCGCTATATTCCATAATGTAGGATAAGTTTTGGATAAATATTTTTGAAGCCAGAATTTCTAGTATCTTTTTTTGAACTCTTCCTTAAGTTGTCCATTTTTACTTATTCCGACTAGCTCTTACTTCATAGGTAATTTGTGTCTATTTTCAGCCACATTATGTAAGCACATAAGTACTATCTGTATCATGTTAATTATTCCTTTTATGGAAAGCCAAAATTTCGAGTCACGGGATACTTAAATTTGATTCATTCTCATGGTTTTCTTATTTTTTGTTTTTGCTTTCATGAACTTCTTGCAGTTCGTAATCGACCCCTAGGGGTCAAAATAGACCACTTTGGGAATCACTGGTACATATGTATGAAAAATAAAAGATATTTACATGCCATGGGTCTGCCATCCCTGCTCGATATTGTATGCCGATGATTATATAATCATATTCATCAATTTAATCGATCACATATCATTTTTATTTCAATATTATCCGAAAATCTACTTTCTATTTTATTTTTTTACAATAAAACTAAGCATATTTTTTTTAAATATAAATAATTAATTTTAAATAAATTTAATGTATTGATTTGAATTTCTGCCTAATAGTCATGGTAATATTAGATCAATTTGAAAATATCTTTTGTCTAATTAATTAATTTAGCTACAAATAAGCATAAAGATAAAATGCATGAAATATTAGATGTGTATTAATGATAATAATATTTTCTAGGCGGATTTATATTATTAAATTAATAGTTAATGTTGCGTGAATTGCTGAATTTTAAGTACTTTATTATCATTTTTTTAAAATATTTTATCTAAACGAAATCCAAACGATTATCATTGTCATAATAACCACCTAATTATATATAAATAACTGTTCTTTATATTATTTTGACAAAATTTTATTTATAGGCTAGTGCATTTTTAATTCTCGCCAGTTATGGATAATGTAACTAATCAAAGTGCAGATAACTGACGAGAATATTTACTCGACAATGAATTATAATCATATTTTATAATCAGAAAATAAAGGATATTCTTGTATATTTGCATAGGGAACTAAATAAAACACGACTATTGGAACATTATGAAACTTGAACGAGAAATTTTCAGTTTAATTCCGTAGGATAACTTCTGACTCCTTCTGTCCTTATTTAATGAACAAGATCCATCAAATTTTAAAGTTTTATTTTTAGCAAATCTTTGCACAAATATATTCAATATTTTAATATTTTAAATTGGAATTAATTTTGGTAATATTCGATGTTAAGTATGTGATTGACCTTGAAATATTTTGCATTGATATATTTATAACGCTAATCATGTAAGGAGGAACACAAATGTTTTTTATCGCATATAATTCCAAATATAAACAATAAACCAGAAAGTCTTGTGAAACTAGTAAATTCATCTGGTAGCCAAATCTCCGGAGAACCCAGGTTAAGGAAATCGGCTCAATTTCGCTACACAATCCTCTTATTAGTGGAACTGTAAAATCCAGTTGAATCAACATTCAAATTCCTATGAAAATCATAAATTTCAATGTTTTTATCAAAATAATTTATTTTTATGTTTATTTATAAATTTTTTATTAAAAATTTCCATTTGATTGAAAAACCCTAATGAAATAATCTTGCTAAAAATGTATTAGAATATTCTTTTGGCGGTATTAACGTTTAGGTTATACACTCAATCCAGTTTTTGTGCGGTTTTCTGTAATTTTATTGACACTTAAATATAGCTTACGCTTAAGATTTTACTAGAGCCTTTTCATCCTTGAATCATAACTGTCTTTAATTTTTAACCATTAAAACATCATTCCCAAACCCTAAATGTCGAAAAAATAAATTTCTCCTTAAATTGACTTCAGTGACCTTGGAGTATGTGGGCTTTCAGGCTTTTTAAAGACACACGAAATCCTCTATCTATTCCCTAGACTAGATCAGAGGAGTAAAATATTTATATTTTCCATGTAATATCATCATTTAAATAGTGTATGAATGTATCTATCATATTTATAAATTAACATGCCGTTTTCGGCGTCACAGACTGCACTTTGCAAAAAGGCCTAGATGAAATTTAAAGTAACTGTATGAGAAAGCTCACCACGTAAAAACTGTCAACCAGAAGCCAACATTTTATTATCTCAGTTTTTTTCTGGTTTTTAATGAAAATTATTAAATATTATTGTAGTAATTTTTAAGGGATCTCAGAATATATTTGGCAGAATCGAGTATGGTTAAAGAATATGGAAGATTCACAAAAATTAATTAAATTTAAGTTTTAAGTCGATATAATAATAATAATAATAATAATAATAATAATAATAATAATAACAATAATAATAATAATAATAATAATAATAATAATAACAATAATAATAACAATAATAATCATAATAATAATAATAACAATAATAATCATAATAATAATAATAATAATAATAAGCATAATAATAATAATAACAATAATAATCATAATAATAATAATAACAATAATAATAATAATAATAATCAATTTTTGTAATCCTTTCAATAAGTTGACACCGAATCCAAATTTCTTTCAAAGAAAAAAAAAATATTAATCTATTGATTTATTGTAGAGCATGTATGCCATTTCTGAAAAAGTACACACATCTTCTGTAAGTCTGTGTGTATGCCTGTGTATGTATGTATCGTATTTTCATTTTTTTTTCAACTAAAACAAAAGATATAATAATTTGGACCAAAAATGAAATAATTTTTCATCGTGACAACCGTTTTGATCGTCTGGATCTGCCAGTGTAACCCAGCCAGCCATTCTGCCAGTGAACATTTTTATTAGTGCTATTTCTGAAAAATGTCGATAAAAACATCAATTAGAAGTGCTGTAGTGACTGAAATCAATTCATTCTAATTAGAAGTGCATTGGAATTCATTTTCCTTTCTGCATGTTTTCAATAATGGACTTTTCTTACCGATCTTGAAATGTTTATTTATTCTGAAATAATTTTTTGAGGTTTTTTGGGAATACTTTTTATACACCGGGAGGGGACCGTCAATTTGTTACATAATAATTACTATTTCCAATGGCTGGTATCCCATAAAAATGACCTTTATGTTTGGAGAGACTCAAATTTGAGATGGTTAAAATCAAAATTACAGGTGATAAATTTTTCTAATTTTTACACAAAAACAAATTTTGACTATTTTCACAGTTCTAAGGCATTCCAAGCGAAATAAAATTAAAGGATTTTTCTCTTTAAATTATTTTCATTAGATCTATATTTTTGGTTGAAATTCCATTTTAGTACAAATTTTTTGCTGGTTAAGTAGATATGTATAAAAAAATGCAAGATATATATTCCCATGTTACGCAATAAAAAGCTATAAAGGACTGTGCTGAAGATTTGTCGCCATAAAAAATATTATAAACCTAGGTGTTTTTTTAACATTAATTAATATCCATATTATAAGTCTTGATATTTATTTTATTCGAACAGTTTGTAGGAGAATAAAATTTGTCATTAAAATAATCAATTTTTTATTAAATCTACATTTTCTTGAATTATTTGAATTTCATAATCTTCACCAAATCGACAATTTACTGGAATTTTATTATTTGATGTTTAAAATAAAAAACAAAGCGTCACAAAATCTTTATCTAAATCAAGTCGAAAGCAAAAAAACTTTTTAAATTTTAAATAAATAAAATACTAAATTTTATTTTTTAATTTTAAATCATATTTATTGATTATTTTTATAAAATGAAAATACATTCGTGCTGAACTTAATCGAAAAATTATATATAAATATAAACTTTAGTATCAATATTATTATATTATTACATGTAAGAATAATAGTAAACACAATAATAATAACTCATTATGTTTCAATTTTTCTTTCAAAGAATGTCTATAGTGTATCTAAATCTAATATAGGAATATATAATTTTAGATTTGGCCCGCGGAGTTAGGATGTATTTCAAAAGGCGGCCGCAAGATCATTTTGGTTGCCCAATCGTGGTTAAGTACAAATGTATAAAAATGCAAGATATACATGCTCATGAAAATTTAATTGCGTGATACTTTGCGCACATGTGTCATAGGCTCGTCTTTCCTAGCATATAATCATTATAAATTATATTATTATTATTATTATTATTATTATTAGTATTATTATTATTATTATTATATTATTATTATTATTATTAGTATTATTATTATTATATTATAATTCAGTATAATACTGTGCGGACATTGTAATGTGATTTATGTCCCTTTAGCGGGATATTTGTGAGCCTTTTATGTCACAAGCAGTCGTGAGAAGATTTCGGACTATTTTGAAAAAGTGGTTTGTTCTTCTTGGCTGCGAACCAAAGCGAAAAATGTGTGTGTGCGCGCATTAATTTTTGTTTTAATTTTGAAAACTTTTCTCAACTTTTGAAAAAATTTAAAAAAATTGAGTGACTTTAGATATATTTATAATTTTTCATTAAAATTTGATGAGTTTGTATGTAATTTCTCTCTCAAGTTTTGTACTTTATATTTATATTCTAAAATTTTCTGAAACTTTGAAAAATATTTAAACATAAACAATTTTGGATTTGGTAAACCGTTGTAATATTTTATTGGTTGATGACACATTCAATGCGCAATTAAATTCGGAGTAAAATAGAGCAGTAAAACAACAAGTGGACATATAAAAATGATTTAAATTCGAACAAGCTGATAAATATTTTAAAACCCCAAAACAAGTCAATTAAGGATGCAAATATTGTAGTAAATTGAAAATGAAGAGGTTCATAACTAAATAATGGGCGTCATTTTCATAACGTGAAGAATCAAGATCTCCTCCTCGCATGAATATACACCTCATTTTAATCTACATCCTTGAAAATTCATCCGAGCTCACAGTAGAAGTTTACAGATATACGAAATTCTTTTTGAAGAGGCAGATCTTTGTTTGAAGTTCTATAATTGATTCAATGGGACCAACGGCTCCAGCGATTTCTCCATTCTGAAATAATCAGAGAAATATTGTTTTACAATACTCGATTTGGGGGGGGGGGGCATAATTGGTAACCCTTTAACACAAGGGTTTCATAATGTCCCAATGGTGCACACAAAATTGGTAACTTAACCATGCATAATCTGTTGTTTTATATAATTGTAATTAGTTTAAATATATTTTTTCAATGAAAATATTAAAAAGGAATGAAATATTTGAAAATTTTAATGAAATATATTTAATTAAAGGTTTAAGAGCCGGCTCAAACGAAACAACATTAATGTTGTTACACTTTTCGAGTCTTTATAAAAACAAGTAAGATTCGTTATGCCTGCTATATAATGCCTCTAAACCTTGCGTGGTATATCTGAGCTGTGATTGCAGCACCGGGCTGTAGGCCACTCCACTTATGCTCAATGGTCAGCTAAGGTAGGACCGTTAGACAATTAGGACACTTTCTCAAAAATTTACATAAGCTAATTCCCAGAACTATCAAAACTAGAACTCCGCCAAAAGGCCCCACTAAAATATTAATATTAAAAATTACGAAATAATAATTATAAACTTACCGATAAATATGAACTCCTCTAATAATTCTAAAAGCGTATAAGGAAAATATCTGACCATTGTTTCATTGAAATAAGATTTTGACTTTGCTTTTATATTTATGATGGGTGGGGGGGCCGAGAAATTTTTCAATAATGAATTAACAAGCTTACGGATTACTGTCATTGTATGAATTGGCAATAAATTTATAAATTTCTCTCCCATTTCTATAATTAAATATTACGTCATTTATAATTATTTTATAACCGATAATGAGAAAGAAATTTATGGAAATGGGAAACTTGTGTTTTGAAATATATTTTAATATTTGATTCTTGCATTTTAGTGAATAGAAATGTCATTGATCAAATTGCGATACTTTTGATGATATATTAAATTCATTAACCTTTGGGGTACAGAGGGGGGGTATCAAAACCACTTTCCTCTCAAAATCAATCATCTATTTCTAAAATGTCATTTAAAAGCGTTATACAGTAGTATATAACTAAAAAAAGTGTTGTGAGTTACAGGATTACCTATTAGCCCTTAACTACTGTTTCCAACGCGACTCGTTGCTACTCGTTATAAAGCAACATTGGTAGCGGACCAAATAGGTGGATATCTATGAAAAGTTAGCTCACTTCAAGTGAATCTGCCGGTTCATGGACTATTGATAGAAAGCACAACATTATGATCTCTTTTCAACATTTCTTTACTAATTCCAATCATCCAATTCTTTGCACCGACTGTCTTACCGATTAAACGTTACTCTTAATGAAACGGGACTAATCCTAACAACTCTCAATTTAATTTGTAATTTACAATTATTCCGATTGGTCTATATTCACAATTCCTTATGAGGATTTGTAGGTGCACAATATTGTTTCTATCGAGATCAAGTTAAAGATTTACGTTCTCGTCATGCGATTTTGCCGACTAGAATTATTTGAAATTAATATTGCCTAAAACATCCCGTATTTTATCAGAACACACACACACACACACAAGCGAATAACAAATTAAATTAAATTACTTTAGACCAAGGGTTCTCAACCTTGGTTACGTTAACCAGTACGCTAACAAGCAGGTACAGGTACGCGAATGACTTTATAGTTTTAAACAAAAATCTATTAAAAATCTGTTTTACGAAAAAGTAAAAGAAATAACTAAAATAATATAAATTTTAATATTTTAGTTTGTAATTTCTAATCCATTGTTTGTGTTCTAATGCTTTATTGAGACTAACCAAATCTGAAAAGATGCCAACTATACCTGAATGTGTTATCTATGACCACAATGTAAAAATTTGGCTTTGTCTACGGGGATGTAGATCACTAGATAATCCGCTTCTTGGGACCCTGAAATTAGCAATATATATATATATCTATATATATATATATATATATATATATATATATATATATATATATATATATATATATATTGTTGGGTTATTATTATTGAAAGTCGGTTCCTACTGACTTCTCGTGTCCTTTTTGAATCAAATAAGCAAACCCAACACAGAATAATTTTATTTGCACTTTATCACAATGACAGATCAATCCGTTTTATTTCAATGTTTGTAATCACAATTTCACTAATTTATTTGCACCTTTTAACCACCGTATGACTCTGATTATGTTAGGGTAGGTCGATTCACTCGATTTAATAATATCTACTTTTCGTGTCTGGTTAATAATGACTGTCGTTTCGTGTTTTTCCCTCTTTCTTTTATACTCCTGCTCAGACTGTTTTCCGACGATTGTCAACAACATTTTTCTACATTATTAAATTATTAATAATAAGTACTTTCCAGACCGACATTTGTCAACAACGTTTGGTCCATTACTAGATTACTAATTGCGAAATAATTACCTCTCCGTAACTCAGTGGAGCCCATTTAATGTTGCTCAGGCTAATTTATCCTGCTATATTATTCCGTCTATGCGCCGGGTTTTCCTCATCTCTCGAGTTTTCCTCAGCTCTCGGATTTTCCAAATATTTCTGGTTTCCCATTGCCTCGGGCTTCCCATTGCCTCGGGCTTCCCATTGACTCGGGCTTCCCATTAGTAATTAATTTTTCTTAATTAATTTCCTTTTTTATCTTATATTATTTTCTAGGGACCCCTCACTAAATTTTTATTATTATTTCTGAACTCGTCTCTCAATTTGGCGTTCAACCATACCAATTTCCCCCGATCAATATTACTTTCGATTTTTTTTATAAATTTTTTAATCAATATTGCACTATTATCATTTTTGTGTTTTTTCGATCTTACTGTGCTTTTTCGTGATATCCCAACAATATATATATATATATATATATATATATATATATATATATATATAACGAAAGGTCTTAACATTCAAAGTTATTTTACCTGTTTGTTGGTCTACCGGCACGTCATAAAATTGTAACCGATAGGTCAGGCATGGTACATTAAACATGTTGGAAACCTCTGCTCAATTCATAAAGATTATCTTTGGCTTAATTGTTGATATAAAAATGTGAATAAAGTGCAAATGATTTTTATATGTAGTATTGTTGAAACTTTTGATTAGACTTGAAGACAATTTTTTGTCTATAATTAATTTTTCAAGCACTCAAGTATGAAAACTTGTGATAAACTTGCCCTATTTTTGTAATATCCCAATTATTTACCCAACAGATTTTAACCATCTGTATCTTGTTTGACTTTATAATATGTGGCCCCCAACCAAGATTATTTTCTCAATATTGCCTTATATCACTAGACTCGGTATACATTTCTCTACAAGATGATATAAAAAATTTCTTATAAAGTATAGTTTTTATAAATTGCACTTGAACATGAAGTGCACTTTATGTTTACTACACGTAAATAATATACACTTGAAAGTCAAATAAAAGAAATATATTTCGAGTAAATTATTCTCATCATCAGTCTGCCATCATAACCCTTGTCGAATGTTATATACGGAAACAATAATGATGTAATAGTTATGATTTAATCAAATAATCTCCATAAATTTGTTGCTGATTGAAGTTTTTATATAAAATTTTAAAATATTTTAAATCAGTTGTTCCTTCGCACATTTTTCTATGCTCAATAATATTACTCACTCCTTTCAATCGGCTATGTTCCTGAACCCGTGGGCGAAAATGCTGGGAAGCCCCTTCAATGTATGTGGCATTGCACACATTTCATGAAAATTTATACACTAGATATACTAGATCAGAATAATGCGGGATGCAATATCAAAAAAATATTGTTAGCCAATCGATTAAAATCGGAATTTCTTATTGATTTATATTTGATTAAGATCGGTGAAATCGATCATCTCGTGTCATGCCAGCCGTCAGCACTCGAAGCGGTCCGTTTGCAAGCCTTGTTGCCCACAAAACCCCAAAGGGAAACCCATAAAGACGCACTGACAAAATCTCAAGTAATATTATTTAATTTATTTCTCTACTTACAATTTGTCAATAGAAACGTTTTATTTTTATATTTTTCAGCCCGAAGAAGTTGAAATGATTCAGTTTTGAAAAGAAATTTCGAGTGAAAGTGTTCGTTAAAATAAAATGTCATTGATTTTTGTTAATCAAAATTTCAATGAAAACTTTTTAATTAATTAATTAATTAATTGATTTATAATAATAATAATAATAATAATTAAATAAATAAATAACTATTACCTGAGCCTAGATTTGCATAGCGCCAACCTCCTGAATTCTGAACTTGAGATGTTCCATGAAAATCGGTTCTAAATTTTGATTGGATTAAAATATTGCAAAAATAATTCTCGTTACTTTTTCTCCATGGGCTTTTCACATTTATTAATAAATTGGGTGCCAACAATTAGTGGCAACTAAGTTCACCGAGGGGACAAATTAATCCTGATATCTTATTAACACGAGACTAGTAAAAGAGGAGGCTTGTGAATAAAGTGAAAGCAGGGCAACTCATGACAGTCAAAGCAGTAATCAACAAACAGTCTCAGAAAGGTTTAATAAATACTTTCTTGTGAAGAACGACAAATACTAAATGATTGTGTAAATTTATTCTATTGAGCCACTTGTGCACCTGAGCCTTGATTGGCGCCACTTGCACTGGCAAAAGCTAATCAACACAATTTCAAGGTGCACTGTGCAAGTACTAAAAAGATCACTACAAACACTCAATTAATTAATCATCCGTACATTGACGCGTGCCCCCCCCCCACCTTTCCAATTCAATAAATTCATGAAATGTCACCAAAAAATTTTTTTATTAATAAAGATAATTTTTTGTCAAAATTGTTTAAATTATGGAAAATATAAGTCAAAGAAAACGAAATAAAAACCAGAAAAGTTTATTAAATAAACTGAGATAGAATATGGAAAAATCTAATAATAAAATTTGTCAAGTTTCTCGTCAAAGTAAAAATATTCCTAGAAAATAAAATATTTCAATTGATCACATGAGACAATTTACAGTTGATTAAAACAATAGATGAATTGTTTTATTAAACTAAGTTTTCACGGAATGATCATTGACAAGACTGACAAAGCTCTCTCGACTGGTGTTGTCCACAGAAATCATAGACAGCCCGTTGTCAGCATCATCAGCACTGACCCGTTCCACCTGATTAGCTTCAAGGGTGGACTTCCAGTGCTGCGTCCACTTGATCATGGTTTCTGATGACCGGTACAGAAATATCAACTTCGCTATCAATTGTTCTTCCAGTCGAAGCTTTTTATTTTCTCGCACTAAATAAATCTCGTGGAGCAATTTATGGATCCGATCGACATTTGGCAATTCCTCTGCTGGTATGATGTAGGAGATGTTGGAATAAAAGGTCCGCAGAAACCGATGAACCACAAAAAAGTACGCCGCATAGATTCCTAATATTCTAGAAGAAAATGAAATATTTACTCTTCATTCCGTATTGATGCATGAAGTATATTTCCACGGATCAAAATGGAGACAGGCATGTAAGGTAAAGGGGTTTTATGCAGTGACCCTAAAATGCACTTACAATATTTTACAACTGAAACAAGAAACACATTGAGCTCTTCATCCAAAGGTCCATTATAAATTAACAGCATTTTCAAAGAACTCTCCTTCTCTATCATCAAAGCTATTAAAATCCTTGTTCCAATATTTTCTGATTTCTAATTGTTCTGTCAGAATCTGTAACTCCTCTCTTAGAACACTCTTACGCTCCTCATCCTATAATTTATTAAATTTCAAAATATATTCTTCATCTTCTCCATCATTTCTTGTACTCTTTGGGAGCTCAAAAGCTCTAGAATCCTTAGCCACCTACAAGAACTAGGAAAGGCTCCGTACTAGAAGAAAGAAGGTTATCAAGAAGTTGGAACCCTAAGTAGCTTGACAATCAAAGTAATAGACCAAGGTGGAATTCCCAGTGACCAAGATTAGTGCATACAAAAATTAAAACAATATGTCAACTTACCCATAACTACTAAATATATGTCCGAAAATATTATCGGATATGCGTTCATTGAAGATGAAAATTGTAAGAAACAAATATTTCTTGGATGGGCTGTCGGGATTTGGGCAATATGACTGACCTTGGATGATCTCATTGACCTCCCACCACATCATTGCGTTGTCGGTTTTCATTGATAAGCTAATGTTCAAATACGTATTATTTTGATTTTGATGCAGAGAATTGGCCTCGGAGAGAGTTCGCTTATAGGCCGTGAGAAATCTCGGGAAAATTGTGGGCAGATAAACATTTGTTGAGTTGAATTTGGTATTTATCAAATGCAACAAATTTGCTTTCTCAGGATTCGTTAGGAATCTCGATTGCGTAAATCGGACAATTTTCTCAGTGGATTTTGAATCTGTGGACGGCCTTAATAGAACAAGTCAATGACGGTATATTATGAGTTGTACTGTGCAAGGCTGATGGGGGAGCCACAGTTAATTTGGAGAGGAGAGTAGAGATGATTTTCAAAAATTACCAAGGAATTCAGCAAATACCTTTAGCAACTGGTTTGCGTGATCCGGTACGAACCGGTGGTTTCAACTCATATCTAACCTTTCACAGTACTTTATGGCATATCACTTGCACAGGTTACCAAATCATAACATTATATAAAACTGCTATTTAACAATAATATAGTTTAAATGTTATAAGTGAGGTCAGCTAGTTGAAATCTAGAAATTTTGTAACTTACAATATTGAGTTATGAAAATTTCGTAAAGAAAATTATTCAGCGTTAGGATAAATATGACATCAAAATTAAAATTGCACTTTAATAAAATAAAATTGTGGAGGAGGATTTGAATTTAATTCCGTCTAGCAACATCTGTGTTTTAAATAAATTGGTAAAACTGATTAATTAATTTTATCGTAACGTTAAATTGAATTATGAATATTATGATGCAACATGATCTCTATTGTAAATGCAACTTTACGCCAGGCATGCTCAACTTACGGCCCGCCAACTGTTTTTTGTCCGGCACTTTGGCAGCTAGAATCAATAGCCAGTAAACAGGCCCTTTCTTTACCAACAAGAATATTACCATTAAAAGTCTTGCTGTGATTACTAGACCATTAAGATCACATCAGGGTTCTATTTGCTTGCCAACTATAATGCAGCAATGTATCTGTAGTAAATATTTGATGTGGACCAAATACCACCCATTATGTTCAACTACAGTCTTACAATTAGTGACTAATATGACCCACAATGTCATGTAGATTTTCTGTAACTGTATGCAAGCAGCCAATCAATGTTTCTTGTCTGATTATTTTTGTATGAAGTATTGGCTTTATTTGAAAAGCTTACGCCATCACCATAACATTTATAATATATAAGAAAACGCCAATCCAACATGTATATTAAACTACAATATATTTTAGCAGACTCATCACTGTCATCATCAGGTAGAATCGAAATTCAATCTATATCGATGTAATTTGAATTGTTTAAACAAACTAATTCTTTAGATTTTTCCATCTGCTATCTCAAGTTTTTGATTACTGTCGGCTGAAGGAGTTGATTAATATCAGTGAACACAATTTTGTGTTTATTTTTGTATTGTCGTAAAGACTTTGAGCAACCATTTCTGTATGCTGTGCCGTAAGTTAGTTTCTAATTCCTGTTGTCTGAACTTTGTGTTTATTAGTGGAATCCAATCAAGCCTGGGGATTACAGTGGTGAGTCTGTCGATATAAACTATAGTTTATTATATAGTTTGGATTGGGGGTCACTTATATCTAACATTATTAATTGTATGTATGTTAATTGTATCCTGTGCGTTCCCTGGGACCTTCCGCCTAAGTGAGTATTTGACAATTAATTTATTGAGAAAACCTTATAAATAAATAGCTAAATAAGTGCATGATAGGCATAAAAGTAAATAAATAAACGCATTTAGTAGGGACCACCGAATCCTAGTGACATTCGGGACAAAAATCATATATGAAATCATACCTTTCACAAACTGCTTGCATATTTATTTTCAATGAAGCTCTTGGAATTGATAATTTTTCTTTTAGCTTCTTCAAACCGGGAGGGGTTATCAGCCAAACGTTATCCGATGCGTAGTCAATAATAATTTGCGTGGCATCATCCGGTTCAAAACTTTGCAAGTAATCTTTTGACGGCTAAATAAATTAAACCGTCACACAAATTCAAGTCCTCACCAAAGAACAAAGACAAAATACGCTGCTTAAACATCAATTAAGAGACTACAATAAAACTAAGAAATAGGATTAGAAAATAGAAAACAAGTATAAAAAGCCTTAAGGTTATTGATATAAATAAATATTTAGGAGAGACCTTACAAATGGAATGAAAACCTCATATGTACAGCTAGCTTTCAACATCACTCCTATCTTGGGCCAGTCATTTTGTTTTGTTTGCATTTATTCTTTCAGACTACAGGCCAATGTATGGAATTGAAATATCGTAAACAACAGATCAAAGATGAAGGAGAGAAAAAGTTGCTCAAAATGACATACTGATCCAATATTATCACTTGAAAAAGGCAGTGCTGAAAATTCGTGAATACCTTAAATAAATCTGATTCATAGTCAAATCTTGGAGAAAATATTATGTCACTTATTATTATTATTATTATCATTATTATTATTATCATTATTATTATTATTATTATTAATATTATTATTATTATTATCATTATTATTATTATTATTATTATTATTATTACTATCATTATTATTATTATATTATTATTATTATTATTATTATTATTATTATTATTATTATTATTATATTATTAATTATTATTATTATTATTACCATTATTATTATTATTATTATTATTATTATTATTATTATTATTATTATTATTATTATTATTATTATTATTATTATTATTATTATTAATTACATTACCAAATGAAATTTATGGCATTCTTTCATTTCCTCAAACGTTTTTTTAGTCAAAGGTCTCATGTTGTTCTCCCGAGAGCTGAATACGAATAAAGGCTAAAGGAAATCAAGTCAATTTAAAAGGTAAAGTTATCAAAATCCTTACGCTATAATCACCAACATTAATAGAGAATGAGCATTCAATCGGTGGATATTTGACAAAGGTGATCCCAATAAAGCTGCTAATCATCAGGGGCCCCCAAATGCAGAAAAAGAAAAATATTAATATTAATATTCCAAGTGAATATTTGACGACTAATCGTCGATTTCTTCCTCTTTCTGTCGGCCAAATCGTTTCGCCATATCGCCAACATTTGAGAACGAAAATCTTACTGAAGATGTCCTCAACTTCCATCCAGTGATAGAAGGCAACGGAAGAATCAGTCCACATCCAGTCCATGACGTTCCTCAATTCATAAAGGAACGGAATGCCCATATATCTAACCAAAAGTAAAACAAATAAAATTAGTCAAAATTGACAAAACTGACACAAACTCAAACAATAATATTTTTGAAAATGAAAAATAAGTAGTCAACTCTATTCAGGAAAGAGAGCAACCGCTTCAAACCAAACGCTGTTGAAGCTCAAGTTCTCGTTTTGAAATTCCTAATCAAATGCATTTTTTTGTTAATAATCCGTCCATTGTTCATATTTAAATATTTGTCAAGTTCATGATTCGTAAACATTTTATCTAGCTTTTATTCACAAGCATTTCCTCGACCTTCGTTTTTGTAATTTTTTTGGGCTTGACCACAACCTACTCAAGCACACCCGACTTGACCACATCCGGCTCAAGCACACCCGACTTGACCACATCCTACTCAAGCACACCCGGCTTGACCACACCCTACTCAAGCACACCCGACTTGACCACATCCGGCTCAAGCACACCCGACTTGACCACATCCGGCTCAAGCACACCCGACTTGACCACATCCTACTCAAGCACACCCGGCTTGACCACACCCTACTCAAGCACACCCGGCTTGACCTCACCCTACTCAAGCACACCCGGCTTGACCACATCCTACTCAAGCACACCCGGGTCGCGAGAAACGGTCCGGATACAACAATGGTCAACTTCATTAAAAAGGATTATTTTATAATCGAAAATTTTCACTTAACACATTGAGTGCCACCAGGCACTTTATAGATTGTATTTTATTTATTGAAGCAATATCATTTGTTTAACGTAATTAATTTGAAGTGGTGCTGTAGATAATATATTGCATTGAATGTTGGTTTGTATACGCTCTGCGAGCGGTACTGAACGATGTAATAAATATTTTGCTTGTCTTGATATTTACTTGTTATTTACTTTTGGTAGTAATTCCAAATGAAACTAAAGAGGATTATTTAATAATCGAAACTTTTTTCAAAAATATAATTATTACTTCGCAGCAAGGGCTTATTTTGTTATTTTAGTCACTTATCTGATATATTAATTTATGCTGCTACCAAGGAATTACCGTTTTATACTTATAATGATAATCATTGATTGTGTAAATTAGAACGAAATGAAAATCGGGAAAGGTAGACATTATGATTGCATCAAACGTTTGCCTAAAAATACATATAATAATAATAATAATAATAATAATAATAATAATAATATTAATAATAATAATAATAATAATATTAATAATAATAATGATAATGATAATGATGATAATAATAATAATAATAATAATAATAATAATAATAATAATAATAATAATAATAATAATATTAATACAATTAATAATAATAATAACAATAATAAAAATATAAAGATCAATAATGATGATAATAAATAAATAATTAAATATTAGGAATAATACGAATATTACGCACATTTTGAAAAAAATCAAGTTTCCATAGTTATAATTCCGTGTCAAAAAGTTCCCGAGAATTCTCATAGGGTAGCCAGATCTCATTTGGTAAGAGGAGAGTGCAAAATAAACGCATTTGATGAAATACAATAATTGAGGAGGAAACTGTGAATTGAACTTCCTATCATCAACATTAAAACCCTGCATAAAATTAGAATCCAAACTAAAATAACCTCTTGGTGATGTAAGGCAGCGCAAAAAATAGCCAGGCGTGAATGAGAATCACATGGAATATTTGAAAGACAAATTTCCCCTTGACCTGTTTCCTGAGGAAAAGTGCTCGGTCGATTATAATGAAGATAAATTGTGTTATTATCATAGCAATAAAAGGCACCGGAGTCTGTTGAATACATTTGTCAATAAGGAAACCATAGATTATACAAACCTTATTTGTTTTAATGAAATCAATCGCGTGACCCCCAGAGTCGGTCTGGAGAAAAAACAATTCATTAAAACAAATAACAACATTTTACCCCTGGACCGAACGAAAAATATCCAAGAATGATTATCAACATCGCTGTGAATTCACACAAAAACATTATTGCGTATACATCGACTCGTTTGTTCAACTTCCGGTTCGTCATCTTTCCGTAAAACTTTTTCAACTGTTTGATCGGATTACGGAATTTTATTCTATATTAATTCAAATTATTAAGACAATCCACAGTGAACCAGATTTACCCAGTTCTCATTGCGGATTGGGGCTTCAATGGCTGGATATGCTGTAAGAGGGACATTTATCATCATCATCATTATTTATATTATTATTAAATAAAATAAAGCGCCAATCCAACACATACATAATACTACAATATATTTCGACTTCCTCACTGTCATCGTCAGGCGATATATGAACTTGAAACTGTATATAATAAATTACTTTTATTAAAAATAATTTCTTCTTTTATATTTTAAAATATTTCACTAAAAATTATAAATTCTGCTTTCATAAATATCAAATTTTATAAAATTAATCTTTGTAAAATTTTGTAAAACCGAGAATTAAACAAAATTTTAAACATTTATTTTCAACCTGCATCACAAAATTGCATTTACTAATATCAATCAATTCCATAAGTCGACAGTTATCACAACTTGAGAGCGGAAATGACGGGAAGTCATTCCAATGTATGTGGTATTGCGCACTCATGACATAAATATTCATAACCAAGATCTCAATACGATCCAAGCATGACTTGAAATCTATCAAGAAACACGATGACGATCCCATAGTGCAAAATTCAAACCCAAAACAAATCTCACTATTTATATTATTATTATCATTAATATTATTATTATTATTATTATTATTATTATTATTATTTAAACTTTAAAATCTTTTTTTGTCGATAGCGGAATCATTTATATAAATTAATTTAAATAATTAAAAATGTTAGCCAAAATGAAATCTGAAATATTTCGACTTAATATCGGTCCTGATCACTCGTAATCAAAATTTAACCAGACTTTCGCTCTCTCCTCTTCTTATATGACCTATTTTATGTCGAATAGCTGTAGGAATAGTTATTTAGCTGAAACAGTTGCATTAGTAAGCGAATGGAATTATTGAAACCTATACATCAGATTGTCCAACACCTTGGACTAGTAATTGTACGGCATGTAGGAAACGCTATTAGTATTGGGAACCCTTTCCCAGCATATGGCACCAGCAATTAAGGAATTCGATATTACACATAGAATTGCCATGCAATTATAAATACAGCATTTTCCATTCCCGAAAAGGAAATCGCAAAAATATACTTGAGAACAAAAGGAGTTCGGAGAAGAACCGAAAGAATTAATTTCGGTTTTCAGTGCCTAGTTCACATGCGAATATCCTAAATTCCCATTGCTCATTTGTTGGTGTATATATAAATTTAAAACCTTTCGCGACCGACTAAAGGGTCGCCATTCACAATTTCCAATAAATTTAGTAGAAATATACATTAAACAAACAAAAACTGTCGAAACTAAAGAATTAAAATTCTAACATTGACTTCTTCCTCATTGGAAATTTTGATATCTTTGTAAAGTTCTGAATGATCTCGCCAAAGTCCGTTGCCTTTTAAGTAGCTTCGATGTAAAAATAAGAAAAGCAGTTGGATAACATCAATGATAGCATAAGTTCTAGATTTCTCAATTCCCAGAATCAAAGGCAGAGCCAAGGGATCTATTCGGTGCTCCGGGACGGGGAGGACGTTGAGCTTTATTAAATTGAATTGACAAATATATTTAAACACGATTACCAGCTAAAAATATAATAATAATAATAATAATAATAATAATAATAATAATAATAATAATAATAATAATAATAATAACAATAATAATAACATTAATAATAATAATAATAATAATATTAATAATAATAACAATAATAATAATAATAATAATAATTATTATAATAATAATAATAATAATAATAATAATAATAATAATAATTATAATAATTATAATAAATAAATAATATTAATGATAATGATGAATATAATAATAATAATTATAATTAGTTCGTAGTGTACATCATCAAGTTGTACCTCAGTATACGTGATGAGAACAATCCAAAAGTTCTTTGATGGACGTGGCACCGAAAGCATTCCCCAAAAGAAAACAAGAAAAGGATAAGGTAAGGAAAGCAAATTTCCCGACAGCAAATGATTCATAATCAGTAGAAAGTAGCATCCGAATTCAGAATAAATTATTGCAACTTTCCCAAATGAAATGAGTAAAGAGAAAAATTTAGATCTCGAACGACGAAAAACATCTTGCTTATTTTTCTCTTCTTTATCCTCCGACACAGACTTTCTTCCATCTTTGACGAATTTTTCAATTTCTTGCCCCAATCTAAAGGCAAATATCAAGTTAATTAAATATAATTAATTACTTTTTCACAATAATTAATTGATTTCTAAAAATTCCTACCGCATGTTACAATTGGGAATCATTTATAAACATGTCAAAAAATAAAAAAACTTTTAAATAAATAAAATTTTCAACAGAAATAATTTTTTAAATTTATAATTTTTTTAATAAATAGTTTTAATAAATAGCACAAAATTGAAATACATTACTTTTTTATTAATTTATATTCTCCATGATAATAACAAACAATACATTTCCCCCTTCCACCTCATCGTCACTATCTACCTACCCGCCCTCCAGTCTCACCGTCACCATCCACCTCCCTCCCTCCCATCTCACCGTCATCATCTACCTCCCCTCCCTCCAGTCTCACCTTCACCATCGACATCCTCTCCCTCCCATCTCACCGTCACCATCCACCTCGCTCCCTCCCATCTCACCGTCACCATCTACCTCCCATTCATCCCGTCTCACCGTCACCTCGTTCCTCCCCTCCTTCCCGTCTCACCTTCGCCATCCACATCCTCTCCCTCCCATCTCACCGTCACCATCTACCTCCCATTCATCCCGTCTCACCGTCACCTCCTTCCTCCCCTCCCCCCTCACATCCCGAAAACCTAGCATTTCAATACTATTATAAAATAATATCAATTTATTGAGAAATAAAAATATTAATAAATATTTGAACATCCAACCATTCAAACAAAAAATTAAATATTTAAATATTACTTCTCGTCGATTTCGATAAATGTCGACAGAACATGAGACTTGACGAGTTTCTTTTCCTCTTCCAATTTTCGGATATTTCTGTAATATTCTCGCGTCCATTCGTTGAATAAAACTGTCAAGCTCGCCATTGTTGATCCGATAAAACAAACGCACAATTTGATGACATTTTTGAAATTCTCCCAACTGCTTTCTACAGTTTATTAGTAAAAATGTATTGCAATAATGATAATGATTATAATAATAATAATAATAATAATAACAATAATAATAATAATAATAATAATAATAGTAATAATAATAATAATAATAACAATAATAATAATAATAATGATAATGGTTATAATAATAATAATAGTAATAATAATAATAATAATAATAATAATAATAATAATAATAATAATAATAATAATAATAATAATAATAATAATAATAATAATAATAATAACAATTGAGAAATGTCAAACGCAACAAAAATAAAAAAAGCTAAAGCACGAGAGAATGCATTTTCATCATCGAAAAGTAAGAAGGAAGGATAAAAGAATGAACTCTAGAAGAATTCCCAAAAACTGAAAAACTACACATCTATCACAACTTTAATAACACCGAAATGATACTTCTACTTCAGATTAGAAAATACTTCCTTTATCTTTGTTTCTTTCTTTTATACCCAACTGACCAGAATTTTGGTTTGTTGGATTGTATTTATTCAAAGTTTGAGAATAGACTCGCTTGGTAAAGGATATCTACAGAATTATAAGTGATTGTAGCTACCAGATTGAAAGAAATAGCCAAATAAATGGTTCCCAAATAAAAGTTCCCATATGAGACTGTCATAAACTTTAGAGAGGATCAAAACGTCACCAAAGATCCCTTATGCGCACCATTTTTTGGAATTACAGAAGAATCACGAAGTACAAATACCTTACCCTTCTTGTTCACCAGACGTAGCTTTAAGTGACTTATAAGTGGATTTAAGATACAATAAGTAATTGAAAGAAGATATTCAGAAGTTCTTTGAGAGTGAGTCTTTGAAGTTTTGATCTAGAAACAACTACAAAGAATTGCCAACATAACGACTACAAACAACACTGAAATTGAAACTAAAATAAACTAACAATGAAAACATATTGTCTTACTTGTACCTTGTGAAAGCCAGCCCTGATATTAATAATACATCGTAATAAGTAGATGAATAAAATCATTCTTTATCACCCCCATGAACCTTTTCAGAAAAAATCTGTTTTGGGTTGAGCCATATTATGTATAAATGCTAGACAAGCTTTCTACATCCTTTTACTGTCCGTTAAAAATGTGACCTTTGGTGAAACCTTTCAGTACCCAGTTATCTTGATATTCGAGGGCACAAGCACAGCCGCATTTGTGAAAGAATACAAGTTGTGAGATATAAAAGTTTGTAAAATAAAAATAAAGAATATAGATACATTTAATATTTTACAAAATATCTACGTGTCACCAAACAAGTGAAAAACACAATTAAAGTTGGTAATTGCATTCGTTGTCGGCAAATAACTAAATAGACATTTATTTATTATTAGAGTGGTAGAAAAAATAAATTTAACACACAAACACAATATTGTTGAGGATACCTAAATAACAAAACATAAATAATAATTAAATGCGTAAAAATGATTGGGTGAAATGATGATAAATCAATGAGGTGTTGGTCTGGAACTCGGTAAAATACGAATGGAAAAGCGATATTGAAAAATGAGACGAAAACAAAAGACAATCAATAAAAACAGAAAATTAAATAGAGGAAGGCCATTCCTAATTAACAAGTACAAGGGCTAAAGAAGAAAAACATAAAACAAAAATAAAGTTGAAATTATCCTTTTATCTCTATAGCCAATTCGAGATTTTGGAAAACATATATTGAGAAGCCGAGAAATGATATCGAAAGAGAGCGGAAAGAGATATTGAAATTAAAGTTTATATCAGTAAGTGCCATTGAGTTATGGAGTATAAAAAGGAAATGCAACTGAAATCAAGTGAGAATTAGAAGTCGAAGAAACGGAGAAACACGAAGCAGAAACTAAAACAGAACGAAATGAAAGTAGTTTAGAAGAAAATGAAAATAATTTAGAAAATTGTGAAGAGAAGAAAGCTGAAATTGTGAGGAAAGAAAGAAAGGGGAATCAAAGAAATCAAAGCTATTTAATAAATTCGAGTGAAAGAAAAAAGCAACTAAATCAAACTATCGATCTCAGAAACCCGCCATAGTAGCAAGGTGATTGTGAAATCCAATTGGCTTTGAAAACGTGCTATTCCTCCCGAAGAGTTGTAATAAGCACCCAGTGTAATTGTAACAAATAATTCTTTGTGATAAAGTGTGTTAATCAATAAAATTTATATTATTTGGGTCTCGTTATTGTTGTTTAAAAGACATGCTTGGAGTCAGATTAATAACAGATAATATATAAGTTCACCGACACCCCAACAATATGTAATAAAAAATGTATGTAAACTTTTGATAATTGTAATTAAAAATTTCTTTTGAAAGAAATTACAGATAAATATTTAGAATTTTATGTCAAAAAATATTGGCTGTGAAATACATTATGGTTTATTGGTTGAGACGCGTAATAGGTAAATTTACATTAAGGACGAAGAACCTTCAACTAAGAATACATATTTTGAAAACCTAGCCAGCTTCACGGTGTCTCATTCGGCGCTTATCCTTTTATAAACGCAACTAGAGCACGAACCGAAGCATTAATGCACATATTAAAGATGCATAAAAGTCAAATTACCTAATCTTTGGTTGCCATTTGAGACTGGATCGACGGACGATTCGGTGCCTGTGTTGACAATCGCTGTATTATGCGACGATTGGTAACGCGTTTCATTTTCTGAAGGTATTGGAGTATGGAGATGTAGATTATGATATTGAGGGAAATTGGTTGAGTTATCATGGACGGTAGATGAACGGAAGGAATTTTCACGAACCTCTTCTGATGGGGATACATCAGGATTTTCAGGGCAACATGATTCGTATTCGTTCGGCTTAATATCATTTCATTACTCCATGCAAAACGGCTCAAAATATATAATAGACAATTCAAAAATATAGCATTAAAAATATGTTTTTATATCTGGCTTTATCGTGGCTAGAATAAAGTAACTAATGAAAACGGAAGATGAATATTGTGAATAAAGGAAGGAATGGAGAGATATTGGCAAGTACATCTCGAACATGGGTGGTCACAGGATTTGTCTCGGTTGTAATGAGAACTTAGTACATAGCAAGAACTCAAATTTGGAAAGACATTTCAAAACGAATTCTAACGTAGTCCATCACTGACCCAAGAAACAAAGCAGTTGAATAACTTAAATGCGTTTGAAGAAATCTTTCAGGAATCACAGGCACGGACTGTGACGGCGAGGCAAATGGCAAATTCTAGTTGTGCCGGTCTAAAACGTCAGCTGAAAGGTCAGTGAATTTTAAATATATGTAAATATATATATCTAAATACGCATTTACTAGCGACCAGTTTGTTCGGTAACAGGAGCGAACTTGAATTTCGATTTTCTTACGTCAGCTTCATTCATGGGAGCATACAAACCTCCGGTACTTATACTCAACCGCTGTGAAATATCTTTGATAGCAATTCGGTGTTCTTCCTTCCCGATTTGCAAGCATTCCTTTCATTTTGTAATGAGAAATTTCCCAAAGACGACCAACTTACTTATCATCAAGCACTGGCTGGTTACCATGCTTGAACTGGTACAAGAGAGGCATACATTGCCATGTTGTCTGCAACTCAATCAACCTTTGCTCGCTGCTATGCAAGTGCATATTAAAACAAACTATATTCTGCTAACCATAGATAGTATATTATTATTTCACTAGAATCTTGTTAAAGTGCTATTATATTTTACTGGGTAGTCCGGGTGATTTTTGATCGCACCGTGTAAGTGTGCATGACTCAAGCAATGTTCATATTTTCTGCTATAAGTAGATAGAATTTGGAGAGTCAGTAACAACAAGAAAGACCTTGAATTTTAAGAGTACATTTAAGTCACTGGTGGTCTATATGAAAATTGTTCAAATACACTTTGAAACTTGTTTCCTTCCTTATATATATATATATATATATATCGTCAATTTCAGAGACAGTCCATACGCCATATTGCCACCTTGATAAAACTTCTGAATTTCACAGGAATCTATTACAAAAATCGCAAACGATCTAAAGGCTAAAACAAACGGGAGGTGAAGCACTTGGACTGTCGAAGTTTACTAAAATACTGAATATTTGAGAATAAAACTTACCAGCATATCGAGGTTTACACGCAAATGGCTACTAGAATGGACGCTAGAAAAAGACCTTTTGTATTGCCGAATGGCTTGTTTAGGGCCTTCCTTTACAACAGCATTTATTAATTGTAAGGGATTAAGAGTCCCAATCAGTGAAAGATCATCATCTCCTGACTTTTCATCTTCCTATAAATCGCCTTAAATCGTCTTAGCCAGAGGATAAACAAAAGAACTTGTTCATTTTTCTCCAAGATTATTCCTATGGATTTTCGCTTATTCTCATTTGTGTGCCTGTCTAAAGAATTCGAATCATCTTCTAAATGTCTTTGAGAATCTGTTGAAACTGAAATATCTTTTCCCACAGAACTGGTAGGCAGATTGCTTTCCAAAGATATTGTATTTGAACCGACCATACTCAAACTAGATTCTTCTCCATCTTCACGATCTTCATCCTCAGAATCCTCTTCAAACAAGTAATAATCCCCGGAACGCATTACTGAAATTTAAAATAAAATTTAAAAAAGGTTTTGTTTAAATGAACGAGTTATAATAATTAATTAATAATTAACCAATAATAACTAATTTTATAAATAAGTGCCACTCAAAAATACGCTTTACAATATATTTCAACAGTTTTCCTGCCATCAACATGTTCTATAATTATTTGCACTGTGTAAGACGTGAAACTTCATACAAGAAATAATTGAATCTGAAAATAAATGTGCAAAATGCTGCAAACGTTTGTTTTGAATGTTTTTAAATAGTTTGATTGGTAAACTCTAAGTATACGGATTTTTGTTGTTGTTGTTTTAATTTAAAGTTTTTATACGTTATTTAAATATTTTATAAATTTTTTAAATATATTTATTGGAAATATTCTAAATTGAAAAATAAATAATCAAAGGAAGAAGGCAAAGTTTTAATAATTGAAAAACGCCAATTGTATATTCTATATAACATTTCACTATATATTTCCACCGTTTATCAGTCTTCTTCAGACTAGAAATCACATTAACAATAACTAAATGAAAATAAGAAAATTTAAACAACTTAATCAATAATTATCGTAATCATATCGTATCAAAAAATTATTTTAATTTAAAAAAATAAACATGTAAATTAATTTATTTTTTAAAAATCTAAAAAATTATCATTCCTTTTTAAAAAAAAAGTTTTATAATAAAATTTTAAAAATCAAATTTAAAATTCTTTTTACGCAAAAAATCATTTTAACATCCCAAAAATATACATCAAATACATATTACACACAATTCATATTCAATTATTTAAATACATTCAAAATACATGTAAACTGAGCGTTTTGAACATTAATTATAGGATTTAAAGATTTTATCAACCGCTCATCACAAGATATTTATTCCCAATAATTACTCAGGTTTTTTGCCATTATTTTGAAATCAGACATATTGATTTTCTTATTAGTAGATTTTCTAAAATGATCCTTAATGGGAGTCAATCGATTCAGTCAACACTGATCAAAAACTCGAGTACAGAGATGACAGGCAGTCTTTCCAATGTATGTGGCATTACACCCATTACATGAAAATTGATAAATGATTTCAGAACAGAGACCAGCTGGAGTGAACATACTACTAACTTTGCAAGACGTTGAGACAATACTAAACTGGGTTTTATCTACATGTTTGAGGATCTTATGCTTAAATTCTCCGGAATAAGGCAATACCAACATACATTTCGGTTCAATGTGGTTAGATAGATTTTGTTCACCTTCCAGACCTGAGAACTTACTAATTTCAAAGTCAATAAGAATATTACCTTCAGACAAATCAGAACAATAATCATGAGAATTCAACACACACACACACACACTTATCCACAGTATCTTTTGTCATACGCTCAAGAATATCCGTTTTTAAGTAGCAATGCAACCAACGAGTCCACACTATTTGCAGAGTTAACAAACCTAGAAGATAGAGACCATGCACGAAATACTAATCCCCTAAGTCGCTTTTCTGTATATTTCCGTTTGACAGGCTTTTTCCTTCCGTTGAATAACCAAATACAAAAACGCAATAGACGAAAATTTTCATCTTCACAAGTAAATTTAATATTCGAATGTAGACTATCCATAATATCGAATAAAGGCTTTACACGCTCACGATTCTCAAAAAACATTGAAAAATAAATTATTATTTAAATTAAATTTTAAAATATTTTAAAAGTTAATAAAATATGTTTATTAAATCATATAATATTTTACGGTTTTTTTCTATCCTACCAGATGATGAGAGAAAATCTGTCGAAACATGTCGTAAAATGTGTGTTTGAATGGCGCCTTATGATAATCAAATCATTACCGTGTAGGAGTATGAAACTGCCGCAACGTTATTTCATATTTCCCGCACTGTAAAGCACTGATTTAAATAAAATTTTAAAATAAAATAAAGTCATAAAAATTACAATTATGAAAAAAAATTTTCTTTCACAGTTATTTACCAAAAACACGTAACAATTGTTTTTATTAATTACTTAATTAATTAATTTTAATTAATTACCCAAATAATGCTCATTTAATTCTGGTTTTCCATGCTGCGCTTGACGTTGTTCAATTTTTTTAATTTTCCTTTCAATTCTATTTAATTCTTTTTCTTCCGATTTTTTCTGTTTTTCTATAGACTTCATGATTTCCAGATTGATCAAATATGCTCCTCTAAATTAGCAATAAGTTAGCAATGCAGTGCTATGAGCATAATTTTCTTACCTCGACGAAAATTTATTTTGAACATGAAGATCCAGTTTCACCAAAAGAAAAGGATCAGCCGTGAAAATCATTCTTTGAAGAATAATAAAAAAGAAACAAACAACATCCCAATGTAGACCACTCGCAACTGAAGAGCACTGTTTATCCGCTACAAATAAATAAAAAAATTTTTTTATATAAACATTATAAAAGTAAACAAAAAATTCAAGAGGAATACAAATAAAGATAAGGAAAATAATTTCAATTTTAAACAAAATATTTATTACAATTACATAATGGAAAAGGTGCTAGTCATAAAAATAATTGCATTTGATCTGTATGAGATTTTCCTATCATTCAGACGGTTGGCGTAAGCCAGAGTTTTTCAGATTGTGTGCCACAAAATGTCTTAAAGGGTCCTTAAGGGTTATGAGCGAGTGTGAAACTATCATCGATGTGCGTCTTCATTTGACAGCCGGTCACATATGATTCTAGCATGTCTACTCACTATTTATTCAGTAGTGAGCAGTTAAAATATTAAAGTGTGAGTAAATTTTATTTTTATAATTTGGCTGTTATTTGTTTAGAAAAATCTTTTATAAAAAAATTTATTTTTAAAAAATATATGTTGTAGAAAAAAAAAATTTTCACAGACTTTCAGAACAAATAACAGCCAAATTATTAAAGGCCGCCGTAAATCATTTCAGTGATTTAACATTGATCTATAGTCGTAATGAAGAGAAATGAAATTTTATTGCATATGTAATAAATATTAACACATTTGCGCAATAATCATGATTCAATACGAAACTTAAAAATGGGTCATCATCATAAAATTGAAAAATTACCATTTTGTCCGTGTATCCCACGAATCTCCCAAGACATGGGGTTGATGCACTGAATGGCGAATAATGACACCATCCAACATAGGCCTTTGGTTTTTAATAAATTCATAAAGACACATCCCATCAATTGGAAAATACATTTTGTGAGGATGACGAGAAAATTATAGTAAAGAATTACGTTACACCTAGAATAGAGTATTATTATTATTATTATTAAAATTATTATTTTAATTTTACGATCTGATCAGACTTTTTTGCTTTCCTATCAGTACAATCTGTCCCATCCATAAATAAATGAATGCAATCAGAAGGTAGCCTAGCCCAAAAAGAGTTATCCAAAATACCCCTGTGGTGAAGATAATGGCCAGAGTAAGCCAATATGACCAGTAGAACACGACGTGCTTCAAATAATCGACATATGAGCTAAATTTTAAAAAATAATAAGCAAATTTCGAAACCAAAATAAAAAGTCCAATCTTTCATCATAATAATTATTATTAAAAAATATTGTTTAAATCAAGGGTTCTCAATATTATCTAGTTTATGGTATTTCCCTGAAGCCTGTCGCTGTCCCATCAATTTGGACCTCTTGTGCAAAGACTGAAGCTCTTTAAAAATTGACTTCGGATTTTAAATTTACAGAAAAAGACACTTTATTTAAAAATTAAAATTGCATTTGCAAAAAAAAATTTTTTTTATTATAAATGAAAATTTTAATTCAAAAACAAAAATAAATAATAATGTAATACAGATTAAAAAAATACTAATAAATAAAAATAAAATAAAAAGAATAAATGAAAAATTTAATTTTATAAAATAAATAAATAATAATGCAATATAGATAAAAAAATATATTAAAAACAATATAAATAAACAAAAATAATAAGAAATGAAAATAAAAACAAACGAGTAAACACAAAAAAAATAAATAAAAAATTTAATTCAATAACAAAAATAAATAATAATGCAATATAGATAAATAAAGATAATAAAAAATAAAATGAAACAAAATAATCAACATAAAAATAATAAAATAACATAAATTAAAACACTAAATAATCTAAATAATAAATTTATTTTCTAGATTTTCTTAATGATTTATTTAACACGTTGACTGCCAACTACGAGATAACTCGTGGATTGCGTTCTTTGCTAGGACGCCGACTACGAGTTATCTCGTGGATTGCGTTCTTTGCTAGGACGCCAACTACGAGTTATCTCGTGGATTGCGTTCTTTGCTAGGACGCCGACTACGAGTTATCTCGTGGATTGCGTTCTTTGCTAGGACGCCAACTACGAGTTATCTCGTGGATTGCGTTCTTTGCTAGGACGCCGACTACGAGTTATCTCGTGGATTGCGTTCTTTGCTAGGACGCCGATTACGAGTTATCTCGTGGATTGCGTTCTTTGCTAGGACGCCAACTACGAGTTATCTCGTGGATTGCGTTCTTTGCTAGGACGCCGACTACGAGTTATCTCGTGGATTGCGTTCTTTGCTAGGACGCCAACTACGAGTTATCTCGTGGATTGCGTTCTTTGCTAGGACGCCAACTACGAGTTATCTCTTGGATTGCGTTCTTTGATAGGACGCCGACTACGAATATCTCGTGGATTGCGTTCTTTGCTAGGACGCCGACTACGATTTATTATTAATTATTATCATTCGCATTTGATTTTATTGCTTGGGAATCATCGTCATTATCATCAGGTTCGGGAACAACTTCATCATCAGGTTCGGAGACGACTTCATCGTCACTATCACTTGAAATCTCAGAAGGTTCATAATCGTTACTGTCGCCAAAAATCTCGTCAAATTCTGAATCACTTAGATTAGCATGGTACCCAAGTTCATTTTTAGTCGGTGGTCTTTTCTTATCAATATTGGGTTCTTGATAATTTAATTATAATAATAATTATAAAACAACACACTCAAGAAAAACGTACATATGATGCACTCGAAATTTTCTGAAATACTACAGGCGAATATGGACGCATATCTCTGATTCAGCTTCAGCGAAGCGACAGGTCTAAGCATGTCTGTGTACGAATTAACTCGTAGTTGGCTTCCGCGAAGAAAATTCTGCTACATAAGCCAACTACGAGATAATTCGTAGGTCCTTTTTTAAAAAAAATATACATTTTTTATTCTTTTTGACGATAACTATGTACTATAATTAGAGTTTTTAATAATATAATATGATTAAATGACATTGGTTTTTAGACCGGAATTCAGAAAATTGCCGTGGCAGTCAACGTGTTAATATGTTAACGGATGGCTCAATCCTTCTGGGGAGAGGGGGACTGGGCTAAGCACAGTTAACACAATCGATAAGGCGGCTCTGCCCGTCACTCTATCGATAGGTCACATTTACTGAAACTTTTTGTTAGACTCGAACTTATATTTTTATAATGATTTACGATTTACTGGTGAAACATGTACAAATATGGCCACGAGTTGTAGGCTGAGTGCTAATTTGCAAATGATGGTCGAGTCGGGAAGCTCAGACCCTAAATAAGAATTTAATATTAATGATAAAATTGACTGGGGAACAAGGATAACGAAATATGAACTAAACCCAGGTCCGCAAACAAATGTGCAAAAGCGTGAAATGTCCTACAACCTGTGAATAGAAGTCCAGGCTTCACTTTGTTCGATTCATGTACGTGTATAAAAATGAGGATTCTCTGAATTCGCCTTGTACGTAAAACTAAAATTTGTAGTGAAATTTTGTCTTGGAGAAAAGGGAAAATGTTAGCATGGACACAATTCAAGGACACAACATCTGGGAACAATTAAAAAGAGCCATAATTCTACATTTTTAAATAACTGGAAATGAGACAGGGGTAAATGAGCCACCAATGAACACTTTCAAAACTGAATTTAAAGGTTTCTAAGAAAACTGGTGATCTACTTTTCAAGGGTTCTTATAAAAAGTGCCGGAAAATGGCTTCAGGACATCTGCTCTTACTAAACCATTCAAAATGAAAAATTCAAATTATTAACCTTTTTTTACTGATAAAATCCTTATGAATGGACTTTTGAAAGCCTTCCAACAACCGTTGTTTGACCAATTTATGGCTGTCGGACTTTTTACGTTTTTCCATTTGGAATACTTGAAATTGAAGAACGACAAAAATATATTGCACAAAGTCAGCTAAATACAGTTCAATAATAATAATAACAACAATGATAATAATAATAATAATAATAATAATAATAATAATAATAATAATAATAATAATAATAATAATAATAATAATAATAATAATAATAATAATAATAATAACAATAATAATAATAATAACAATAATAATAATATTATTAATAAATAAAAGAAAAACCAATCCAATCTATTACAATATATTTCGACAGACTCGCTATCTTTGTCAGGTAGATTTGAACTTGAAACTATTAAAAAATTTTGTTTATTAAAATTTTGTTAAATTTCAATTTTATAAAATTTATTAAATTAAATTTTTAAAATAATTGGAATTTCATATTTTTAATAGAATAAAGCATTTTAAATCCATTTAATTTAAATTCAAATCTACATGACGAAGACAGTGAGTCTGTCGAAATATATTGTAGTAGATTGGATTGGTGTTTTCTTCAAAGCCAATCTTGTGTTATTATTATTATTATTATTATTTTTATTATTATTATTACTATTATTATTACTATTATTACTATTATAAAACATAATAATGTTATGATCTTTACCCAATATTTTCCCCGGCACAGGGGAAACTTTATAATTTGGCAAATAAAGCCATTGTCGGAGTTTGGGTATCACATTTAGAGGATATTCTAGATGAAAACAATCAAATAAAGCTACCACGGAATAATATATTACCAATACACAATCCTGGCGGCAAACCGACACAAATAACGTATTGGACTGGTAATAAAATACCAAGAAATATCATATATGGAAGCCAAAGAACATTGCATAAGTCTCGCTTCAAAATGAGGAATAGAAGAAGCATTAAAAGGTACACGAGCGAATACACGTCAATCCGTAAACAAGACACGACAACTGTACAAATGAAACTAAGCTAAAACGATGTAAACATTTATTCCCTTTGAACAGTTTGAAATATTTTACTTCCAGTCCTATTTTTTGGAAACCGAAATTCAAAGAATATTTCAGTAAATCGCAAAAGTTTTCAATGGAGCTGTGAATTTCGACTTCCTGAAATATAACGCTAGTCTTCGGCTTTTGATCGAGGTTAAGCTTGTAAAACTGCATCTGATGATATCTCACAATGTGCCAGACTGCACATCCCACCAGAATGGCTGTCCACTTCTAGAGGTAAGGATGTCACATTATTCAACTGATTCTCCAATGATTATCATTTCAAACAAAGAAATTTACGAACGAAAAAGGCTATCTCACCAAAATATGTAGCTGAAAATTCTCCAGTTTTTCTAAACCAAGCCACTTGGCATTGTCGATGATCTCCATTGAAGAATTGGCAAAGTTTCCCTATTATTTAAACTCTAATTGCAATAAATAATAATAATAATAAATTAGTTTTTCAAGTAGTTTTGGTAGTCTGATAGCTTGTTACCAGTTTCTGTGTTGAACTTGTAGTCCACAGAGGTATGATGATATCTACCATGGTTTCAAATGAAAGGAGGTTTAAGATAAAGATTCGTCTTATTTTCTTGCCTTAAAACCAAACTTTGCAAACTTATTTGATGTTCAGTGCATCAGGATAATTGTATAACAGTGTTAACTTGACACTGTTTTTAGTACTGATGAGAGCCATTAGCTCGAAACTTGTATACTATTGGGAAATGTACTAGATATCACTTAATGTATCGAATAATAATAATAATAATAATCGAAAAAATGACGGCCGATTTTCAATAAAAACAAATTTTATATACGTAAATGATATAATATTTATGATTTAATTAAATAATCTCAATAATTTTGTTACTGATTGAACGTTTATTTTAAGGGATTGTGATTTAATCATCAATGTTCAAATGAATTTCTTTCCCAATTATTATTAAAACTTATATAAAATCAGTGGTTTATTTACTCATTTTTCTATGCTTATTAATATTACTCGAGCTTCTCAATCGGCTATGTTCACGAACCCATGTGCGGAAATGACTGAAAGCCTCTACAATGTAGCATTGCACTTGATACACGAAAATTCATACACTTGATCCGAAAGTAAATAATAATAATAATTGGTCAATTTCGTTTCTCGCGCCTATGCTCGCGATAGTAGGTTTGTGTGAGCACACAGACACGAAGCAGTGGTAATTTGTGTTTTTCGAAAATGATTCGAATTGATTAATTTTTAAAGGACTTTTAATTATAACTTTAATTGTGAAAATTGTGGACTTTATTAGAACTTTTAATGTTTTTGTTTTATCGAATCAATTATGAATTTGCAGATGTTATTTATGAATTTTTATGTTTAATTTGAATTTGTTCGTGTAAAGTTTATTATAAATTTTGTAGTTAGATTTTGATGTTTAATTTGCTTTGGATTTTGGAACTGACTTGCGAATTGAATTTTGAATTCATATTATGAATGAGAAAATTAAGAATTTGTTTCAATTTTAATCTTTAGTTTTGTTATTCGATTTACTATCAATTATTAAAACATCTAGTAACGATATCGTTATTGATTTGAGTACTAACTATTCACGTGTTGGTGTAAGTCTACTCAGGAGACATTCTGAATGATATTCAAATGACAATCAAAATATCAACTGTAACAAATGCCTGAATACCTGATTACCCAAAGACTACAAAAAGAGTGGCTCCTAAAAGAGTGACCCCTTCACGTAATTTGAGACTGTAAATAAACCCTAATCACCCAGGAACCAAATTTATATTGTATTATTTATTTAATTATTATAATACATTTAATATGGACAAAAATAAATTACATATTGCGAACAATTTGTCAACCAGTTAAATGTCTGAAAGATCTTGATTTGGTAGATCATTTTCAGTATGACAATCGAAGCGCTGCAAACGAAGAGTGCAGTCACCATGACCGTATGGAGGCGAGGAAATGGAAACCCAATAACAATAATCAGGATTAATATTATGTTCATCGCATGGACCTAAATAATAACCGAAATGAGTTTGTTAGGTATTTTATAAAATATTCAAGAGGCGAAGTTTTGAATGCTTTCAAATCATCATCATCATCATCAATTCTTTATCAACACATACACCACGAAACAATTTTGCTATCATTTTACTTCATATGCATCCTTTTCCTTCCATGAATATAGTAACCTGAACGAAATACATACCTTTCGAACCAATAACCCACTGTAGTTGTAATCCTCCCACAATGATCCCTCAAACGTGAATTATTACTGTATTTATCCAATTACCTGTTCATATTACGACATTCTATAAATTTAAACGAAACGAAAAGAACGACAACATGACTCATTCAACTGAGAAACCAATCCCATCAACTGCTCAATCCGTACTACTGACTGTTGTGAGCCTGCACAGCAGTGGCAAGCTCAGTGCAACTCGTTCAACTGACTCCTATTTTGTGATCAAAATGTTGCATATGCAACCGGAGTTAGTTCACGGATAAAATGACCAGCATATCTCATATTAGTAATAGGCTGTACAGAGATTTCCTATAATTCATGCATAAATAGATACTCAACTTTATATGGATCATCAAAATGGGGGAGAGGGGAGGGCATGATCTGCCTTAATATTCTCGTGCAGGAAATGTGCGATGTAAAATAATATTACAAGTGAAATGGGAATAAATATAGAATCAAATGGGACAAGACATGAATAATAAAATAGAAGAAAATGAAAATAAAATATAAACTTACATCAATGATACACACATAAACGATCAAAATGACCAAGAACTTGGTGAAATGGCACTCCCAAAACCGCCAAATTGAAGACTGAGTTAGCGTATAAAGCGATTTTAGTTTTTCTGTAGCGGTAAAGACCACGTTGTTGACATCTCTGATGAATTCTGAAAGATAAAAGGTTAATAAACCTGATACACGTATAGAGGGTGGCCTCAATGTCACTTGTAATTGTACTGCCAATAATGCGTTTTTATTTCTTACCGTCGCAGTCATATACGGAAATATACAATATTTACCATCCCGACCAGCAATGAGTACATCCAGTTCTCGACCGATTATTCTCTGTATAAGTTAAAGTTATCAAGCATAAGGGTCCTTTGTCGGATTTCCATAGGCAAAACGGCCAAAGAGTTCGAAAGAACGAATAGTTAAATGTCTAATTGAAAGAGTGAAATGAAATCCGAAACATAAAATTGAGAAAGTTCTAAACATTGAGTTGAAATACTTTACACCCCCATTTAAGCCAATGATACAGTTTTTACCCCCAATATTTTCATGGCAATTCATTACAAGAACAAAATTGTATTCACATGATAAAAGGAGAGAGGGGCGTCGTCGATTGCGTTCTTGGATTTAATAGTCCAGCGCAAAGATATGCACTAAGGAACAGAGATTTATAGGAAACAAACTGATACTGGTCTTCATACGTCTGAGGAAACTTTTTTGTGAAGGTAAGTAAGGGAGAAATATTGTGAAAGGACTGATCTATCGCTTATAGCAATGATCCCAAAAAAGGTATATATCAACCGCTAGTGGTCGACTGAGACATACAAGGGGCCCATGTCAGCGAAAACAAAAATTAGGGGAGCATAAGATGTATATTGGAGTCTACGAGAACGGATTTCATGTAAGCAGGTCGTGAATGAAAATTTTTGTTTCCTTCTAAATGGAACAATTCACATAACACAAATAGTATACATGTATTTACATATGTACTTAGATATGTACTTACATATGTACTTAGATCTGTACTTATATCTGTACTTACATCTGTACTTACATCTGTACTTACATATGTACTTACATATGTACTTACATATGTACTTATAAAATACTTTCTTTTAATAAACATATAAATTACTAACAATGTAACAATTTTTAAAACATAAATGTTTATAAATTTTAACAGACAAACTTCCATTATGATGAAGTTCCAACCTTCACACAGATTGTGCAACAAGGTCTGAGGATGCTTTGACTGTGGAAATACCCCATTGGATTATAGATCCATACGGTGACATTGCAAGAACGGATCTAAATAAGGACTAAGAACTTAAGGTACACTTCAGAAAGGGGTAACAGCACGTTTGGCTTCAGAGTAACATTCCTATTACTTATCCTGGATTATTTACCCCTGTGAGCGTGTTTCTGACAGATATTCCATCTTCATACCTTGTGGAAAGGGATTTCAGGCCGTTGCCAATATTAATAATATAAATGAAGCAGAAAAGAAATCACGGTCGAGGAGAGTCAAATATAGAAAATTTGTTATTTAAATGTATCGTGAAATGTTTGTTTGAATGGCGCTCTTTTGTGATATGTATATATATATATATATATATATATATATATATATAGTAGAACGGATTATCTGTAAATCGTCGGTCTCAAGGAATATCGAGAGGAACATTGCTTAGATCTGAATTAAAAAAGAAACATGATTTAACTTCTTTCACATGCTATGCTTAGACTTCTCTGAATAGATCCTGTCTTTTCTCTCTATCAGGCCTTGTACTGTTAAAGTACATAGACAACAAAATATTATTTCATAGATGTAACAAAGCCTTTTATGGAAATATCGTACTTGCACTTCTATTCTGTAGTTCCATAAAGCGGCCGGATTAATGTCGCAAACCCTGATTATCAAGGTTGAGTCAACATTGAGTGTTGGGATTTGTTTCTCCAGATATTAAACCTTTTGGAATTATTATTACTATATTAACTTTATTAATTCTGCTCCAAGAGTCATAGGATATGCGTTCTTTCATCCTCACCCACAGGGTTTTCATTTACAGGTAGTCCAGACAGTGGTCTGCCTTACCATCCGATTTCACAAGTAAATAACGGACTCTCAAACCTTTTCCTATTTCCCCCTCCTCTTGAAAGGAGTGTCATTAACCTTATAACTGTTATGACTTTAATTCCAGTTGCCCTTCATCACTTCTATCCTCAACATACAGTATGGAGTCGGTAATTGCCAAGTTCACTTTAGGAGCATTTGTATAACCATAAACTCTGGGATTAATAGCATATTATTCAATCAATAGTAACAGATGAGGCAAATTTGAGCCTTGTAGAGCCTGCTTGGCGAGGGGTGCTAGTAGTCGCCTTTGCCCATTGCTCCTAATTCATATCGTCAACGCATTTGGATTCCGACGCAACGGACAGGCCGCGAAAACAATTTTACCAGAATAATTATAAATCATTATATCAAAAGACGAAAATATATCATTTCCTTACCGACGGTATTTTTTACTGAAAACTTATTTTTATCCATTTCATCTTTACTGCTTTTCACTCGCTCTCTTTCACTTTCCACGCAAACTCTAGAAATAAATAAATAAATAAATAAATCCCACCGAAACTCATTGCAAAAGGAACTTACTGAGTTTGCTTCATGGATGTCAGCTCCAGGAATCGACTGTGGAAATAGCGAACTTGGACTATTAATATCACTAAAAATATCGCCGGAATAAAGAGACTTTGTAGCAAATCTGAGGCTTGGAAGCGTTTTAATCCGATGTCTCTTAATCTAATAGAAATTATTAATAATAATGATAACTATTATTTCATCTCATTCATGAAACACGTGAAAAAATCCCTATTATGCTTTTTTATAGCACATTTGGGTACCAGCAGAAGATGGCAAGCGTATCCCAGCACAATAAACCTTCAACAGCGCCTATTATAATGGAAACTGCGAACTCAATTCTATTGGCGCGCTAACAGCCAATGAAAATTCGCTATATTTGAGTAGCATATGAAATACCCGATACTGCATAAATTTTAATATTTTTCCAGTGTGGCTATCGATAATAGGCATATATTCCGCCCCCCCCCAGGAGGAAACTATTTAGCAAACCTCAATTGCCCCATTATGTTATCACTAATAATTGTAAATGGAAATTTACATTTCTTCGGACAGACCAGTTATATTTTGAACTTTCATTGATATCCTTTGAAACTGGAAGACATAAATTGACAGCAATCCGAACACATTGTATCCAATAACTGTCCACCAAAACACTTTCATCTGCCGCCGCCAAAAGGAATACGATAACTAGAAATGAGAGTATCAAAATAACCCGGACTCCAATTCAACCGTACCATGAAAACCAACAGGAAGTACACCAACAGGACCATATAGACGATTCTGAATAAGACAATAGATCCGTTGACTGATACAAAAAGCATTGCAAAACAACATGAAAATATCCAATAATTTTCACATTTTTCTTTCAAACATTTAACTAAAATTAATAAAATAGTAAATAAATGAAAAATAAATTCTATTTCATTTCAAATTCGAAATTATTGGTGCAAAAATAATATTTAAAAATTTAAATTTCAACTTTTCAAAAATGTAATATTTGTCTGATTAAAATTTTGTGTTAACCAAAAAGTTTTGAAATATTTTTTTGATTTCGAATATGTAAGTTTTATTTTTGTAAGACCATTATGTCAGAATATATGAAAGGATGACTTCATTCTGGATTATGTGGTTAAGTAGAGGGGTCTTTGTTCGGGATGGCTCGCATAGGGTACTGGGAAATTAGATAATATTTTCAAATTTTTCAAAGTACTATTTCAAGTACGAAACATTAGCCAGAAAATAGGTTTTAAAATTTAAATAATTTTTAAAAAATTCAAAAAAATTTTTTTTAAAAAGAAAACAAAATTGTTTTTATGACCGTCAATTTGTATTGTACAAAAAGTTTAACCAAAAATCGTAAATGAATTAAAAATAATTTTTAAAAATTTAACATTTTTAAAAAATGCATAAAACTTGTGAAATTAACAAAAATTTTATTTCAAACAATTTAATTTCAGTCAATTTAAATTCTCACTACAATTAAAAAACCCAAAAATATTTCTAATACTCACAGGGGATGTTTTTGTTCTGGATGGGTCACATGGGGTAATAAAAATTTTAAAACTTTTTTTAAAATAATTTATAATGGAATAATTCAAAACAAATGTTAGATTTTTGAAAATGTTGAAAAAATTATTTTAATATGCAAACAACATAGAAAATTTAGATTATTTTATAAATGCAGTTTTTTATTAATAATTATTTTTATATAATTTTTTCACTTTTAAGCCAAAATTTTATTAAAAAAAATTATAATTTACCGGTAACTAAATTTTTTAACACAAACAGTTGCTTGCGTGTATGTATTTATTTTTGTATTCACACTGAAATTTTCTCTCCATCTAGTGTAAGCCATTATTCAATGTCAGTTTTTGCTGACACACACACACACTTCTTTTGGGTTTTCAACTCTGATTACTTTTCATTTTCCAATGACAGCCAAAAATTTATGAATACCAATAAAAGATCGATATCATTACTGATTCGTAGTCAAAAAATAAATTCTCAATGTCATTGGAATAAGTCAATTAAGCAATTATCAGTTGCTCTTCGGTATATAGTGCAAATCACAATTTTACTGTGCTTATTAAAGGAAACAAAAGATTTAATGTATCAAAATTACTTGCACCTTAGAAGAAATTTTTCAATATATTACGAATATCTTTTATAATTTAATTTTTCTTATTTTTATTGCAATAAAGTAAATGATAACAAAGCTTCATCCTACCCCATGGTCAATGTCATTATTTGTCTATGATTATTAAAAGCATCAGTCCAAAATTGGACATGGTTGTGATTAAATTGCGAATCTGTGGAAATAACTGTTGGAACTTTTGTTTAAATTTCTTTTCTATTTTAAAAATTTCTCCAGTAGCTGACTCACTTTATTTGTCAATATGATTTTGAACTCCACGAATGTGAACAATTAACATTATAGTTCCAAATGTCGCATTGAGGCGAACCGTATATATTTTCTTATAAAGTCCGTATGGATAAATTCAGTTGCAATATCTAGCTTATAGTGTTTGATTTACCTTAAACCTGGGTTTCTCAAGCTTTTTTCACCCCCGCCCCTTAAGACACAATTTGATTTTCCACCGCCCCCTAAAGATTATTTAATTGTATAATATACAAAATGTATTACATGTAAATAATAAATTTTAATGGAACAGAACATTTGCTACCGGATTGCTCCAATAGCGTTATTTAACAGAAACTTGTTACAACTTGATTGCGTGCGGCGTGCGGGCTATTCTACGAAATCTATGTTAAGTATTTTAAGTTTTATACCATCATACGGGGCAGAAATATAAACTTATTATTCGTCATTGTGTAGTAGGTAGGTTTTAATTTTAGTGAAATTTAAAGTATAAAGTAAATGAAATTACAAATCTGCCATCGCCCGCTTAACCCACGTCAACGCCCCCTTCTCTAGGTCTCAAACGCGCCTACAAGGGGGCGTGATCGCCCACTTTGAGAAAGACTGCCTTAGACGTTAGCTTGGGCTCAGATTGGACTGAGAAAGAATTCAAAACTTAATCTTGCTCAAATTTCTGCATTTTTATATTTTTCCTTAGATTATTGTCGTAATAAATAGTCAATCTTTGAAGCAACCAAATAAAATTCCATTCACTTTTGCAACGCTTCACCATTAATCCTTTTGAAAATCATATAGAAAAATTCAAATTTTTAAAACTGGCAATTTAATATTAATTGAAACTGTAAAACAACAAAAAACAAATAAAGAAAAATGAACAAAAAATTATCACTATTTCAGGATTAATTAACTATTTTAAATTAAAAAAGCCCTCCCAAAATGGCGCCCTCATTAATTCATCTGTAGAAATAACCCCTTTAACGATAAAATATTTTACCAAATTTCTCATAAGTTGCGTTATCAACATTGCCAAAATAATGTTCCAGTTTTTGTTGAGTAGAAATTTTCTCGTTGCAAATTTTACTTTTGTTGATCTTTTCGTCTGTCATGAACAACCGAAGCGTAAGCCAAAACACCACCAGAAAACTCATCTGAAATGATAACAGAATGAAAATGTGTTTCTTAACAAAAGAAATGGGAAAGAAAACTGCAACCGAAACATACCATAGCAGCTAGAGGACCGGTGGGAATCAACCATTTATGGAGACCGATTTCAGAAGATTGCATTTCTGAAGAGGAGATTCTAAATATCATTGGCAGTTCTGGGAGATTAAAACCGTAAATGTATTGAATGAGAATCAACAGCGTTGCATAGGTGACAATCACCGGGCTTGCATAGAGGCACATGACTCTCGAGTGGGGAATTATCCACAGGTAGCACGAGCACAGAAGGAATATAAACGAAGCCCATGATTTATATGCCACACTCCAAGCCTGGGGAAAAGGAATAGAATCAACATTAGCAGAGATTGGGTAATAATATAAAACATAATAATTAGAGGAGCTAAGCTAAGTCTACACTAGAAAGATAAAAATGGGCGAGAATTGTTTTACTTTACATCCACCCGTATAAGTTTCAAGGAAATTTGGAGGCATTTCCTCAAAACATGCTCGGAATTCAATTCATGAGTTCTCAAGTTATCAGGATCGCCAATTCGTGCGTCCCATGGATCATTTTTTGATATCCCTTTCATGGTAACCTCTAGTCCACAGTGAGTTTTAAGATATCTTTGGATGTTCCACATGGAGATCTCTAAATAGAGAACCTTCATAATTTTTGTTGCATTTATTTTTCCTTTTCAGATATCTCAAAACCTTCGAATCTCGTTTCTCTTTAAATATGATTTTATAATGAAAATCACAACTATCCCCTTTCCCTTCCTGCCATCTCCTCCTCAGCCCTTCTCCCTCCCGCAAAAAGGAATTGAGGCCTTTCATAAAAGTATAAGAGAAGTTATTCAAATTTGAACATGCCAAATTAAATCCTTTAATGATGAGATTGGAGGATCTCACTCGAGTCCTGAAAATGGTTGAAAATCGTTTCCAAGAGGTTCAAATCAAAAACAAAATTAAATCAACAAATAAACAATAACAACATTTGCTCACCATCATCGCCATAAAGGTTAAAATGAAACTATTGGAAATCATTGTGTTGATTATGCTGAGTAAGAGAGGACGCTCTTTCACTTGGTTCTTTTCCACGTCTTTGGTGATGTCTTCTTCGATGAAAAGAGTTGATCTTGAGTTTTGTGCATCCAAAACGTGAGGAACGTCCGTAAAATCAATGTAAGGACCATCTGAGACATTTGATCCGATCTCCACATTGAAAGAGTTACTGATTCTTTGAGATTCTTCTTGATTTATTCCCTCTCCTGAGAGATAACTTTCCGTGTGGATAAAAGTCTCCTTGTCCACCGCAGGCCTCTTTAAAATGAAACATAAATTCTATTTTATAAATCAGAAATATTTGAATAAAATATTAAATTAAGCAAATTATTATAATTATTATCAGTAATTCAGTTAAACAAACGTTATTTGAAAATTAATTTATTAAATTAATAAAGTGATTATGCTGTTTTATTTTAAAATAAATATTTCAATTAAATAAGCAATTAATCCCCCCCCCCCTCGTCAAAAATATGTAAGAGATATTTAATATCATATTTATTGCCCAACATAAAAATATTCATCCAAATATATTTTCATTTATTAATATTTTACTTTTTTCCTCCAATCGAGACATTAAATCATACTTTGACATCTTTTATTAGTTTGTCTTTATTTTAGTAAAAGAATCAAGAAATGATACATTTGGAGAGATTTATTACCAATGTTTTGTCTCATGGGTGGCCCTGAAATTTATCCATGACCCAGTTTCATTGTTCTCCGCTCGCTTGATTTTATTTCCGGGAGTGGGATAGGATGGGGGGGGCTACAGATCATTATCAAATGAATTGAAAGGTTTTCGGGATTTTTTTTCAATACAATTTTTAAATTTAAGTCTTCCAAAAAAGTATTAAGTCTTGTAAGATACACTGAATAGTCGTCTTATTGACCTATAGTTTCTGGGGATATTGGCCAAAAAGACCGACAAAGAGAGTGTTAATGCAGTGAAAAGGCACTCAATTGTAGAAGTATTAGGACATTGTGATAAAATGCAGTCGTGCCCAAAGCTATGTCAAATCGTGCATCATTTTCCTCTGTGAAGGTTTGAAATGACTACCTTACCACCGAGTCCTTTACAAAGGACAAAACATCATGACGCTAATGTTAAAAAAAAACTCCTGTCAAAAAATAATGAAAATAAGTTGATCAAACGTAAAAACGAAATAACTTACTTCCTTATTGATCCTTTTGCGTTCTTCAAGCCATATTCTCGTTTCAATTGCAGAGAGGTAGTAAACATAAAGAATGATAAAGGGGGACACGTAATCAATGGATCTCTGGTTGTTAAAAATAATTTCCCCTCTATTTTTGCAATTCGTATCAAACATTAAATACAAGCCAAGAAGCCTAAAATAAAAGACAGATAAAAATCATATAGGGAATATTGAAGTGGCGCCATTGTTGCCTTTCAACGGTCAGAAGTAAATAAATTTTGTTATCAGTAAAATATTTTATCTTTCTCACTAGTGATCCGTTTTGCACTATCGATCAATATTCCTATTTGACACTAAGTTTCAGCACTGGCCTTTCTAGTGTTATTGGTAAATGGCAATTTGGAAAATCGCTGTTAAACAAAAGACATTTATCTCTAATTGTAAAGAAATTGAAAATAAATGAAATCGTAAATGAAAACTGAACGAAGATGAAGATAAACAAAAAATACAAAAAAGTTCTTCAAAATTTTATAGAGTGGCAATTTTAAAACAAGAGTATATAGGAATTGCTAGATGATCACGACAAATCCCAGGGGATTCCCATGAAGACTATCAAAGGCACAAACTAGTCTCACTATCTAGATGTTTTCATTCAGTAAATGCCAGTCACATTATTAGTCAGTAATTACACAGTATGGGGTTCGAGAGTCTTTTCCGCAGCACTAAGCCGCACAATAAAGGTGAATTGCAACTTCATGAGTTGGCCATGAAATGTTGCTACCGAATAATGGATAATCAGTACTCTTAAGTCCGACATAATTAAACAATTTTACGTAGTCAACTATGTAAGACAAATAACTAAAACGTTGAGATTGCCATTTAATAATAAGCAATACGACGTAGGTTAGTTAGGATTGCCATTTATTGGTGACTGATACGACATATATTAGTGAACCAGTTAGGATTGCCATTTATTGGTGACTGATACGACATATATTAGTGAACCAGTCAGGATTGCCATTTATTGGTGACTGATACGGCATATAGTAGTAGACCAGTCAGGATTGATATTTATTGGTGACTGATACGGCATATAGTAGTGGACCAGTCAGGATTGTCATATATTGGTGACTGATACGGCATATAGCAGTGGACAAGTCAGGGTTGCCATTTATTGGTGAGTGATAAGGCATGTAGTAGTGAACCAGTCAGGATTGATATTTATTGGTGACTGATACGGCATATAGTAGTGGATCATACAGGCAAAATACAGTGAAACCTCGCTTAACGAGCACCTCGCATAACGAGTAAAAGTCCTGGATTGTAAAAAAAAATTTAAAACAAAAATATTTGCAGTATTCACGAAAACATTATTTATGGATACATCAGTATGTGTTTACAATTGTTCCGCTAGCATATTTTACTTGGATATAAACTTTTACAAACCCTTGTTTATACAATGTTTTTTGTTATTTTAAAAGTTTAATAATTGTAAAATCAATTGTAAAAAATTATTTGTAAAATCAATAAACCTTGCAAAATGTCGCCGAAAAAAAGTCGCAAGAAGACAGCCATAAGAGAATTAAATTAACCATAGAAACAAAGCGTAAAATCATTGAAAATCGAGAACGGGGCGTGAGTGTAACGGATCTATCGCGCACATACGACCGGTCTACTTCTACGATCTGTACTATCCTTAAAAACAAGGACAAGATTATGGAGATAGATTCGTCAAAAGGAGTTACAAGAATATCTACGCAACGGTTACGTGTTCTCGATGATGTTGAAAGGCTGCTTCTTATATGGATAAACGAGAAGCAATTACAGGGCGACACTATTAACGAGAACATCATTTGTGAGAAAGCAAAAATGATTTTCGACGACCTAGTAAAGAAGAAGCCAAGAACATCAACGGCCGAAGAAGAAGTGTTTAAGGGAAGTCATAGGTGGTTCGAAAAATTTAAGAATAGAACCGGCATCCACAGCGTCGTGAGGCATGTTGAAGCAGCCAGCTGCGACAAGAGGGCAGCAGAGAACTTCATCGGCGACTTCAAGAAACTCATAGATTCTAATGGCTATCTGCCGCAACAAATTTTTAATTGTGACGATCCGGGTCTTTTCTGGAAAAAGATGCCTAGGCGAACTTATATTACTGCAGAGGAGGATGCAATGCCCGGGCACAAGCCAATGAAAGACCGCCTCACGCTACTTTTTTGTGCTAATGCAAGCGGCGATTTGAAAGTTAAACCGCTGCTTGTTTATCATTCTGAAACCCCACGAGCATTCAAGAAGTGTAAAGTCCAAAAAAACAGGGTAAATGTGATGTGGAGTTATTTCGAACTTTAAAAAGCTCTACACCAAGGCACTTTTCTAGCACTGTTTTGAAATGACTGAAAAGACCAATCTCACTCTCAGAGAGTTATGGAAAGATCACTTCCACATCGTTGCATGCCTCAAGATTATCGAAACGGCATGGGAGGCAGTTACCAAGAGAACTTTCATTTCTGCGTGGCAGAAACTTTGGCCAGATGGTGATGGCGAATGTAACTTTAAGGGGGTTGAAACATTACCCGTAGAGTCTGTAGTTAACGAGATCATGTCTAGGCTACGACCACGGGACTAGAGGTAAATGTAAATGATATCCACGAGCTTGTGAAAGAGCCTAGTCAAGAGCTGAACACTGAAGAGCTAATGGAGTTACATTACGTTTCTCAAGAAGAAGTTGTGGAGGAGATTATGTCAGAGAAGGAGGAGTGAACAATAAAGCAGCAATCTTCTTGGGCAATAAGAGAAATGTTGAAATCATGGGAAACTGCTGCGTCGTACATTGAGAAATATCACCCCGATAAAGCAGTAGCTATGTGCGCTACAAATTTATTTAATGATAATGCCGTATTGCCTTTTTACCAAATTTTGAAGCGTCGCCAAAAACAACCGTCACTAGACAGCTTTTTAATAAAAAAAAATGAGTTATGTATCATTACAACAAATTTATTATTCGAATACTTTTTAATTTTTGTAAAATGAATTCGCATTACAGGTTGGTTTATTCCTTTACAAAAAGAAAGACCAAGATGGTCTATAATCCTTAACAACTTGATCATGTATATAATTTTCATTCAATAAAAGTATATGTCATAAAATTTTTTGTGTATTTTTTTCGGCACGGAACGAATTATCGTATTTTACCTTAATTTATATGGGAAGCGTTGTTTCGCTTAACGAGTGTTTCGCTTTACGAGGAACGTTCTGGAACGAATTATGCTCGTTATGCGAGGTTCCACTGTACTCAAATTTTATATTTTTAAACATTCTATTTGTTGAGGATGCCAAAATAACAAAAGAAAAATAATTATTAAATAAAAATCAGTTGAGGAAATGATAATAAATGAACTAGTGTTGTTCTGGAACTCAGTAAAATAAGAGTGGAAACGAGATATCGAAAAATGAGAAGAGAATAGAAGAAAATCAATAAAAGCAAACAATTGAATATAAAATAGGTCATTCCTAATTAACAAGTTCAAGTGCATACTAAGAAAAACAGAAACAAAAACAAAGGTAAAATTATCGTGTTATCTAGATAGCCCATTCGAGAAAAAGGACACTGAAAACTCGAGAAACGGCATCGTTAAAAAAATGTATATCTCGACAGTCGTCAGAGATTACGGAGTTCCCAATGAAACATGTTGAAAAAAGATCCATTATCAGTAAATGCCATTGGGTTATGGAGTATAAAAAGGAAACGCAACTGGTATCAGGGAGAAAATCAGAAGTCAAGAAAATGGAGAAACACAAGGCAGAATCTAAACGAAACGCGAAGAAGATAGTTGAGAAAAATCGAAAATAATACAGAAAATTGTGAAGAGAAGAAAGCAGAAATTGTGAGCGAAGGAAGAAAGTGAAATCAAAGTTATTTAATAAATTCGAGTCAAAGCAAAAAGTAACATAGTCAAACTTATCGATCTCTGAAACCCACAATAGTAGTCAGGTGATTGTGAAATCCAATTGGTATTGAAAACGTGCTATTCCTCCCGAAGGGTTGTAATAAGCATCCACTTCTCATTGTAACAGATAATTATTTGTGTCATTATAAAGTTGTGATAAAAGTGTGTTAATCAATAAAGTTTATATTGTCTGGAGCTCGTTATTGTTGTTTAATAGGCACGCTTGGAGTCATATTAATAACAGGTAATATTTAAGTTCACCGACAACCCCAACAAATTTATGAAAAATTCAAGTTAGCCAATCAACATATATGAAGAAAACATTAGGAGTGAAAGTTAATAGAAACTAAAGGATAATATTTAAAAGAACAATATGGGAAAATAAAATAAAACTAGGCTAATTACCTTGACAACCGCTGACCAGTTGGAATGTAAAGTTGCATAAATTCCAGCTGGACGATGAAGATAAGGCAGACATGGGCAGCGGAATATAGAAGAAGAAATAGACGCATTCGAGCGAAGTTCGACGTCATGACATTGTTTCCACAAGCCCAAAATGTCCCGACTCCCAGATAGCTTAATAGATAAACCAAGTTCAGAAGCGATGGCGAAAGTATTCCCGCGAATCCAGTAATGACTATATTGAAAAAGGCAAAAAGACTCTGCGTAGCCCAATGCCTCAATTTGGTATTATGTAATTCGTCAATTCCGAGGGCCTTCCTCATGTAATTGTCGGTGGGTTGGACTTTTCTGCTACAGTGCGATTTGATTGGTTTCATCGGGATACTATTCCGGTTTTGATTTTCGTTTTTTAGATTGGAAAAGCTGGATCTTTGAATGATAACTTCCACTTTTGTGGCTTCATTTTCTGGATCATCCTCACACGGTTTGATTAGGCTAATGCCGCATGGGAATTTCTCCTCAATGATCTGGTTTTTACATTTTACATCCGTGCTTTCCAATTTCATTTTAATTAATAGAACTAATAATATTACAGCAATGACCAGGGCTACTAGGTCAGGCAAAATTATTCTTGTAAGTAAACTGTATTTTATTCCATGGAGACTAGATAATAAATAAATATATATAATAATGATAATACTAATTATAATAAATAATAATTAATATTAATAATAATAATAATAATAATAACAATAATAATAATAATAAAATAATAATAATAATAATAATAATAATAATAATAATAATAATAATAATAATAATAATAATAAAGACTTTTTTGGTTTTTCACCTCTGATATCTTTATAAATGACATAATGTTTTCTACAAAATTTGACTATGAATCAGATTTATTTAAGGTATTCACGAATTTTTGGCACAGCCTTTTTCAATGATAATAATAATAAATAATGATAATGTCAATAATAATAGTAATAATAATATTAATAACAATAATAAATAATTAAATAAATTTGGCGACGATTTAATAAAAAGAAGACGGCAATAAAACACTCTTCGGAGGCAATATTTCGACAGTTTAACTGTCATCATCAGGCAACGAAAACCAAATCAATATTATTGATTATTTATATTTATTTAAACAAATTATTTTTTTATTAATTAAATATTTTAATTAAACATTCTAATAAATATTTAAAAACATTAAATTTTTTTTATAAATATTAAGGTTTTTAGAATCATCGTGCCGTAAAAATTTTCAAGTTTAAGACAATCTTCTAATATTTTCGTAAATTGTGTATGTTGTATAGGAATCCAAATGTGGAATTTTTTTTATCATAATTTACCAAAATTTTATACCCGTGATTTTTGCATAGATGCAACCAGGTCGCTTTTCATTGGATTCCTCCTAGAACTATTTGGCGCCCCATGTAAATTTGCGACCTAGGCAGCTGCCGACGTCGACTATGCCAAAAACCGGGCCTGAACATACTCAAACTATTTAAAAACATTCAAAACATTCGTATTCATAGCACTTTGCACATTAATCTTTGGATTCAATGACTAACTTATCAACCATGCCGGATATATCTCACGTTCCCAATAATTATTAAAACTTTTCAACAAAACCAGCGTCTATTGTAAAAGTAAAATAGGAATGTCTGACTTCAACGTTTTGTTGAAAATTTTTAATAATTATTCGGAAAGTGAGATATGTGCGGCATTGTTGATAAGGTCGTCATTGGATCCAAAGATTACCGTACAAAGTGATATGACTTCGAATGTTTTTAAATAATTTGAGTATGTGACAAATTGATGTTTCTTTATCGTTTAAACCTTTTTTTTTAAATTTTAATATTATTTGCAATTTGTCAAATTAAAATTTCTCGTATTTTTAATATTAATAACAATCATAATTATAATATTAATAATAATAAATAATAATAATAATAATAAAAATAATAATATTAATAATAATAATAAATAATAATAATAATAATAAAAATAACAATATTAATAATAATAAATAATAATAATAACAATAATAATAATAATACTAATAATAATAATAATAATAATAATAATAACAATAATAATGATAATAATAATAATAATAAAGAACATATAAAATTTGGCATTAGCTGATTATTTTTCCGGACTTCTGTTAAATTGCTGCACACTAAAATGGAACGCAAACGCACAAACAAACGATATGATTGGCTGAATGTGGTTCTCTGGTGCAGTAACATCGCGTGCCAGTAAAATTGCCATTTGAGTCACTGAACGATAAAACAAAATCACGTTTTGAGTGCAACAAGCTCTATCTTACTACTGATTGATGTGAATGTCAGTAATCAATTATTTTTATTTAATAATTATTAGTTATTGATTAATTAATAATTATCACAAACATTTAAGTCAATATTCAATTAACGTACAAAGTGATATGACTTCGAATGTTTTTAAATAATTTGAGTATGTGACAAATTGGTGTTTCTTTATCGTTTAAACATTTTTTAAAAATTTTAATATTATTTGCAATTTGTCAAATTAAAATTTCTCGTATTTTTAATATTAATAACAATCATAATTATAATATTAATAATAATAAATAATAATAAATAATAATAATAATAACAATAATATTAATAATAATAATACTAAATCACGTTTTGAGTGCAACAAGCTCTATCTTACTACTGATTGATGTGAATGTCAGTAATCAATTATTATTTATTTAATAATTATTAGTTATTGATTAATTAATAATTATCACAAACATTTAAGTCAATATTCAATTAACGAACAAACAAATAATTTATAAGAAATAAATATAATTTCAGTTTCCGTGTTCAACTGATTCTTACTTGACGATTCCCAGTTGGTGAGATGCGGCAGTGAGTCCGTCCGTGCCTATCAAGGGATAATTGAAGGGAAAGAGAAATGAAACAAAATTACAATTGGCAAGCAAGTCCGGGCGGAAAATAACCGAGACATTGACTGCGGCATTTGAAAAAACAAATAAACTACTGATCAATATGAGAGCAATCAGAAAAATCTTAACCGGCCCTATGATAAGCTTTCTGTAAATCTATGACGTCACCAAAAAGACATTTACTCTGACCACCTGGCTGATTGTGGTACCGTAACAGCGGACAAACCAACAGCATCAGCAAGTAGACAAATGAAAATCCATTCAGTCGAATCACTGCACCTGGAGATAAGTTTAGGATTTAACTACTAAGAAGCGAGTAAATGAAAAAACAATTACATCCTAGCAAGATAAATGGAAGAAATGCTCTCAAAAGAAAACGTTGAATATAAACATAAATCAAACTCATTTATGTGCTCGATCGATTGAGGAAATTGAATGCGTCTAAATTACATTTCATTGAAAATAAAAAGTTAAGCATTAATAAAAAATCAGAATTTAAAACTTATTTTACTTGAAAGTTTTATGACTAACTTTAAATTATTTAAATAAGTTATTTTGATACTTAATAGTAATACATACTTTAATTTATCTTTCGATAATCGAACCAAGAAAAAACAGTAACAATTTCATATTTAAAAAATTCATAGTTAGGTTAATACAACTACTGAATATTCAAACAATTTTGTTACATTTCATAAAATGAATTTATAAATAGTTTTTATAACTCAATGAATGCTTAAAAATATAAGTTTTTTATTAACAATATAGGTTGATAAATAATTATTTAATCATAATAATACGTAACCTATTAAGAAAAATAATGTAAAATCTTTACGGAAAATTTTTAAAGTCCCCATAAAATATATATGCATTTTATTGAGTTTTCTTTTCAATGCAGTTATTGAGTAGCATTCATTTGTAAGATGTCTTCTTTGTGTTAAATTAGACGGGTGTGATATTGTATGTGAAGACCAGAAATTCCTGTCCAAATCCAAAAATCTGTCCAATTAATTACAAGCTCACAAAGATCCTGGAAATAATTTTAAAAATATGGCGCCTGGTACTACTATTGTAACAAATTGATGGCCTGCTTATAAAAACTTAGAATAAAATGGATTAGTTCACTTCATTGTAAGCCATTCTGTCAATCCGGAGACGCGCGCGAATACTCAAACAATTGCATCTACTCGAAGAACATTCAAAAATGCAATATAACACTAGGAAAACATAGAGAGTCATTGGACCTGTACTTAATACGAGTATTTATGACACATAGAAGTAAAACGGCATCATAAATGCTCTTTTTCTTCTTTCATTAATATTCTAAAATTTATGAAGAGTGAATAATAAATTTTAATATAATTTATTCATTTAATGTATCGTATATTCTTTGATAAGAATCAGACATCGTGATTAATAAAATTAAGTTTTTAAAGTGGTTTTGGTAGTCTGATAGCTTGTTACCAGTTTCCGTGTTAAACTTGTAGTCCACAGAGGCAAGATTGTATCTACCATGGTTTCTTTTTTCTTGCCTTAAATCCAAACTTTGTAAACTTATTTGATGTACAGTGCATCGGGATAAGTGTATAACATTGTTGACTTGGCACTGGTTTTACACTTACCTGGCGCAAAGAGAAATTTGATCGCCTCCCACATAGTACTGATGAGAGCATTAGCTCGAAACTAGTATACTATTGGGAAATGTACTGGATATAACCTAATGTATGTTAAAATAAAATATTTGTCTAACTGGTTTCATAATATAGTTTTAATAACAGATGAATAAAAATGACAACATTTTTCCTTTTATTTCTGAATCTGCTAAAGAAGGTCATTCAGATATAATATGTAATCAAATAAGTGATTTTACACTAGGCGATAATTTGAAGCAAGATCCTTATTGACAAGTAGCTAATGAATCATTTACGAAAACTGGAAGGGTTTTAGTTGGTGGCGAAATAAATTTTTCACGAAATACTATCACGAAATACTATTAAGAGTGTTGGATTTGGAAATTCACGGAAAGTGTTGAAATATAGAACTTTTAATGTTTGAGATGTAATTGAGTCACAACGTTTTCATGTTAACAGAACTAAGAATGGTATTAGTGCAGCTGATCAAAGCCTAGTTTGGGTAATCAAATAATTTTGGATCATAAATTAAATGAACTTCTAGCTTATTGCAGACAAAATAATATGCGTAAATGCTTGAGATCAAATGCGAAAACTGAAGTAACTATATAATATAAAAACAAGAATGGGAGTCTAATATGGTTGTATGTACATTCAATTGTTATACACCACGGGACATTTATTGGACATCAATATAATTCACCTTAAATGATAAATTTACAAAACTAACATATAATAAATGTGTGTGTGTGTCATATCCAAAAATTATAGTAAATAAGACCTGAGACATTAGATAGGACCTTATACTATAGGAAGGCAGAAAAATTTCAAATAAAGAAAAAAACCCTAGCTGTACAATATCTCGGTTCACAAAATTTCTACCACCACATGAAAAGTTCATTCATAAATTCTTTAATAAAAGAAATTTTAGGTGAATTGTAGATATTTTATATTTAAATAAATAATTATATAAATCAATAACTTTTAAAATTCATTTAAAAAAAACAATCACAATAAATTAATAAAATCTATCTTTAAACTAATTTTTATTAAAATTTTGCATAAACAAAAAAATCTTACCTTAAAATGCATTTTAATAATTCCAAGGTACTAATTTAATATCCAATTAATTGTGCCTCCCTAATATAATTCATTCAGGAGCTGCACACATTAGTCACTGACAAGTTGTCAGTAACGCAATTTTTTCAAATTTGGCTCAATTTTTGATCCCTACATTTTTACTATTTTTGGGGCATTACGGTTTTATGTGTTTTTGAGGCTATATGAAATCCCTTCATAATTTCTGATCAAAAATGCAAACTATCACCATTTTTATTTATCAAGACTCAGAAAACATTTTATCACACATCGGGAATCATAAATAAATAATATTTTTCTTCTAAAAAATTCAAACAAACATCCAAAATAATAATGAATTAATACATAATTTATTAAATCTGAAATATAACATTGAATTTGTCAAACAAATCTCCACCTCGTAGCCTTGAAACTTTACAGCAGAAAGGCGTCTTTTGGAACTGGGTCGACAATAAGCTCGTTTTCCCCATGTAGCCAGTAAGTTTGCGTAGATCCTTTGCCCTAAATGCCAGAAAGAATGATTAATATAGGCCATAATTTGATCATTATTCTCTTTATTAAGCATCAGTCAACTGAAACTGTACACAGACAAAATTAAAATTAATTTTAGAGAAAGAATACAAACAAATTGAACTTAACTGCTCTAGACAGATATATTCCGATCAAACGACAGACCTACGATGCAAATACGACAGAAACTAATCAGTGAAGACATTCAAATAATTTGAAACCAGTTTCGGGTGAGCCAATAGAGGCCAGCTTTAAAAGTTGACTAGAAACTTGATTTTTGACCTTTTATATTGTGCGAGCCAGCGGATTCACGGTTTTGAGAAATGACAGTTATGGCCTATACTTTGACCTTGAATGAGTCTTGGTTTTTGTTTAAATGACTTTAAGAAAAATCGTTGACTCATTGTTTTTGTTTCAATGACCTTGAACTTTGACCTCTAAAAATTTTTTGTTGTTTTATTTATTTTTAAAATATTTTTGCCGGGGGAGGGCGTCAGGTGAGCCTGCGGAGTCACATCTAACTACTGAAATCTATTGTCTGATTCCTCAACTGACAGTTGTTAATAAATGTCAAACAAAAAAAAAAAAGGCATTCAGCTATCATTTTAAGAACCAGCTCTCAGAACTGAAGAAAATGTTAACACCTAGCTACAGATCATCACTAATTATAACGAATAAAATGATTTACGTGCATTTATTTTTTAAATGTGGTAAATTTGGGAAACTTTTACCCGTAATAAATATTAACTACCCAAAGAGTCGTTGACAGTCAGCAAATTGTAACCATATCAACAGGTCCTAAAGCAAATTCTTTTTTACAAGGTAAAAGATTTATCATGGAGTTAAATTCTTTGGATTACATTATGAATAAACATAATCTGGATACTTCTCCTTCCTCTAATATTCCTCAATAAGTTCTCTATTAATAACTTTACTTCCCAAAAAATCTATCAGCATTTTTGAATCTCTGAGTCGTGTCGTTTGTACTTTGTGTTTATAAGTAAAATTCAAATCCTGCTTAAATTGTGTTCGGATCTTGGCTATCAATTAAAACGCAATGTTTGTATTGCCGTATTTGACGTTGCACATGGAAAACTAATGTACAAAATTATATGTATGTAAAATGATGTTACACAAGATTTTTTAAGGTATATATTTTTTAAAAAATTAATTTTTTCAAATTAACATAAATATTTTGTTTGCGATTTTAAAGATTCTTTTTATAATTTTTTTGATTTTTTAATGTAAAATCTACAGGATAAACCAATAAGTTTTGTCCGGTGAAACATGGAAAGGCACTAATCCACGTTTCCAATTGTAATAGATTAATTTGCGGATATCCTCTCGTGCGAAATTCATTTCAAATTGACGTATTCTAATGAAAACAAAAAGTATTTCAGTCAAACAAGAAATTTATTAAAAGTGCTTAATCAATGTAAGCCATATCAAAGTTAATAACAATGCTAACAATTATTAATAAGTGATTTTTTTAAATTTTACAAATCTACAACATATATAGCATAGACACACAAAGTTGCAGACCTATACACTCATTTCAGCATTGGAAAGCTGAATATGAGCACCGGACAAAACTTATTGGTTTATCCTGTATATAGTCTTTTTTTCGTTTCTACCCGATGTTGACATTTAACCTGCCGAAATATATTGTATAAATGATGTTGACAGGTGTTTTACAATATTTAAGTCAGTTCCATGTTTATGTGTGTTATTAATTATTATAATTATTATTATTATTATTATTATTATTATTATTATTATTATTATTATTATTATTATTATTATTATTATTATTATTATTATTATTGTTATTATTAACATTATTATTATTATTGTTATTATTAAAATTATTATTATTATTTTTATTATTACTATTATTATTATTATTATTATTATTTTTATTATTATTATTATTATTATTATAATTATAATTATTATTATTATTATTTTTATTATTATTATTATTGTTATTATTATTATTATTATTATTATTATTATTATTATTATTATTATTATTATTATTATTATTATTATTATTATTATTATTATTATTATTATTATTATTATTATTATTATTATTATTATTATTATTACTTTAACTTCAATGTGACCTCTTTCTGTCATCAAAAAAGTTCCGAAAGTTTTCAGTAACTGCATGGTGCTCTGGCTAATATGAATTTTGTGGGCTAAAAAATAATAATTTATAAGTTATATATTAGTAACAATAATTTAATAAATTAATACTGATTGAGAAAATTACACAATTATATTTATAAATTATATAACTTATAAACTTTTGCTTTTTTCGTTGAATTAAACTATATCTCATATAATATTATTATGTGAAAATTTTCGATTATAAAATAATAATTTCCAATTTAATTCAATACTCAGTTGAAATGCTTAATGTTTGCTTCGGTTTTCATTTATTTCCTATAAATCTCATTAAGTAAATATAAAATTTAAAATCAAATCTTGAAATTAAGCATTTCTGAAAGTTTTCATAAAATCTTTTATAAAACTTTAAAAATAATTTTAAACTCCAAAATTCAACATTTTCATTATCAATCCTTGACATTGTCACTTATTATTCGATTTTTATTAATTTAAATTTAAATTTAAGATTTTTTAAAAATTCTAAGAAATATCTTTCGAATTTAATATCTCACTGTGTCACATAGTATTAATGAAATATTTCTTCCACTTCTTTACCGGTCTCGGATGTGATACAAAGATCATCTATATATCTTGCCGTACACCAATAGACTTTATGGTAATCAACGTTTGATATTTAAAGCCATTCATAAAGCCGAAGCCCAAAAAGCCTTCCATTTGTTTATATAGATATCGTTCAAAGGGAAAGCAAGTGTTTCCTTGACTAACTGTGAGATGTCGCATGAGACATATGAATACGCTTCTCGTTTATTAAAACCATACTTTCTCTAAAATGCCTTTATCGTATAATTAAGTACTATATAGTACAAGGACAAATGGACAGATAGACTATAATATGTCGATTTTATTTCAAAGAACTGAATAATAGCATATTTTAGGCAGTAGAACTTTAGAAAAGGTATTTCCTATTTTGGAATATAATTTTCAAAATTTTTACTAGGAACCCCCATTTGATTTCCCACATATTTCATCGATTAAAACATATTTTGGCTTATTTTTTTTCCATATTACATAACATGCTAATTCTTGTATTTTTTTTCAAATTCTTTCAAATCAGAACTTCCATTTTTATAAGTCGAAAAATATCAGTAAAACCTTATTGACGTGGTCCAAAATTAATTTTTGAAGCAAAAATTATGTCAACCAAAAGAAAACGTCCCATCAAACAACTAAGATTCCCTAATAAATATTACCACATTTTCTTTGCCAATCTTCCATAGCAACGATTCCAAGGACTTCGTGAACCGAGACCAACGGAGACCTTTGTATTATTGTTTCCAGGTTTTTTATAAATCTAGCTTTTATTTAATAAAAATAATCCACAACATTCAGTAGGAAATATATTTAATTGCTGGATAGACAATACCGACGTCGACAAAACCGCCGCGACAAAACTGCTGCGACAATGCCACCGCCGACAAAAATTTTAATAGTTATATTATAGAAAATTAAAAAAATAGATTTTCAATCAAAAATGTATTTGAAAAATTACAATATACAAAAATTTGTACGTAATACAAAAAATATTTAATTATGCGATAAAATAATACAGACAATATTTTTCTTTAAAAACAATTAAAAATATATACAATTTAAATTTCGATATTACGTGACACCCTTCTTAAATATTCATCAACTTATTATTCACATTCCTAATGGTAGAAATGATATACGATATATATCAATTCCACGACAACAACTTTCTCTGATTTAGTCAATTTGTTCTAAATGACATGTTTATATTACTTTTCAAACAAATAAATTAAAATCGAAGTAATCAGCATTCCTACAAACTGTATAAAACATTTTTTAAAAATTTATTTTGGTTTCCGGCGGTAAAGTCTGGTCCCCATTTAATTATATATTTTGAATATTTTGACTTAGAAATTATTAAATTGAATATTAAATCAATGAAACAATTATATATGATTTGTATTAACAATCAACCAATAGAAAAACGACCTTCAATGTGCCCTAAGTATTTATTGGTGAAGCCTAATAGATCTATATTATACGAAACATAATTAAAAAGAAAGTTATTTAACATCACCTTCTTCAAAAATTCTTTCTTTGTTATCAATAATAAAATTTATTAATTATTTTTATGACAATAAATTTTTTGTGAAAAATCTTTACTAACAAACATTGGTCTATGACCCAACAATGGGAACCCCTGGTTTGCGACTGGTTCCCGACCCAGAGTTTATATAAAGGGAAAATTTTTAAAACTTACGCAATCCGTTGCTCTCCATTCTACTTGAAGTGTTGACGGTGTCTCCAAACAAGCAATACCTTGGCATTTTCAAACCGACAACCCCAGAACAAACCGGTCCTGAGAATGTTTGAAAAATAATGACAATTTTAATGAAAATCCAACAATTGAACTACCTGAATGAATACCGATTCGTAATTTCAACTCCTTGTCCGGCCTATGAGGAATCACGAAGCAGAAAATCGCACTGAGAAATGCAATGGCCATCCTTGCAATTTCTCTCGCATGAAGGTTTCCATTTAATTGAGGTAGACCTGAACAAACCATATACGCATCTCCAATCGTTTCAACTTTGTACACGTCGTAATTTTCAATTATGGAATCAAATGTGGTGTAGAGCCGATTAAGTAAGTCAATTATCTAGGAAAATATTTAGTTTATCTTTTAATAACTTCTTTTTAAATAGTTATTTATTTTATGTTATTTTGAAAAAGGAAGTATCTGGAAGAAATTCTGGTCTCAAAACACTAATATATAAAGAAGGCTTTATTGTTCCGGATCATGTCATTTCAAAACTTGGGTTCCAGAACAACGTTGCGGACCATTTGAGCGCCAAAACATCCTTGGCAAAGTAACGAATTCAATATTTAAATGTTAATACCAAATATAAGGACATTATGAATGCTGCTCTGCTAATATGAAGGTTTGCGGGTTTAGCGTATGGTCAAATATACGTCCAAATAAAAATGTATTTACTTGCATCGGGGTTGACTCGGCAGATAAAGCCGTGAATCCGACGATGTCACTGAAGAAAATCGTCACCAGATCATAGCTCTCGGCATTTACTGGCTGGTTTTTAATTAACTGGTGGGCGACCGATCTGTAATTAAAGGTAAAATTTTAATTTCAAAATTGATTGAAAATAAAAATCATATGAAAATATCGATTTTATATTAACCAATAAATAAAAGTTACAATATTTTAGCTACAGAGCTCAAATATTTACTTGACAAAAATATGACTTGTAAATGATAATTGCAACGGATCGTCTACTATGTGTTACAGCAATTATCTATAAATGACAATATCGATTAGTCTACTTTAAGTGAATTCAATTTACAATATCCAATCAAAACGTCGTATTTACAGTGATAGAAAATAAACACCAGTTTAAATATATTTAGTTTGACAGCAGAAACCATAGAATCGAGTACTCATAAGTGCAAAAGTAAGTCCTAGATCTTCAAAGCTATTATTTTTGTTTGATAAAAAATAGAAATGAGTAAGTGCTGACTTGTTTCACTAATACATCTGATACTCAACCTTTCTAATCCTGGGTCCTTTTGATAACATTTGACAAGTTGTGGTTATCCCAATAGTTGTCATTCATCTTGAAATGTACCAAAAAGGAAAAGATTTTCAACTCTTTCTCTCTCTCTCTCTCAAAGCATCACATTTGCCCATTGAAGGAAATGAAATGAAAAATAAAAAAAATATTTTAGTATTTCTAAAATGTCCAATGAACGGAAATTACAAATTCCAATGAATAAAGCAATTCTGATAATAAAAGAATTAGCATATTTGATTGACTGAGGAGAGGGGGGGGGAGACTGCGGGGGAATTTCGCAGATATTTACTATTTGATTGAGATCAGATTTTCCAATAAATAAAGCGCCTAGAGGTTCACATTTTATCGCCAATTCTATTTTTTCCCACGAAAATGTCCACAGGTGACGCGAAATTTGAATGCGAAATGAATTCGGAATGCTCAGAATCTGAAATTCTATTTTGTTTTCCTTTGAAAATTTTCATTCTAATACTATTGTGAATTATATTTTTGAGAAAAATAAATGTTTTTTATATTTATATTTATTAGGAAATTAGTTGAATTTTATTATAAAATCTGTTCGGATTTTGTTACTCAATAGTTTCCCAACGAGGCGGCAGAAGAATAGAAAGATGCTACTCAGAAGCTCTCAAGCTTTTGGCTGGAAACCTCTCGCTACGGGCCACGACTTGTAAAGGCGGTACGGAAGAGCAAATGCAAATAACGACTTATCCCCTTCTGTTTACTTTTTAATGTTTTATTTATAATTAAAGATAGCAGTATACATGCAAATATCAAAAATTCTCATTGCTCATTTCTTGGTGTATATATTTTAAAATCTCTCCTCAAACTAGACTTTGAGAACCGGAGGTCTTACTGAGCCACGGAATTAAAGCCTACAATTTATTGATTATATTTGACTACAAATGTGCTCTTGATATCATTGGCCGCTGCCAATTGATGGAATGCGATTGGTCGACTGCGATGAGAAATATTTCTCCTTCACCACAAACCGAGAAAAATCCAATCATTTAAATATTCAAAAAACTTTTGATCTTTATTTATAATCATTTTTTTTGGATGGCTAAAATAAAGACATAAAAAAATTAAAACTTTTCCCTCCTGACAGAATTTTTTAATTCCTAAAGTTTTTTAAACCTTTTTATGAAATATTTTAAAATATTTTCAGAAAATTGAAAAATATTGAAAAACATGAAATTTAAAAATCATGAGGTTGTGTTTTCAGCTTGTTTTCTCTGGAGTTAAGCGCTAGGCGTTGGGGGCCAAAATGAGAATTGCCTCTTGAATTCTTAAATTTTTTAAATTGTACTTACAAGTTATAATTTCTCTTAAAATTATTATTATTATTATTATTATTACTATTATTATTATTATTATTATTATTATTATTATTATTATTATTATTATTATTATTATTATTATTATTATTATTATTATTATTATTATTATTATTATTATTATTATTATTATTATTATTATTATTATTATTATTATTATTATTATTATTATTATTATTATTATTAAAGAAAGAAGGCAATGTTTTAATAATTGAAAAACGCCAACTGTATATTCTATATAACATTCACTATATATTTCCACCGTTTATCAGTTTTCTCATGCTAGAAATAACATTAACAAAATCTAAATGAAAATTGAAAAATCTTAACAAATTAATCAATAATAATCGTATTCAACTCTATTACAAAATTTAATTTTTTTAAAAAAATAATAAAAAACCAAATATTCATTAAATTAAAATATTTAATAAAATTAAAATAAAAAACTAATCTTATTAAATATTTTTTTAAACAATTAAATTTTGTAATAGAGTTGAATACGATTATTATTGATTAATTTGCTAAGATTTTCCTATTTTCATTTAGATTTTGTTAATGTTATTTCTAGCCTGAAGAAGACTGATGAACGGTCGCAATATATAGTGAAATGTTATTTTATAGAATATACAGTTGGCGGTTTTCTATTATTATTATTATTATTATTATTATTATTATTATTATTATTATTATTATTATTATTATTATTATTATTATTATTATTATTATTATTATTATTATTATTATTATTATTATTATTATTATTATTATTATTATTATTATTATTATTATTATTATTATTATTATTATTATTATTATTATTATTATTATTATTATTATTATTATTATTATTATTATTATTATTATTATTATTATTATTATTATTATTATTAATAATAATAATAATAATAATAATAATAATAATAATAATAAAAATCATATAAACAAAATTTATTTCTTATTAATCCAGTGATATGATTGTCAAATAATATAAATTAATACTTCAAATATCTACATAACAAAAGTAAATAAATAATTTTATTATTTGTTGACAATTTAAAATTGTTTCCCCCTTCGCCTTGCTGTGAGACTGCCAAGGATATTTTAATTGGGATTTGCTATAATGATATTTATGATATTCGGTTAAATTAAAAATCTCTTTGAATTATATTTTATTATTGAGATCTTGATTCTCAGAAATTGTTACAAAATTAAAGAGAAAAATTAATAATGTAAAATCGTGAAAAAAGATACAAAATTCAATATTTATTTAAGGGAAATTTCAACGAAGTGCTTTCACTCCTTTATTTGTCGATGAAATTGACAGAACATTATTTATGTAAATGTATATATGTATATATATATATACACATTTGTCCCAGGGAAATGCTCTCCCAACGGCATAAAAGCCCAACCAGAATCGCTATGTCACTGGGATAGTGAAACAAATAGTCAGTGATTATCACAATTTCATTACCACATGCAAATCGCATCAAAACAACTGAGTTAATTATTTTGTTTTAATGAGATGAATTAAAAATTACAAAAAACATAAAATGAACTTCTAATATCAACTGTTTGTAGTGAGAGATGTAAAAAATAATTCTTTCAATGACAATGGAAATGTTGCAGGCTTCGTCGGCGGTAACAAATATTGGTGTTGAGTCACTTTCTATTATTATTATTATTATTATTATTATTATTATTATTATTATTATTATTATTATTATTATTATTATTATTATTATTATTATTATTATTATTATTATTATTATTATTATTATTATTATTATTATTATTATTATTATTATTATTATTATTATTATTATTATTATTATTATTATTATTATTATTATTATTATTATTATTATTATTATTATTATTATTATTATTATTATTATTATTATTATTATTATTATTATTATTATTATTATTATTATTATTATTAGTATTATTATTATTAGTATTATTATTATTATTATTATTATTATTATTATTATTATTATTATTATTATTATTATTAGTATTATTATTATTATTATTATTATTATTTATTATTATTATTATTATTATTATTATTATTATTATTATTATTATTATTTATTATTATTATTATTATTATTATTTTTATTATTATTATTATTATTTTTATTATTATTATTATTATTATTATTATTATTACTGCTTTGTCTTATACCCTAAATCTGTCTGAAAAGCGACGTTTTATAAGTTAACCTTTTCTAGTTGTCTGTGAAGCTTAAACCTAACAATTTATCTGGAGGATTTATTCCTCTATTTGTAAAGGTCCTTTATTGTAAGATCTGCTTTATTTGTCCTTACTGTGCCATTCTAACTTGTAAGATAAGAGCAACAAGAATAAAAAAATTGACACATAAAATAATTTTACTTCGGTAACATTGAATAGAGAAGATCTTCTGCTTTTTTCTTTTCTTCCAAATACTGTTCGGTTCTTTCTTGAACAATGTCTTCCAAATTGTTGGCATACTGTTCCATTCGTGAAAGAAGATTATCCAGAATATTGCCACTGTCGCCTTCCCTGAATTAATATTTCAATTAATATCCCAATTCAATTTGCATACGGGTCTACAAAGAACCAAGGGGTTTTTGCTTTTTATATCATTCATCATCAACTTCATTGTTGGCGGCTTGTTGCTTTTACTTTATGGGCCCGATGCACAGTGTTAAATTCCTCTGTTCTTTTAGGGGAATGTTTGTCTTGATATTTATGCCTTATGCCTTATACTTCAATATTGAGAATATAACTAGAGCATGAGGGGGACCCTGAACCGTTCAAAACACTCAAAATCCTCGCCCGGTTTGGTAGAAAATTAATTATTAAAAGTATATAATTGTGCTATAAAATCATCAATAAATATCCTATCACTACACTGTGTGACACCCGTACACTTGCCCCCCCCCCCTCCTCCTCCTCTCTCTAGGTGAGCTAGAAATGATGAAAAATAACATTTTGTCCTTTATTCTGAAATTATTCTATTTAATGAAAACGAAAAGCAACTAGCCTCTGGCTTTCAAAATGCGAGATTAAAATAATTGCTTTTATAGTTTTTTGCGAGTGGAAAAATATTAATTTCAATTATCCCGTCTGGGAGTTGAAAAACACGCAAAATTTCATTTATGCAATTATATGTTGTTTGAATAGAAAATGCATAGACAAACAATAAATCTATTTTACTAATGTTTTCTCCAAACAGATTAATTCCCCCCCCCCCACCCCCGTCAGGGATATCCCTAACACCAACTAGGATTTCTGGAGAATTCCGTTATTGCAAAAAGTATAATGTTTTCTATAAATGTCTGTACAATTATTAGATAAACAATATATATATATATATATATGAAAACAGTAAACAAGAGTACCACACGGGGAATTTGCCCTGTTTATACACAGAATTTACTCGGGTATCCCCAATTTCATACAAACATTTCCACTCCCTCGCAATGCTCTTAGATAACCTGGCCACAAGCGCGCTGCAAATGCAGCAACAATGAGTTTAATTTCCAGCTAGAAATAGCCAGGTAACCTGCTAACTACTGTCGCGTTAGGAATAATGGATTGATATTACTCCACTTGAACGAGGAATTCCTTATAAGCGCAAATTGATAGATTTTGCAAGATAAATTATATGATGTGAGCATGTATGTTGTCCTCATTGTATTAAAATAATCAACAAATCAAGGTTTTAAATACGTTATTAGTCTAACAACTAAAAGCTCTAGTCTCCATCAAATAACTGTATTTTAACAATTTAAAATCTTTTCAAAATATAATTTACAACATTATATTTCTGCATTAAATTTGAACGTTTTTGTTGACATTGCATGCTTTCTTTATAAAGAGCTGCAAACACCAAGTAAAAGCCGCAAAAAATTTCTTTCCAAATAATCTAAGGTGGGGGGCAGCGCCATTATTGCTCCCAATATGAATCCGCCACTGCTTCATAACGCTATTCTCTAGGTTCATTAACATTAATTATTTTCTGAAGTAAGTAATATCATTTATTATAATAATTATAAAATCATTTGTAATTATAAACTCATTTTTTATATTAATAGTCTACTTATATTTCATCAGTACCATATGTGAATGATTTAGAAATTTATTTGCAATTGAATACATTTTTCTAATCAATAATTTACTTATTACACAAAGTAACACATTTTTTTCTTCGTGTTTAAAGAATAATGGTTATTTTCTGTTTGTTTATGTCCTAAAACTATGAAAAATAATTTTCAACCTCCTCAGACTTTGATTTTTCAAGGAAAGAAAGAACACTACTAATTATCGATATTTCCGTGCAAAATGTGATATATACAACATAAAATTAAAATTAGTTGTTTTAGAAGTGTTCAATTTTGAATTGTTATTTCGCGCCTGACTTTGTGTTGCGCGTCTGCGTGCGCCTCGTGTTTCATAAAATTGCACAATTTGGAACTTTTAATTAATGCTTCAAATTGATTTTGTTTATTCGTACTAAAAAGAGCAGTGATTCTTGGAAAATTTTGAATTTTATATGTTCGAGAGTTTTTTGATAAAAATGTGGAATTTTTAATTTGAATTAAAATAAACGTTTGGGAATTACGTTGTTATTTTTATAAAATTTATGGATATTGAAACTAAAATGCCTACTGAATTTGTTTTGTCGCCGAATTGTGCTGAAGCATATGGATAAAAAAATGGGACAAAAATACAGAAACGCACTTTTCGGTATTACAGAAGGAGATCCCGATAAAAATGAGGCTTGTTTGCAGAAAAAAAATTTATATGATGTATATGAATATGAATTATTGGATAAGAATAGCCAAGCGGTTTATGTTGCTGGATTAGAGGACTTTATAATAGTTAAAGCGAAAATGTTATATGTTGGCTCGAAAGATGGTTTAAGAAAACAACCAATGGAAGTTTCAAATTACTGCTACAAAGCTATTCCATTCGGCCTTTTGAATATGATAGGGTTTTTGGGAAATTGTCTGGATTATTTAATTCTCTTAAACTGCGGTTCAAAGAAGATGTAAACCTTAATCTATGCCTCTGACAGCTTAGAAAAGAAGTCTTAAAGGTATTTGAATGATGCTAACTTTTTATCTAGAGCTGTGACAAATTGTTTCTGTGGATCACTCATTGGATCAATCAATCCACTGCGGCCAGTCTTGTCAATGCAGTGCTCCTCGGAAGTCCTACTGCCCAAAAATCTGTGTTATCAATGAATTACTAGCGTATTACTAATTATATAGGATGTTTTTGAAGAACCGTCGGTTAAAATTGGTACAAAAATGACATAATAATTAGCATAAGTAAACCTTACTCTATATATTTAAAGCAAATGTAGCTAAACATAGATTTTAGATGATTGGAATCAGATTTTTGCCACAATTTAAAACGACCCTAAAACTAACCTTTAGGTAGGAGAGATGGTAAATGTAATTATTATAGAAAACAAACAAACAATGAAATATCAACGTTCTGCCTACAAAATCCAAGTCTGAGTTGAAAGATCCAAATTTTCAGTAGTTTTGAAATGCAAAAGACCAGAAGAGTTTTACTGCTTTCTATTATGAATCGCGTATTTCAAGATTTATCATATTTGGATAATTTTTGCGAATCTTTATAATTCGTTTATCAAGATCAACATATATAACTGCCGTAGTAGGTACGCACTTAACGTTTGTTAAGGGCGGCATAGTTACAGGCAGTTACCAGCATAGGTAACTTGCAAACCAACATTTTCATGACAGCCGTTATTATAGATTATGTCAGTACATCACGTGATTTTTCCATGGTTAAAGCTAGTTTTACTAATCGTTACTATTGATAGCTGTACGGTAACGCTATCCATAATCATATAATTCCATTGCAAGAAACCCATTATCCGTCTTTGAAACCAATCATCCTTGAATCCACATTACGTCCTCTTTTAATTTTAAACCTGCAATTCACTATGAGGTCAATATTAGCTTTTATACTTCATTTGTATTTTTCTTTACCTAATCTTTACGACGGCTCTGGATGGTAGATAAAGTCATTTACACTCAATTCCAAAGTTTTGAATATGTCAAAGAAGAATGACATCAGAAACGTCTCCTTTTACCAACACCAGATTTCCTTGAGGGTTTTGATACGGTTTCCGTCCGAGAAACGAGAAATAAATTCATTAATCAAACATTCCAACACTAAATTCAATCGATTCTGATGAAAAAAAGGCCCAAAAAATAAAATTTCAATTAATTAAAATTATCGAATATCAATAAAAAAGTTAATTAATAAATTTTGCTATTGATTTTAAAATTGTCCGATTCAAACAATTAAGTCTTATAGAAAATAATTTAGAGCTCTTTATGAATGGGAAATAAATCGACCAAAATTAAAACAAAATTTCTCTATAATTTTCCTTTTGAGTCTAAAATTTCCATTGATTTTATGTTCGTTTTAATTAGCGATTGCGAACGGGAGAATTTTCCCGGGCATACAAATAATACACAATTTCCACAACAGAAACTAACCGATTTTATCAGTCATCAAAAATGAGATTACTTCAAAGATTACCTCTCGAAACTTGACAGTTCGCCTGGACCAAATGCAATCCCATTTCACTCAACTGCCAACATTCTCTCAAACCTCTTGGGATTTCGGTCGCAAACTTTCGCTTTTTCTATAGAGGATTTTAAAAGAGAAAGTATTTTTTAAATGGCCGTAAAGTTCATTCCAACGTCCTTATGATAGATATGTTTCATTAACATAAAGATTAGCTCGCATCTGATTGGTCAATTAGGCTCCTGCCGCGCGCTGATTTAAAAATACAAATTTTCAGCCCTTTTTGTGGTGTGTTTTGAAAATGAAGAGGAAAAATTTTTTTATTTTATATTTTATAAAGAAAAAAAGCAAAAAAAGACGAATTTTTACCATATAAACCAAACACGAAGCCGTATGGGATTCACAATCATAATCGGTCAAGTTTCTTACTAGGCAACGGTAAAAAAATATCAAAAGTAAATTAAAAATTTGAAACTCATAACAGAAAGTTCTAGAGAAATCCAATATGAAGAAATTATGGAATTTCTTGTCGAATACTATACGGAACCTTCAAACGTCGAACTAGTAAAGTAAAAGAGGTTAGAATACATAACCTAATATGTCTCAAGTTTAATAGGTCAGTTGAACCTTTATTTTGATATCAAACAAATCCTTTATTATTCTCATGAAAATGAATGTAAGTCCTCGGGAAGAAACAATGCCCTATGGAGGTAACCTTCCTATAATTCCTGAATCAAACGATAAATAACCAACTTGTTAAATTTTCTCATGTGATATTTAATGGTATTGAAATCTGGCCTAAGAACTGGATCTTCATTCCACGACTGTTTGATTAACAGCACAAAATCCTCAGTGCAACCATGTATGGCAGTGAGACTTGGTCGAAAAGGATTTGGACTGTTTTCGGCTTTGACAGATTCGACAATTTCTTGGGCTGAGAAATCGTCTTCTGAATCCAAGGAGAAAACTCCTTTTCTATACACAATTTCTTGGCATACAATTGCAAAACTGTAAACATCTCCTTTGAAAGTGCCATCGAGTGGAGGATTTGACATCCGTAGAAGTTCTGGCGCAGTCCACAAAAGATCTTAAAGTTGAGAAAAGGAAAATATTATCTGAACGATAATCGTAAATATTTTATTATTTTATTGTTGATTTTCTGAAAAAATTGCAAAAAATAAATGTCAGTCTCATAGTTATTTGATAAAAATGTATTCAACTTTCTCGTCTGCAGGAGATCTAAGTAGACTTAATCCGGAACGCCTCCCTCCCTCGCTCCTCCCTCTTCCCTCCTACCCTCCCACTCTCCCTATTCTCTCCTCCCCCTCCTTCATTCCTCGCTCCTCCCTCTTCCCTCCTACCCTCCCACTCTCCCTATTCTCTCCTCCTCCCTCATTCATTCCTCGTCCTCCCTCTCTCCTTCCTCCCTCATCCCTCCTTCTCTCCCACTCTCCCTCCATCTATCCATCACAAAATAATGAAAAGAATTTAATGAGGCATTTGATTTATTTAAAATTCCCAATTTAATATTAATGTTTTTAATGAAATCCTTTTAATAAATAATAAAAGTATATCAAATTTACTTTTAAAATACACATTCGAGTCTTCCTCCAGCAGATATTGTTTGCTTCCTCTCAGGGAGATCAAGCCAAAATCCGTAATTTTTAATACAAAACGAGAGTCAACCAAGCAATTGGAACTCTTGAGAGTCCCTATCGGTCCGAGGTTATTGTGAAGGTAAACCATTCCCTGTAGTCAACGCAAGATAGAATAATAATAAATTATGTCGTTTATACCCTACAAATATCCTGAATCAAGGAATATTTGAATACCCAGTCCAAAGTGATTTGTTCCTTTGCTAGAACGTCTTCCAGGCTCCCTTTGGGGCAATAATCATAAACCATGTATTGGTACCCGATTTCCAAGCACGCTCCAATGAAGCGGCAAATATGATCATTATTCAAGTCTTTAACCTAGAAATTAAATATTAAAAAATAATAATAAAAATACATTTCCTTTCTCTAATACGACTTACCTTTTTCACTTGAATTAACAGCTGGCGATTAATATCAATTCTACGTTGGCTAAGGATCGGCTTCAATGCCACGACGTTGCCTTTGTAAAGAGCGGTTTTCGTAAATAGTTGAGCATTTTGGATTTTATCCAGATTTATTCCCGCTATTGTTTCCAATGAGGCACAGCTGATTAGATCCAAATCCTTGTAGATGGGGTTGCCGAAATTCTACAAATTATTATTCATGCAAATAATTCGTTTATTCAACCGATTTTCACGGGAGATTATTGTCGCACTTTAATCCGGGAGTTTTTTGGGATTTTTTTTTATGTATATTTAAACAACTTTAAGTAGTTTCAACACTAGAGACACTCGGGGAAATGGTTGTTATGCTCGGGCAGTGACTATGTTGATTTTTTTTGCCATTTCTGGGAAAAATGACACAAATGTGTATCAATTGTTAAAGTTTTAATTATTTCAGGCGAAATGGGTTAAAAAAATTCAGAGTTGGCGGAGAAATCGGAAAAACATAAAATTACGTAATAATAAATATAAAGTTTAATAACTTTTTCTGCTTTTAATATTTTTTGATATTTTAAACGGAATCTTGTGATTTGAATGATTCCCTATTTAAATATATTTGGTTGGTTTAGGTGGGACAATTATTAGTCCTTGGATAGACCGGTCGAATAAAAAGTCATCAAACCGAATAACTTTTTTGTATACAAGTATTTTTGTAAAATAAAAATTCCGTTTGTCATTTAAAAAATTCTCTATTCAAAAATATCGGGTTGGTAGAGATTGGACATTGATAAGTCATTTTTCTAGCCGGTCGAATCTGACATCAAAAAACGATTTTTCGGTTCTAACTTTGTCAAAAGATTACATATTTTGATAATGTTTACATGATTCTGGTATAAAATTAAATTTCCAATCGATTGGTGTATAAATTGTCACACGGAAATTTTAAAATGTCCCTAATGATTTTGAAAGTGGGCATATTTGATACGTACATGAAAAATTAACAATATTCGGTGTGACCGCCTCCGGCAACATCGGGAGTTATTGTACGCTATCAACCTATTGGCCCTTTCAGAAACGCTGATTTCGATAGAGCAGAGAGAGAAGAAAACAAATCATATAAAATGTTATATTTTCTACAAGATTTGACTATGAATCAGATTTATTTAAGGTATTCACGAATTTTCGGCACTGCCTTTTCAAGTGATTTCGATCATTATTTATTTAGAGCTCTTAAATGAATGAATAAATAATATAATATACCTTATAATATAAAATGTTGCAAAGAAACATATCAAAATACAATTGACGAAAAAGCGAAATTTAGCGCTAAAATAATTATTATATTTATAATAATTATTATTATTGTAAAATATGACGGCTGCTTGGTAACAGCATAAATTAAATATTTTTTTAAAAATAAATAATAAAAATAATAATAATAATAATAATAATAATAATAATAATAATAATAATAATAATAATAATAATAATAATAATAATAATAATAATAATAATAATAATAATAATAATAATAATAAATAGTTCCTTCTGACACTTTTGCATAATTTTGCCAGAGCTCCCGCTCCAGTTTGGTAATCTGTGAATTTTCTCACAAAGAGAAGCGCAATAGTTTTAATAGCCCACGGGCGCCGAATTTCTTATGACGGTCCTGATATTATGTGAGAATTTTCGATTATAAATTAATCCATTTCAATCTGAATAATTACTATTATTGCTATAAATATAAATATATAATAATAGTAAACGGTTGATTAAAAATAACAAACTATTTCTTGATGAATTATGACGAATGACTGCACAATAAATTGAGATAAATCATTTTCAGTTTTACGATAACTCTCAATGAGATTTGCAAATTTTACATTTCTTTCTGATAACAACTGATGATTTCTACTTCTTTTATCTTGGGAATGAGAGCTCCGTGATTGATGCTTCATGTCAGCTTCATAGCCGTGCTTCTTACGGACAATGGCTTACCGTATTCAGTATTGTAAATTATTATTATTATTATCTTTTTTATATTATTACATATAATTTTTATATTTATTTATTATTATTATTATTATTATTATTATTATTATTATTATTATTATTATAATTATAATTATAATTATTGTTATTATCATAATTATAATTATTATTATTATAATTATTATTACAATTATTATTATAATTATTATTATTATAATTATTATTATTATTATAATTATAATTATAATAATAATTATTAATTATAATTATAATTATTATTATTATTATTATTATAATTATTATTATAATTATTATTATTATTATTATTATTATTATTATTATTATTATTATAATTATAATTATTATTATTATTATTATTATTATTATTATAATTATTATTATTATTATTATAATTATTATTATAATTATTATTATTATTATTATTATTATTATTATTATTATTATTATTATTATTATTATTATTATTATTATTATTATTATTATTATTATTATTATTATTATTATTATTATTATCTTACTTTTGAATTATTCCTTGAAATTTTACTTGAAGGCTTCTCCACCTCGTGTAGTAAATGCAGATTTTCCATCTAAATTATGAAAATCTAATTAATGCGTCTTAATATTTTTTTCATTAATGCATTTTCAAATATACCAAATAAATACAAAAATCCCATTTAATTAGTCTAATGTTATCCTATGAGGCACCTTGTTCTGGAGCCTGCCCCCCCCCCCCCCCTACATAGGATCGAGTGTTTCGCCAGGTTTTTTACCATTTTTCTCCTAAAATTGCCTCGACGGGGGAAAATGTGAAATTCTAATTGCTATTTGATCTTTGGAAAACATAATTTTAAATAAATGGTATTTAGAATGAACAAAATCCGAAAACCCGAGCTCAATGATATAAAAATAAAAAAACAGTTATTGGGGGGTCTCCGTGAAATCCGTGAATTACCTCTCCCACCTGATTGAGGTTAGAAGGCTGTGGTTAACCTCTGGGTCTTATAATCCTAAATTATGAATCGCTAACCCCAATCTATAAGACGGGTTTTCTTTACTCGATCTAAAAGTTATATATATATATATATATATATATATATATATATATATATATATATATATATATATATATATATATTGAAGAACTTAGATCCTTGCAACGTAACATGAACTTATAATGAGTTATCGCGCAAAGTTCTAAATCTAATAATTATCTTTTTTAATTATTCACTCAGAAATTAATGAGAATTAGAAACATGATAAGAATTAGAGAATCGGTTTATTTTACCTCCATCCCTCCCCCCCTCCCTTCCTCTCCCTGGCTTCCCAAAGTACATATTGAGTAAAATTTAATTAAAAATAGGCATCATTAATAAATAATGATATAATCCATAGATCAAGTCAAAGGTGAGGATTCTCAATTTCACCCCCCCCCCACACCAACCGGTTTACAGGTAACATTTTCATCAAAAGAATCCTTAGTAAAATCAGAGTTTTTTTCATTTCTCTTTCTCTTTTAGTTACAAAATATCAGGAAATTTAATCCCCAAGCTAAATGCAAAGGAAAGCTACACAAGGATTCTAATGTAATTGAGGTTGCATTAAAACAAAATCTAATTTATATAATTTGATCTAGTGAGGTAAAGAATTCATCAACCTAGAATCCTAGGGAGTTCTGTCCGATTTGCCACTCCATTGCGGTTATCAGTGAAAGGGGAATAATGAGAAATAAACAATACAAAACTACAGAAAAGGTGTAAAAATGTGTCCAACTTATTTATAATAAATGTTATATTAATATAAATTATTAAGAAGCCCTTGAAAGGCTCACAGGTTGAACCGTTGCATGGAGCTGACAATGGAGCGATGAGCCTGTAATTCACCCAACTGTTCTGTATAAGACATAATTAAACTTTCCTATAAGTTCTATCAAGGAAGAAATATTTCCATAATTTTTCTAAACTTTTATAAGTATTACAGTTCCTACAATCATTGGTTTCGGAATTTCATAAACCTTTCATGATACTTTGGAGAGGTGCTTTGGCAGGCCAAATTGAGAGGGGATATTTCTCACAGTCCCTATAGCCGATTTCTGTCAATGCAATATTAGCAGTTGATTTCTCTACTTATTCTACTTTCCAAACCTTTTGTTTATACTACGTTTCCTTAACTCTATGATGATGTTGTCCTTAACCTATTCTGTGATCCCTCTCGGTCCATCTAGGTCCATCACGAATGCTCCTCAACGGCATCCGAATACATCAAATCCCTTCTCTATCATTGCTGCCTTTCATGGTGGGTTTTATTTGGCGATTTATGTGAATAGTATATCTCGTAGTGCCGTTAAATGAACAAATAAAATTCAATTAATTAATTTTGTGCCCCCCCCGCCAAATAAATACTAAATTTAATTTTTCTGGATAATTTTATTTTTAAATTTCTTATTTATCACAAATTATTCTCCATTTGTTTTACCTTTTCCATTAAATTCTTCATTTATTTTTATTATTTTTATTTTTATTATATCAATATTTTGTTTTATAGTTGGGCTTAGGAAATATTTGAAGGTATTGAAACCTTTCCATATGACGCAAGTCTCATTTATAATTAAAAATTAATTAGATATGAACAAACCCGGTAGAAAATGAAAAGTTAAAGACGTATAAAACAAATTGTAAATGATAGGATGTCGCTTGTTTGGGGGGAGGGGCTAGGACCAAAAATTAAATTAATTAATTAATCGATTCTCAACCTGTGTGGCGCGCCCCTCTTGGGAGGCGCGAGTATATTTAAAAACAAAATTAAAACTTTGTTGAAGGTTGTATAATTAAAAAATTTATATATATATATTTAAAATAAGAATACAGTTAATAATTACATATTACCAATAAATAATTTATTATATTTATTATTTAAGTTTATTAGTATGAAACAAATACCAGTTAAATATGTTATGACATAGTAGGCGTTGGTTTAAAGCGTAGGGATCAGGCTTGCCAGACCACCCGATTTCGTCGGGAGTCTCCCGATATGAAACGCATATTCCCGTCTCCCGATATGTGAACCGTGACTCCCGATATTGAACAGTTTTAGATTTTGAATAGGTTTTACCATTCTTGAAAGGATTTTTTTTAAAAAAAAACCATGAAATTAAACGAAACTAAGAAAAATAGAGAAATTATATTTCTATCTTGCTTATTGCTCGCTATTTTTTAACCATAGGGATTTGTGATTTCACCTTTTCCTTATGGATTGGTGTTACATTTAATTTCAAAATGACGTGCAATGAGCTTCAGGCATTCTTAAAAACAGAAAATGCACAAGGAATACTTAAAAAAGCATCAAATACTGATAAATATTTATAAATAAAATTAATTGTTACTGTTTTTTTTACGTTAACAAAACTGAAAACTTATTTTTTTGTTATTTTTTCTAATATATTTTATTTATAAATGCATATAATAAATATGAATGAATTTATATTTTTTCACAAAATATAGTTGATTTTTTTTTGTTTTTTATTCCCGACAGGCTTGCCAGACCTCCCGATTTCGTCGGGAATTTCCCGATATGATTTTTCGAAAATCTGGCATCCCTGGTAGGAGTAGACGTATACTTTACTGTGCATTTATAGCAAACAGTCACATTTTACCAATAAAATTAAATGTACGAATATCGGACCGTTTTCATTATCACACCATAATTTTCGATAGATCAAAAAGAGGAGGCGCGAGAATATTTACGTTAGTAAACTGGATCGCAATAACAAAAAGGTTGAGAAGCGCTGAATTAATTAATTAATTAATTAATTAATTAATTAATCTCATTAATTATTCAAGGAAAACACATACACATCATAAGAGAATCTCAGAGATGAAAAATAGAGTGATCAAGACATCAAGTAGAGACAGTCGGACCAATATTGCTTGGGCGCCTCGGTAAGCGAGATTGGCCGATTTCATTAAGGAGGAAAATTATTGTTTCCCACTTGAGGAAGTTGAAAAGCGAATTCAAGTCAAGTGAAAGAACTGAAACCAGATTATGTTTTATAATATTACAGGGGTGAAATCCTTTGGGTTTCGGACCGGGAGTTGAAGGGAAACGAAATTTATTTATCAGTGATTAAATAAAACGGGTTTTGACAAAAGGGCAAACTGCAAAGTAGAATAGTTTTTGAAAAATTCGGTTCAATTTTGATTTCAAATTACTTTTTCAATTGAATAAAAAGCCAGAAAAATTCTGATAAAAATTTGTTGAAATGTTGACCATAATCATTCATAATTTGATCGCTGTCTCGGTATGGGGAACTTTTTACTTTCGTGAATTAATTCCTCACCGATCCAACGCCAGCAACAAATTGCCAACTGCCAGCCAGCCAGCCAGCCAGCCAACCAGTCAGCCAGCCAACCAGTCAGTCAGTCAGTCAGTCAGTCAGCAAACCAGCCAGCCAGTGCGCGAATTTCACTGCTGGTCGACAGTTCATATTCAGGCTCAGTTTTCTTTTCCAGGAAAACTTTCAACTAAGCCTCTTTCGTTTTTCTCAAATCGTCTACAATATCAGTCGGCCAATCAATTACCAAGGGGGGGGGGGCTGGAGAATTCAGATCAAAAATTATATTCAAAGCAATTAAATTGTTTTTATTTTTTTAAATAATTTATAATAACATTTAATTATTAATTAATTGAAAAATAATTTATCGTTTAAAAATTCATAAGCATTTAAAACAAATATTAAATATTATAAAGAAATGTAACTTCATTTCTTGTTCCCTTTACATTTTGCGATCTTGATTGATGCACTTTGACTTTGCTATTGTGGATAGGTTTGCTTTGATATTTGACACAATTGTGGTTCACCAAGTTCCGGATCTTCTCCGAGGTTTCCAGTGACTCCCAAGGAATTATCCAATTCATAGCATTTAGTTCGGCTTGTAATTTGATATTTCTTTTATTATTATTTATAATTAATTAATTAAGGATAATAATAATTATTATTATTATTATTATTATTTTTACTATTTTTATTATTATTATTATTATTATTATTGTTATTATTATTATTATTATTATTATTATTATTATTATTATTATTATTATTATTATTATTATTATTATTATTATTATTATTATTATTATTATTATTATTATTATTATTATTATTATTATTATTATTATTATTATTATTATTATAATTATTATAATTTTAATTATAATTATAATTATAATTATAATTATAATTATAATTATAATTATAATTATAATTATAATTATATATTACCTGTAAACAAAGTAGCCGGCACTAAATGAAATTAGGAACAGGCAGCCCATGACGCCGGCAGAAATGGCTCCAATGTTGAGATTCTTATCTAATAACAAGAAATTTTGATGTCTAATTATAAATGATTTATAAATATAAAATTTCGTAGCAAAACTTGTCAGACTCAGAATACAAATCCTCGGAATTAATTAGCTCTTTTTGCACCATAAACCGATTTTCCCCTTTATTCGTATTAGTTTAGCTGACATTTAGTTTAGAATTCAGTAGCAAATGTAACTATTTAAGATAAAGGAAAGCAGATGAATTTTAGGTTCTCTGCTAATTGAAGTGGGGATCATTTAGCATTATCTATATTACAGATTATATTATATTACAGATTAATTACACAGGCATTCTCACTATCTGTGATTGCGCACAGGTCAGCATTGTCACAGCATTACTACAACATTACTACAACATTACCACAGCATTACCACAACATTACCACAGCATTACCACAGCATTACCACAGCATTACCACAGCATTACCACAGCATTACCACAGCATTACCACAGCATTACCACAGCATTACCACAGCATTACCACAGCATTACCACAGCATTACCACAGCATTACCACAGCATTACCACAGCATTACCACAGCATTACCACAGCATTACCACAGCATTACCACAGCATTACCACAGCATTACCACAGCATTACCACAGCATTACCACAGCATTACCACAGCATTACCACAGCATTACCACAGCATTACCACAGCATTACCACAGCATTACCACAGCATTACCACAGCATTACCACAGCATTACCACAGCATTACCACAGCATTACCACAGCATTACCACAGCATTACCACAGCATTACCACAGCATTACCACAGCATTACCACAGCACTACCACAGAATTACCACAACATTAGCAGACACATTGAAGTCTTAGTGACCTGGTTAGATAGTTGACTTGTTATGAAATATTTATTATTTCGGATAACAAAACTTTTTATGTTATTTAAATGAAAAAATTTTGAATTTTCATGTTTTTTCTCGACTTATTTTGGAGTTTTATGGCAATAAGTGTAAACTTCCTTTTCAATTTTAGAGATTATTACAGAATGTCCCAAAAATAGAGGAAGCATCACGCATAATGTTGGATAACTAATAGAGCAGTGCTTCCCAACTGATGTGCTGCGAAAATATTAATCGCAAACTTTTTATTATTGGTGACAGATTTGAGGACTAGGCTGTCAAGTGGTTACCCTTTTCGCTGATTTTTCTTTACGCATGTGTGGAGGCGACTTCTCAGCGACTTCTCATCATGACTCCTTCTTTCACCTACTTGTTTCTACTATTCAGAGAAGCATTACATAAAAACAATGTCTAATCAAAACCTCTAGAGATGTAAGGATTCAGTATTTTCACTACATTTGTCTCATGTAATTATAAAATATTTTGTATAAATAAGAAACAGTTATTTATGTTGAGAGGAAAATGCTCCCTCATTATTTGCATTGGAGTCACTGATGCTCATGAGGGGTGCTGTGAGGTGAAAGGGGTTGGGAGTCACTGCAATGGGGAATCGAATTGAAATTCCTCTCGATTATAAATGTTTACAATAGCAGTAATTTATGTAAAATACTTTATTGTGCATTAAAAAATAAAAAAGAAAAAGTTACCGGGTTTTGGGCACATGGAATTGTCGTATCCGCATCTCGGTTTGGTGGACGGTATCACGTTGCTGACGCTGCCCCAGTCAACGCTCACATTCGGCACGACTAGGAATGAGGATTTCGTTCCGATAAAATGGGCAACTGGCTGGAAAGCAAGGAGAAAAATAAAAACAATTAAATTGAATAAAATAAAAATTCAGTAAATGTCATAGAAAAATAAATCAGGTGGAAATTCAGAAAAACATTTCTGTAAAAATTTCGTAAAATTAAAAAATGAATGATTTTATTTTTTGTTTAAATGATCTGCAGTAAAAAATTTATAATTTTAATATTTTTGGGGTAACAATTTGATATTTATCATTTGCCTTATTCTGAACGATCTCCATTTAACGGTATTACTTGCAAAGTAGTAAAATCTGGATCTCTTTCAACAATGACTGAAAACGTTGCAAAGAAAATCAAGACACAAGTTGACTAGAAATCTTTGTTCTCATATTACTGACATATCCCCCCCCCCCCTCCGAGCAGTATGATATCTTTCTTCGTGATGATGATAGAATACTTCGACGGTGAGATCAACTCAATTTGAACCAAAAAAAAGTTTAAAAAATCAAGGCAGGCAAATCACAAATGTGAATCGCTGGGAACCAGCGGGAGTTGCTGTCATCGAAATTGCAAAGTTTCCTGTTTTTGGTTTTTATTACTGAAAAAACCAAAATATGTTGATATAAAAAGCTATCATAACTCTACATGAGCCATGATCAGGGAAAAATCATCAAAAATATTTATCCGGATGCAAAACTGAAAAGTTTAATTAACCTGAACACTTATATTAAATTTATAATAATTAAAATATAAATGATCCGCGACATTTATATCAGACCTCAAACATTCATCTTTACTTAACTTGTGAGTCCCATAATCCTAAGTGGCCACCCTGTTCAAGTATCAGCTCTAGGACGAACCAATCAAAATCTAATAATATTGGCCACATCATTCCTTGTATTAATAGAATCCATAAAATCAAATCAATTCAAATAATATTTATTTGATAATAAATAATATTAAAAGAAATCGTTAATTTGTCTGAGTAGTTGTAGTGAACTAATAATAATGAATAAATAAGGATTTCAGCATGCAATCTCACATTAATACAGCATGCAATAACAATTTTATATAAGTTATATAAAAACCACACAACTGCAAAATCGACTTGGAGGCCCAAGTCAAATAATATATGTGGCTTCCTATGAATTGAAAAATATTAAATATTTGTAGGTGCTTTTTGATCACAACTTTATTGGTGTAAAAAAAATAAAAACTAATTTAAACAAAACCTAAATGCAAAATAATAAATATTAAAAAGTGCTTTTCGAGGTTTTCGAGTTGTGAATGAACTTATTAATTTGAAACAGTCTAACTTTCTAGCAATAACTCAATTATTGTTTAGTGTCACCAAACCATTCACTCGACCTTGGCTTTGCGCCTCTGTTACGCTTACTGACATGGTTAAAATATATATTGAATGCCCCTTGAATCCAGAGGTCCATGTCAACCCTGCACCTTCATACATACACATATTATATATATATATATATATATATATATATATGTGTGTGTGTGTGTTGGGTTGCAATATCAACATTCAATAAATTAGTTTGCATTTTTCGAATAATTTTGCCTAGGGACCCCATCGATTTCATCGTCTCATCATTTACCACCCACTCATGTTTATCTCAACCGAAAAATGATAATTTTATATTGTTAGAATTTTTAGAGAATAAATTGTCGCAAATGTGACAAAAGCCTTGTAACAAAATGTTAGCAAAAGTGTCTAGAAATGAGAGTTTCATTTCGGACAGTAATAATACACAAATGTCTATAAATATGTTTATTTTTTCATTTATTATTATTTTTAATTTTTAATTTCTTTTTACTTATAAAGTTTTAAAATTAAATAAAGACAAATGTTAAATTCATTGTAACTTGCGGCTCTTCTTGGATACTCCCTCTACCCGGAGTATCTGATATTTGCTAGGTTTTAAAAGGTCTTTGTAATTGTTGGAATTAACTTTATTCATAGCTTTTCAAAGTTAGATTATTGTCCTTGAACACCAGATGCTAAGTCTTTGAATCTTCATGCAATCTCACGTTCCCAGTTCTGTTGTATGCACCATTTCTAAATGGTATATGCTATAAGTAGACAATTTATGCGTCTCGCCCACTTTATACCAATGATAATGCAACTTAATATATGTGTGAATAGATCCGGGTGTAATAATCCCGCAAATCTGACTGTAAGCCACTAATAAGTATGTGTGCATGCATCGGGTAGTATAAACATTTTTCAGTTTAAAGCTGATTAAATGGTGTATTAAGGAGTCAAAAATAATATTTTCCATATTCTTCAGAATTCACCCTTTCCAAATTGGATCTACTATATAGTAATATTATAGTAATATAATTTGAGTGTCACACTCAGGTTATAACCCTTATCAATTGATGTCCATAGCAAGGTTAGTAACACAAAGAGGAACTGGTAATGATAGGAAATCTGATGTCTCATTACCTGATTAGTCTGGAGTTTAAACATTTCTACAAAATATTGAAATAATTTATGTAAAACTTGCTTTGAATTCTCCAGTTTTAGGATCCATATCCAGGATAGAAAAATCGGCTATCCTATCTCCAGAAGAGTCAATTGTTACCGTTCCTCCGATACCTGAAAGATATTCAAGAATAAATATAAATACATATTGCTATGCGAAAAAAGGTGACGGATAAGACCGAGATAATGTTTAGAGAGAACATTATTATTTTAATTTCTACTTAATAACTGGTTAACACATAAAAACAAAACTGAAGGGTCAGTGAATTCACCTCTGATTCTTCATGGTATTTCAACCTTTACGGTCCTCATAAAGATTATCATAGAAAGGAACTAATGGTTTAATGATAACAGTCCACACTATGACAGAGATTTCAAAATACATTACCGAATAGCCATTTGGGCTTGAAAAACCTCAAAAACCTTATAATCAAAGTAATATTTACATATCTCACTATCCCAAAACAAGAATGGTCAGTGTGAATATAAGATAAAGTAGATATCTCACCTTCAAAGGTCGTGTTCCACATATTCTTAATAATTAAACTGCCATTGCTGATGGCTCCCCCGTCCGCCAATGTTTTATTCAAAGCATGAGCGTACAGCAGTACTCCATCGTAGAAATTGCTTACAAAGGTATTTATCTACAAAATAATCATACAGAAATATCAAAAAATAAAAATAACCAACCAAGTCTTTTTCGTAATGATAATTGTATTCCCTCGATGCCATTTCTTTTACTTGGTCGGAAAAGTTGCGAAATTTTTCATTTTCTGGAATTTTCAGAGTAACTGATAAAAGAGAGCGATAAGCTCGCTTTGCTCGAGAATTTTCAGATTGATTTGATGCCGTGAGGTACCAAGGGTATTTTGTTTCGTTCCCACTAAAACCAATGAAGGAGATAGGAAATGAGTAGAGAATGTCAGGAAATATTTTTTGCGGTAAATGCGGGGGGGGGGGAGATTATTAAAAATGAAGTTCAATTATGAAATAAATTGTTGTCTTTAAACATTCTCTTTGTTATACCAAATTAAACGGTATCAAATATGCTCGGTTGCAATTTACACAAAACTTAGTGTTTCTCAACGTAAAGGCAAAACCAGAAATTATAATAAAATTTATAAATTATGCAAATACTAGTTAATAAAATATTAATGGAAGAATGAAAATAATTAGAGTAATTTTGCGACATAAATAATATATAAATGACATATGATAAGGATATGATAACCAGTTTCCCTGGTCATTTAAACCATATCTGTGAGCATTGTACGCTTTATTAATGACCCAATAATAATAACTGTAGTAAATTAACTTAAATATTTATTTAATCAAAATTCTAACGATTCTTCTCAATATTTAAATACTATTTAATTCATATCGAATTTTTTAATTTACATAAATTCAATAAATCGCTATTATTATTATTATTATTATTATTATTATTATTATTATTATTATTATTATTATTATTATTATTATTATTATTATTATTATTATTATTATTATTATTATTATTATTATTATTATTATTATTATTATTATTATTATTATTATTATTATTATTATTATTATTATTATTATTATTATTATTATTATTATTATTATTATTATTATTATTATTATTATTATTATTATTATTATTTTATTATTATTATTATTTTTTATTATTATTATTATTATATTATTATTATTATTATTATTATTATTATTATTATTATTATTTATTATTATTATTATTATTATTATTATTATTATTATTATTATTATTATTATTATTATTATTATTATTATTATTATTATTATTAATCCCGCAAATCTGACTGTAAGCCACTAATAAGTATGTGCGCATGCATCGGGTAGTATAAACAGATTAAATGGAGTATTAAGGAGTCAGAATTCACCATTTCCAAATTGGATCTACTATATAGTAATATTTTAAGTAATACAATTTGAGTGTCACACTCAGGTTATAACCCTTATCAATTATAATAACAATAATAATAATAATAATAATAATAATAATAATAATAATAATAATAATAGTAATAATAATAATAATAGTAATAATAATAATAATAGTAATAATAATAATAATAATAATAATAATAATAATAATAATAATAATAATAATAATAGAACGAATAAATTCAGAATGAAAATTAACATTTATTTACAATTGCATAAATGTTCAAATTTTGAGAATTGCAATAAATAAATGTTGACAGTGGATTTGTTGTTTAAATTACATCTATAATTATTTATATAAATAAAATCTGATCTAAATATATTTATAAAATTATTATTGATTATAAAATAATGTTTATTTACTTTTATCTTACATGTTCTCCATTTAATTTCAAAGATTTTTATAGCATTCGGTGTAAAATTTAATTGCAAGCAATTTTTCTGATTGCATAATTTTCATTAGATCAGAGTCCTCAACCGTTTTACCACGCGTACCCCAAAACGCTAACCAAGAAAACCTGTGCCGTTTCTGGAAATAAGTTCTCAACTGTCAATCAAAATAAGATTCGTAAAAAACGAAAAAGTAGATCATTATTTCTATTCGAACTTTATGTTTTAGCTAGGTGTTTTTCGATAAATGGGACAAAGATTGAATTACTGGCTACCAGTTATATGTTGGGGATGTGTTGGTATTGTCTTTTGAGTATAGGTTGGTATTGCCTTTTGAGTATGGGTTGGTATTGTCTCTTGAATATGGGTTGGTATTGTCTCTTGAGTATGGGTTGGTATTGTCTCTTGGGTATAGGTTGGTATTGCCTTTTGAGTATGGGTTGGTATTGTATCTTGAATATGGGTTGGTATTGTCTCTTGGGTATGGGTTGGTATTGTATCTTGAATATGGGTTGGTATTGTCTCTTGGGTATGGGTTGGTATTGTCTCTTGGGTATGGGTTGGTATTGTTTCTTGAGTATGGGTTGGTATTGTCTCTTGAATATGGGTTGGTATTGTCTCTTGAATATGGGTTGGTATTGTCTCTTGGGTATGGGTTGGTATTGTCTCTTGAGTATGGGTTGGTATTGTCTCTTGGGTATAGGTTGGTATTGCCTTTGAGTATGGGTTGGTATTGTCTCTTGGGTATAGGTTGGTATTGCCTTTTGAGTATGGGTTGGTATTGTCTCTTGAATATGGGTTGGTATTGTCTCTTGAGTATGGGTTGGTATTGTCTCTTGGGTATAGGTTGGTATTGCCTTTTGAGTATGGGTTGGTATTGTATCTTGAATATGGGTTGGTATTGTCTCTTGGGTATGGGTTGGTATTGTCTCTTGGGTATGGGTTGGTATTGTTTCTTGAGTATGGGTTGGTATTGTCTCTTGGGTATAGGTTGGTATTGCCTTTTGAGTATGGGTTGGTATTGTCTCTTGAATATGGGTTGGTATTGTCTCTTGAATATGGGTTGGTATTGTCTCTTGGGTATGGGTTGGTATTGTCTCTTGAGTATGGGTTGGTATTGTCTCTTGGGTATAGGTTGGTATTGCCTTTGAGTATGGGTTGGTATTGTCTCTTGGGTATAGGTTGGTATTGCCTTTTGAGTATGGGTTGGTATTGTCTCTTGAATATGGGTTGTATTCTTTGGTATTTGTATTGTCTCTTGGGTATAGGTGGTATTGCTTGGTATTGTCTCTTGGGTATAGGTTGGTATTGCTTTTTGAGTATGGGTTGGTATTGTCTCTTGGGTATAGGTTGGTATTGCCTTTTGAGTATGGGTTGGTATTGTCTCTTGAATATGGGTTGGTATTGCCTCTTGAGTATGGGTTGGTATTGTCTCTTGGGTATGGGTTGGTATTGTTTCTTGGGTATTGGTTGGTATTGTCTCTTTTGTATGGGTTGTTATTGTCTCTGAAGGAGATAACTCAGTATTTAAAAGTGTTGGATTTGCGAATGAAGTAGAGGTCAGTACCAACCCTTAAAGACGCATTTAGTATCGGAGTAGTTCTATCTGAGATTAGGTTCTCTATGGTAATTCTATGTCAAACACAATTCAAGAAATAATAACATTACATTGTCATAGCCTTGTGAAGCTTTCAAATTGCTTAGTATAAAGTAAGGCACTTACACCTTTACTGTCTTGATAGGTGACCCAAACTGCGACTGTATTTGAATTACCAAACTTCATCTTCAACCTTACAAACGCAATTGTTATCAAACAGAACGGGCGGATAAAAATGCCCCACCAGTAAAATAAATATAAAGTCTCATGTAAAAGGTGGCAATAATAAAATAAACTCATGAAAGAATATACAAGTTCGTAGTGAAATCGTATGGATCTCTGATACGGAACAATTGTCCTTTCTTGATTATCAATTTAAACAAACAAATTTAAGTCTCATTCAGACAAATTTTAGTGAAGATTTTAGTGTTTGTAAATTAAACTAAATAATTAATGTAAATAAATATGTTTTGTTTAAATGATTTCCGATATAGATAAAAAAACTAGTTTATTATTTATATATTTTCATTCCATTTCCTTGAATCTAATTAACAATATATTGATAACATTTAGAACAGTTAATTATAAATTACATTATATTTGTAATTAATAAAGTTATTTCTTTAACTAATTAATCTGACAACACCAAAAGAAAGTTTTCCTTTACTCACAAAAAAATTTTATTTTCCAATAATAATAATAATAATATTAATAATAATAATAATAATAATAATAATAATAATAGTATAATGATGATGATGATGATGATGATAATAATAATAATAATAATAATAATAATAATAATAATAATAATAATAATAATAATAATAATAATAATAAAAATAATAATAATAATGATCAATAATAATAATAAATAATAATAATAATAATAATAATAATAATAATAATAATAATAATAATAAATTTTTATTAAAATTAAAGAAAAGGGGAAAACAAACATTGGAAGGAAAACATTCAACGAGATAATTCGAGTAAATAATGTTCATTATCAGGTTTTGGATATTTACAATAGTTTGGGCGCACTAATTAACATTTATTCTCACCTGTCCTATTGGATATTTTCCATTTACTTTCCATTTGTCCTGAATCCTATATTTTATGTCCCTTTTACCCTTCAAAATGATACCCTTAATGCGTTTTAGCTGCACTTATCAGGTATTGGTAAAGTATATTGAAAAAGATGGAAATTAAAAGGCGGCTATAATGAAAAGAAAGCTTGATCCGTGAAAAAGTAAAGTCAATCCAGTTTGATCCAGTTTATTCATTAAAATACTTATTTAACGGGGGGGGGGCTGCGTGGCAATAGTAATTCATTTCCTAATTGTTGATCCGTATTAATAAAATTCTCAACAAATCTTGTCAGCTACATAATAACAATAATAATTCCCATTTGGTAATCATGCGTGGCGGGCAACGTGCGACGTTGTTTACGCGTTTTTCATAGGAAATCCATTAGAAAATCAAATCAAAACAAATACAAAACCGATTACCTCGAAAACAAACCGATATTAATGAAAACATATTCGCCATTGTTGAAATTGAGCTGATCGGCTTTGAGGAGAATCCTATGAACTGAAGCCGGATCAACGCACAGGACGGCGACTGGAAAAATTTAATCAACAATAAAAATTTAATTTAACTCACAAGCACAGCTAGACAAACAAAAAGAGAAATTTATTTAAGAAATGTTAGAAATTAAAATTCTGTCGTGAAAGACGGTTTCATTGTCTGTTATTGTCATGGTTATCTGTTTGTTCCCTGGTAAACCGGCAGACGTTGGGAATTATTTTATAGATGAATTCAATTCAATAAATAAACAAATATCAAAATAAAGCACAATGAAAATGTGAAAGTGTCTGAGAAAATATTGACAGAATTTCAACAAAACAAAGTCGATAGATTAAATTAAATCTCAAAAATCTAAAAATATTCCAAATTTCAGATTTGGTTGAAAAAATTGTTTTTCTTATTTATAGATGATTGTGATTGGATAAATCAAATGCAACAGCAAATTTTCAGCACAGCCTTTATCGAGTGTTAGTCAACCGATGTCACGTGATATTATTTATTAGACATGAGAATGAGAATGGATTAATTTATATTTTAGATTATTTTCTACGAGGAATTGTTTTCTCATGTTTTCTCGTGTTTTTTTATATGAAATTTTTATTAAAATATTTATTTGATGTAAAGTTAGGTTTTGTAAAGTATCTTAAAACCAATTTATATTATTAGAATTAATTTAAAATAGTTGTATAATTTGAAACTCTTGACTCCGCTTTAAATAAGAACTGACATCATTGAGAATAGATTTTGCAACGTTTTTAGTTTATTCCATCTTTATTTTTTCTCTTCATTCTTTGCGATTCCTTAGACGTTTAAATTTCTCGAACTACATTGAGAACTGAATTTATGCTTTTCTCGTTTGTATGTGTTCAATTTCATAAATAAATACATTATAAAATATTGTGATCTTTGTTGTTTTAAACAATCAGATAGCAGATGCACTTCGTATTCTATTTCAGTGACTGTTGTGGGATATTAAATGTAATTCGGAAGACCTTTCGGAAGACCCAGCAGTGATGGAGCAGGGATGAAGCAGTGATGACGCACTGATGGAGCACTAATAGAGCAGTGATGAAGCAGTGATAGAACAGTGATGAAGCACTGATGGAGCACTGATAGAGCAATGATGAAGCAGTGATGAAGCATTGATGGAGCACTAATAGAGCAGTGATGAAGCAGTGATTAAACAGTGATCGAGCAGTGATAGAACAGTGATGAAGCAGTGATTATCTACAATGGCATTATTAGTGATGATGGACAGGAAGTGTAAACAAATTGAAAGTATAAACAAGAGCATATATATTTCACGGAATACATTAAAAAATCTAACAAAATTGAAATAATTAACTTTCCAATTTAAATCCATCATTAAAAACTGAAAAATATAATAAAATATTTCAAAATATTTATTGGTCATTAATTTTTTTTCCTCTAAAAAACTGACGAGACGAAAAAACATAGAAATTAAATATTGATAATCATCCGAAAGATATCTCATTATTTTATAGATATTCCTCCAGACAGAATGATAATAAATTTTGTTTTAATTATTGAAATTATAATTAAACCTTGGAATAAAATGAGCGGTAACATCAAGAATGTAAGTTAATAATAATAATAATAATAATAATAATAAGCATGGCAATGAGTTACCATTTTTCGACAGACTCACTCTCATAAACAGGTAAAAAACTAACCAAAACAATAAAATGGATTTTAATTTACAAATTTAAACACATTATTAATTTTATTATTTCTTTTAAAATTTTTAAATCATTTAAATCAATTTAAAAATTATATTTATTAATTAAATAAATTTTATGTTCCAAAGGTTTTAAAATTGAAATAATAATAATTTTAATTTATAAAAACAGCATTTCAACTAATCCGAAATTTACTAATCTCAATGTTTAAAAACATTCAAAACATTTGTACTCATAACGTTTTGCATATCGATTTTCTGATCCATGACCCTATCAACAGGGCATGCATGCCTATTTTACTCTTACATCAGCCTTTATTGTGCTCACTAATATTGGTCAAACACTTCAATCGACAATGCTCTAGAACTCGAGTACAGAGATGACGGGAAGTCTCTCCAATGTTTGTGCCATACACCCAATTCATGCAAATTGATAACCTAGATCCGTACACAATCCAACTATTATTTTTGACTTATTAATAAGCATATTGCAAAATATCGTAAACGTCTGGAATTTGCTGCTTCAAATGTCAATTATTTTTTCAATAATGAATGTTATCAACAAATACAAGAGGTTGTTGTGGGTTTTCCTATAGCACAAACTATAACATCAATATTTTTGGCTAGCATAGAAAATAAAGTTGCTTCTTTTCAATTTGAGAAACCCATTGCCTATAAATTATATTCGAATGATATTTTTCTTGTATTTTAAAATCAGAGGTATGCCACATATATTGGAGAAACTTTCCATCATTTCTGTACTCGAGTTCTTGAGCTTTGCCGATTGAAAGAATTGACCAATATTAATGAGCACAATAAGAATTTTTAGGCATGATTTTAGGCATTGTTTTAAAAAAGGTTAATAATTAATGGGAGCGTGTTATATGTTAAGCGTTGTTGATTAGGTCATTCGACGTATTGATTAATGTGCAAAATGATGTTTGAAGATGATCACAATTTACACTTGTTAAAACTCTTTCATCCTAGTAAACAATGTTCTTATTTTGTATAATTGATACCTAAGCCCCACGTGCATTTGAACAGGTATTTTTTAATTCCATTTCCATATCAATATTTTTGTGCTTTGTGAAAGGATATTTTATTCTAAAAAATATTATTATTATTATTATTATTATTATTATTATTAATATTATTAATATTATTCTTATTAATATTATTATTAATATTATTATTATTATTATTATTATTATTATTATTATTCTTATTAACATTATTATTATTATTATTATTATTATTATTATTATTATAATAATATTAATAATAATAATATTAATAATAATTATTGAATTTTGTACTATTTGATAGTTTTTGTTAACTAATGGAAACAAAAACTATTTTGGCCAAGTAAAATGTTGAAAATAATTTTTTTGATTCAGAATCCTCCAAATCTCTGTCAATTATGTTATTACCGGATGAATAAAGGAATTAATAGATGTTGATGCGTATTTCTGATACTTGTTCCATTGCACAATTGCAATTCTATCAATTATTCATTCTGTAAATCTTTATTAATTACTTTTTTGTTTGAATAATTCAACTATTGATTTATTTCATTTTCAACATTAATAATAATAATAATAATTATAATAATAATAATAATAATAATAATAATAATAATAATAATAATAATAATAATAATAATAATAATAATAATAATTATAATAATAATAATAATAATAATAATAATAAAAATAATAATAATAATAATAATAATAATAATTTATTCAATTGATTAATTTTATATATTTTAAAAGCTTCCTAGATGTATATATATATATATATATATATATATATATATATATATATATATATATATATATATATATATATATATATATATATATAGGGACCGTTAAAGCTTTTTATCTCATTTATTTAGGTTTCTTGTGAGAAATAAATTTTAATTAGTTATTTCGCTAGACTGAAATCTTATCATGCTCGTCATGTAATTCCTTTGCCGAAATAATCGCTCCGATTTCCTGGCGCCTTTTCCTCATGACAGCTACATTTGTTAATTTTATTTCTTAGTTTCATTGATAAGTTTCTCTATATTTACAATAAAAAGAAAATTTATTTATGGAGCTTGTAAGACTTGTCTGATTCTCCTAAAACTTTAGTAACATCATTAGTGAATGTAGAGAATAGATAACAACACATAGAGAATGGTAGCGGGTGAATAACTGGAGGGTTTATAGCTGTTTGGGCAGGTTGGCCATGCTACGAGATCTCCTTTGAACGGTTTTGTGGTTGTGGGACCGTCGGTTTTGATTAATTTCCAATTAATTTCCTCTAATTACAAATTTTATTAACCTATCATTTCAAACAAAGTGAGAACTAAACAATCGGCTTTAATATTTTCTAATTAATAATTTCTTATTAATATCAATTAAATTTTTGATTTCGATTAAAATAATTAAATTATTATAGATTTTTGTGTTATTGCAAATATCGATCTGAACCGATGCACAATTTGCACTAGAATTCGATTTTCACTTTCACTTGTTTGTCAATATTTTTGACACTCAAATTAATAAATCATCAATTTTTCTTACTTTCTGTAGTTATGTTCATGTAATATTGAATATTTTATTACTTTTTCACGAGTGTAATTTTTGTTTAAATAGATAGACAATATTTGCGGAGAATTGTGTGTTTACTAGCTTTTGATTTATTATTATTATATATATTATTATTATTACTTTCATTAGTATTATTAATATTATTATATCATCCAGGCTAAAATCCCATCACAAAACGTTTGAACCATTCCGCAGCTGCTGATTTCTTAACCGTACCCTCATCTTTAACTGCACAAATTTCCTCAGTAATGACGTAACAAAGCTCGAATAACGATTTTTTCATCTGACATTTCAAAGATTTCGAAAAAGAATTTAAATTTAAATATAGAGTAAAATTTAAATTTTAAACACCAGTACAAAATTAAATGAATTCAAGCAATGCTAATATACCAGGTCGTGTAAAAAGAGTATATTAACTGATCACTTCCATGTATGCAAGTGCTTTGTAAATTCACTTGCTGCTGCTGCCCGGGAACTTTTTACACGGCCTGATATTATTAATAAATAGATTAAAAAGTAGTGTGTGTGTGTGTGTGCAAGAATTGTGTGCTTGTGTTTGAATTGCCGTATTTGAAGTGGTACATGGAAAACTATTGTACAAATTTATCTAAATATATAAAATGATGATAAGTAAAAATGTATAAAAATATTGTTTAAATTTGAAATTTTTTGAACAAATGTTTAAAATTAAAGTTTATTTTTTAAAAAAATTAATTTAATTTTTTGTTTATGAAGTTTAGGATTGTTTATAATATTTTTGCTTCTGTCTGATAATGACCTGCCGAAATTTATTGGTATATAAAGTGACATTTTATTATTATTATTATTATTATTATTATTATTATTATTATTATTAATTATTTATAAATCATTATTTTAGTATATATTATTTAAAATATCATTACAATATTTGAAAATAAAACTTTTTCCGATCAAAAAATTCTAGTAAAGAAATTTTATTCGCAACTTATCAAAGGAAAAGAGAAATATTGTTGATATTGGATACTCAGGAACACTTCCAAATGATCGGAATGTTTCCCTTCCTACGAGGAACACTCGTGAAGCTGAACAGATATTGCTCTAGTAATTTTCTTGACAACTGTCTATTCAGTAAACATTATTTCGTAAGTAGCTGTTTATTCCGATTCGTTTTGAAATAAGTTTAGAAAATATTGAAATTCGGCATTTATTTTAATGTTACTATTCAATATAAAACATCTCCCGGCAGTGCTTTTAAACCGAAAAAAGCATTTGCATATAATATTCTTTGTTCCGACTCAACAAGGGGGTTAGGAGGGTGTGGCTGTAAATTAAAAAGTGAACTTTTTACAAAAAATAAAACTATATTCAATATTTCCCCATTGATTTATATTGATTTTACAGTGAAAAAAAGTCATTGTGTTGATGTGAATTGAAAATATATCGTCCTAAATTATGAATTAATATTAAGTATTGCTCTACCCCCTTCATTGTTTAGTATATTGCTAGCGCTTCGTATGAAATAGTTATTCAATTAATACGGAAGCAGGTTAAAGGCTTTTTTGTTAGAAATCTATTAATACCACTGCCTTATTTTTAAAAAATTATTAATAAAATTTAAAATTTATTTAAAATATTAAAATTATTAATTATGATTATTATTAATAATAATAATAATAAACATAAAATAAAGTACCTGCTGCTTTTATTGAAAATAATTGTTAAAAAGAAAATCTGAAAAAGCATTGTTACTTTTATTTAATTAAAACAGTGTTTCTCAACTTTGTTTTAACCCCCACCCCCTTAAGACACAATTTGATTTGCCACCGCCCCCTAAAGATTATTTAATTATATAATATACAAAATGTATTAAATGTAAATAATAAATTTTATTGGTACAGAACAATTGCTACCGGATTGCTCCAATAGCGTTATTTAACAGTAACTTGCTACAACTTGATTGCGTGCGGCGTGCAGGCTATCCTACAAAATCTATGTCAAGTATTTTAAGTTTTTATACCGTCATACGGGGCAGAAATATAAACTTATTATTCGTCATTGTGTAGTAGGTAAGTTTTAATTTTAGTGAAATTTAAAATATAAAGTAAATGAAATTACAAATCTACCATCACCCGCTTAACCCACGTCAACTCTCCTTCTAGGTCTCAAACGCGCCCACAAGGGGGCGTGATCGCCCACTTTGAGAAAGACTGAATTAAAATACGATACCGTCATAAATTAAAAATGTTGCCGGTGTTTTTAAATATTTAATATTTTGTTATAAATACATGTTCATCTTAATTGGAACAATTGAAACAAATATATAATGAATAAAATGTAACAACTGGTTTTGCAAAATGAAATTTTGGTGACCGCTTTGTACATTGATTCAATGAGCCGGATTTTATTAGGCGGCATTCAAATGACAAGTGCAAAACGAACGCTCTATGAAATCGCCGTTCGCATCAAATGATTTCCGAGATTATAAAATCCTAAAACACAGATCCAGAAACCTTACTTCAACTTTAGCCAAAATTCAACTTCTTCGAGTTCAAATGAGATTTAGGTTTTGAAAAATATTTAAACGAATTAGCTGTTGTGAAACGAATACCTTTCAACGAAAAGAAACCAGTTTATAGAGATAAACAGAAGTTTACAAACGAATTTGTTGCCGGTTTGGAGGAAGTTGAAAGACATGATCTATCATGAGAACTGAACGTTGAGGAACCTAGAATTGCGATCGCATTACCATTTACGCAAGTCAGTGTGGAACGGTTATTTGCCGCTCTGAAAATAATCAAGTCGGGCCCGTGGGCTCCCTTAAAGAAGATATGATTGAAGCAATTCTATTTATAGTTTAAATATAGTTTAAATTTTAAAATTTTATTATTAAAACGTTTATTATTTATGTTTTTTAAAATTTAAAATTTAATATTTTATTTATTTGTCTTTAAAAAAAGCACCAATAAAAAACTCGATATATTTCGACAACATAATTGTCACCTTCAGGTACACAAAACCAACTAAAATTATTATGAATTAACTTTTAATTTACACAAATTATTTTTTTATATATTAATTTAATTTTGTAATAAATAAACATTTAAAAAATATATTCAAAAAATTTATAAATTAAATTGTTTTAATAATATTAAAAAACGTTTTTTTATTAAAAAACAATACATAAACATGATTTAACGTACTTAAACTATTTAAAAACATTCAAAACATTCGTAGTCACAGCACTTTGCACATTAATCTTTGGATCCAATGACCTTATCAGCAACGCTTCACATATCACTCGTTCCCAATAATTATTAAAACTTCTCAACAAAATTCTAAAATCAGACATTCCGATATCACTTTTACAGCCTCTATTGTGCTCACTAATATTGGTCAAACCCTTCAATCGACAATGCTCTAGAACTCGAGTACAGAGATGACGGGAAGTCTCTCCAATGTATGTGGCATTACACACATTACATGTAAATTGATAAACGAAATTATAATATAAATAAAAATTATAATATTTATATAAATAACATTTTAAATTAGTTAAAAGTATTTGAATATTTTGTAAGTGTTTATTTATTACAAAATTAAATTAATATTAAAAAATAATTTGTGTAAATTAAAAGTTAATTAATAATAATTTTAGTTGGTTTTGAGTACCTGAAGATGACAGTTATGCTATCGAAATATATCGTATGAAGAGTTTTTTATTGGCGTTATCTTTTAATTAAATCGTTGCTAAATTTATTTAATTATTTATTTATTTGTCTTTCTCTGTTTTTGTACAACATAAATTTAGTAGAAATCAGCCATGAATAAAAGGATAAGAATTTCCGTAGGGATCCAAAGCCCTGATTTAAAGAAACATAATCGGTTGAAGTGTCCCTAGCTCCTTATGAGTTTGTTTCTGAATGCTCTTCGGGTTTTGAAAGAATAGATTTCCGAGAATGGGAGCTTGCTAATTTACACAGGAAAAGAGTGAGGCATTAGGAGCAACGATAAATAAAAGATAAGATTTAATAATTGAGGAGGAAAAGTAAAAACGGATGGCTAAAAATATCTCGATTTCCATACTAATATAAAACAGGAATTTGCTATGATTTCCTAGAATATATTTTGACAAATTTACTAAATTGCTTTTTGTAATAAAAACTTTACCAATTTCTGGAAGCAAATAATTATCTCAGGGAATTCTTTCAGAATGTTTTATTAATTGTTTAAATCGATTCAATATTTGACAGCTCTTGTGAAGCGTGAAATGAAAAAATTAAATTATTAAATAATTGTTTTATTAAATTATTAAACTGCTAAATTTTTCGAATAAAACAGGATAAATGTAAAAATTCAGAAAATATTAAATCTTTTTTAGGGGAAAAACCTAAAACAATGAAATTTCTCCAAAAATGCAAAATAGGTTATAAATATATATATAAATATATATGCGTATCCATGACAACTGAAAAAATTCACAAATTATTATTATTATTATTATTATTAATATTATTATTATTAACAATATTATTTATATTATTATTAATATTATTATTATTATTATTATTATTATTATTATTATAAATATTATTATTATTATTATTATTATTATTAATATTATTATTATTATTATTATTATTATTATTATTATTATTATTAATATTATTATTATTATTATTAATATTATTATTATTATTATTATTATTATTGTTATTATGATTATTATTATTATTATTATTATTATTATTATTATTATTATTATTATTATTATTATTATTATTATTATTATTATTATTATTATTATTATTATTATTATTATTATTATTATTATTATTATTATTATTATTATTATTATTATTCGACATGAAGTTTGAATGTTTTAGAAAAAAAAAAGAGAGGCTCAATTAGAAAGGAAAGACCGGTAAATATATTAATTAGATATAATAATTTATATGAATTATTTCTGACTTCGTCAACTCTGAATTTCAAAAACCTTTCTAAACAAACTGTCATAAATCAATAATCTTTTGTTAATCAATAAAAATAATTAATTAAATTGATTTTCCATTTAATTATTGAAAAGAGAAACAATTCCATTTTGTCAAGTCAAAAAGTGAATTTACCTAGTTGATAATATTGCCTTTGCTTAGATTTCTTTCCTTTTCAGGCTTCTCTCGAAATGATGAAGAAAAAAATAAAAACGGATTTCATCAACATTTGTATCAAGTGGAAAACTTGATTCCAGCCGATGAATAAAATAAATTTTAAGAGTCACGGATATCAGGCAATATTTACATCGGATACGTTATTAATGAGGTTTTTCGGTAGCGGATGTGGACAAATACAGCGCTAGGATTTGATTGGTTAATTTGTCTGGGTAATTTGCAGAATTCCAAGGGAAATTATAGCATTTCTTATAATACTAATAATACTGCTAATAATAATAATAATAATAATTATAATAATAATAATAATTATAATTATGATAATAATAATAATAATAATAATAATAATAATAATAATAACATTAATTATGATAATTATAATAATAATAAATATAATTAAATAATAACAGTAATAATTATAATGATAACAATAATAATAATATTAATAATAATAATAATAATAATAATAATTTCTCTCTTTTCTCTTTCTCTGTTCGATCTTCATTTCCAACGAAAGTTTTTAATACATGACAAAATATTAAAAATAATAATAATAATAATAATAATAATAATATTAATAATAATAACATTAATTATGATAATTATAATAATAATAAATATAATTAAATAATAATAATAATAATAATAATAATAATAATAATAATAATTATAATAATAATAATAATAATAATAATAATAACAATAATAATAAATAATAATAATAATAATACTAATAATAATAATAATAATAATAATAATAATATTAATAATAATATGATTATAACCTGCATACTTATTGCCAATCGCATCAATAAGGAACTGTTCTAACGCTGTGTCATTTGTCAAGGTGGCCGTAGTCAGCTCTTTGTATTGCCTGATTGGCCAATAGTCAACCGTGATCTCGAATTCTTGGGTCAAATAGCCCCCTAAAGCATGACAATAAAGTGGAATGACATTGGTATACGCGGTCTTGTGGTAGATGTATATTCCATGGGTCCATTTATACTTTTTAAATGTCTTTTGTATCATCTGACCCAGAACAAGATCCAAATGGCCTGAGCCTATTCTTGTTAGAGTTTTAAATTCACTTTTTCTCTCTTTTCTAAATCCATAATAAACTGCTCCTGTAGACAAAATCGGTATATTCCAGAATGCAAGAAGTCGAGCTATTGGTGCAAGAACATATCCACAGATTGGACCAAATAGAACACTGAATGTAGATTTTATTATTATTATTATTATTATTATTATTATTATTATTATTATTATTATTATTGTTATTGTTATTGTTATTGTTATTGTTATTATTATTATTATTATTATTATTATTATTATTATTATTATTATTATTATTGTTATTATTATTATTATTATTATTATTATTATTATTGTTATTGTTATTATTATTATTATTATTATTATTATTATTATTATTATTATTATTATTATTATTATTGTTATTATTATTATTATTATTATTATTATTATTATTATTATTATTATTATTGTTATTGTTATTGTTATTATTATTATTATTATTATTATTATTATTATTATTATTATTATTATTATTATTATTATTATAATTAAAATTATTATTATAATGATTATTATTATTATGTAAAGAATAATATTTTCTCAATTTCCAAAGAATCTAGCCTCTGGCATTCAACATGTGCTATGGTATCGGAGACGAGCTAGAATTTACTGTCTATTAAATGTCTCCCATTTACGGCCGTATATAAAATAAAAATAAACATTAAACATGAAACTGAATATTTTTGGTGACTTTATTTCTAATTAGTGATTCCTGGTGACCCGGTTGCTCCCAATCTCTCTCAATAATGTCACAATAATGTCACTGAAATATTGGGAAATTCTCCTGCTCGCTTCTACATGATTGATTGCACTGTGCCATTGGGAAATTCGGCTAATGTGAAATCCATCACGGTGAGGAATGCTGCCGATCTTGAAGGATTTATTTGACAAATATTATTAATTATCAGTAGTAAATTACTACCGATCTCGACGGACTGTGGTGTATTTTATCAAAGTTTCCCACAATAATTAAGCTGTCTCCTGTAGCAGCATTTGAACCGTCTATAACCTTTATAAATTCTCTTGAAGGTTTAGTGAAATCCTTTCAGATAAATTTGGCTTTCAATAACTGATTACCTTTACCTATGTAAGGATCCGTGTTCAAAGGGTTTCAATTGAAGGTTTATCCCCATAGTTATATATTTTGTTGATACAAATTAAAACAAATATAAATAAGCTTTTATTAATTCATATTTAATTGATAATTTTAGATTTATTTGTTTTACTGAGCAGATTTTTGTGTTGAAATTATTTTATTAACGTTGATGAATTAAATGAAGGTTACGAAAGAAGAGTGGATGAGTGGATCCCGGACAAGAATATTGTCTCTAATCTACTTCTTTCAAACGTTTAAGTGGTGAAAATTATGTGAATATCTATCAAATACGGAGAGCAGATAGTCTGTGCTGTGCCATTATATGGTCTTATTGAGAGCTATATAAAACTCATGCGATTTCAAATGACCATAAATCATAACTTCCTTTTCCCTTTTCCCGGAAATCCGAATGCTCAAAATGATGTCGGTTGTCAAGGAATAACATTAAAATGTTATTCATATAAATCGCAATATTTGGATGAATTTCAGATGAAATTCTTTCCTTCTAAAATTGAGGAGGATACGCAATATAAATCATTTACATCTCTTGAGTCTCTTCGCAATATGATGCAGCAAAAAAGTCAAGAATAGGTTATTAGAATTGTCAAATAGGCCGCAACTCTTATTAATTATGAAAGAATACTCATTTCTTAACAGGATGGAACTTCGGTACATTATATAAAATAATTAAGGATGCCTGTCAAGAACCATTGTTTCGAAGATGTGGACTTCTTGATTGGACTTTTATATCTCGATACTTTTAATGTCCAATAAAGGAGAAACTATACTCTATATCAAGAGCTTAATTGTATCACTCGTCATCACTTGACATCACTCGTCATCACTCGTCATCCTCGTCATCACTCGTCATCCTCGTCATCACTCGTCATCACTCGTCAATCAGGACTCAAATAATATAATTAATTTAGCAAAAAAAGTTTCCAAATGATGAGATTAAACAGTGGATAATTTCCTTGACTCCATCCGTAAATCCAGAACAAATATTTCAAGATATAATTTTAGGCATTCAAAAGAAAAATGATTTTTATCTCTTTTATTCAATTCTAAGTTTGCCAAAATAAAATTTCTAATTTACTTGCAGATTTCATTTTGAGATAGTTCGAAAGAATTCTGCTGTCTCATTTTTCTTTTGATAATTTTGTTTTCTTTCCAAATCAACAATTATAATATTAATTTTTTATTATAATTTTTATTTTTATTATAATTTTTATAATTATTTTTATTTTATTATTATTATTATTTTTATTATTCTTATTATTATTATTATTATTATTATTATTATTATTATTATTATTATTATTATTATTATTATTATTATTAATAAATAATTAAATAAATTTGGCAACGATTTAATTAAAAGATAACGCCAATAAAAAACTTTTCGTACGATATATTTCGATAGCACAGCTATCATCTTCAGGTACTCAAAACCAACTAAAAAGAGTATGAATTAACATTTAATTTAAATAAATTATTTTTTATTAATTTAATTTTGTAATAAATAAATATTTATAAAATATATTCAAATCACTTTTAATTAATTTAAAATTTTCAATTATTTTAATAATATTAAATATATTTTATAAATATTTATTTATAACAAAATTAAATTATTAAAAAATAATTTGTTTAAATTAAATGTTAATTCATACTCTTTTTAGTTGGTTTTGAGTACCTGAAGATGCTATCGAAATATATCGTACGAAAATTTTTTTTTGGCGTTATCTTTTAATTATTATTATTATTATTATTATTATTATTATTATTATTATTATTATTATTATTATTATTATTATTATTATTATTATTATTATTATTATTATTATTATTATTATTATTATTATTATTATTATTATTATTATTATTATTATTAACATCATCATCATCATCATCATCATCATCATCATTAATGTTATTCCCAATGACATAATCGTGAGATAATGAAATAATAAACGTACGTTCATTATATTCCAAACCCTCAACAATGCTTCAGTGGGAAAATCCTCTTCAAACTCCACTTAACGCAATGAAATGTCAACAACGGAAAAGTCATCAATTTAGTTGTGAAAATTGTTTTTCAACTTCACTTGCATTTACTTCAAGATTTCTTCGTAATGAGAAATTTAGCAGAGAAATTAGTGTGAAAACACTTTAATATTGAAATTTTAATATATTTTTTCTTTAAGTATGAGAAAACTCAGATGTCATTTGAGGCTTTCTGCCGTTTGTTGTTTGTATCACGATAGTTATGGCCAGATGGAAACTGTGTCACAACAATCTCAAGAATTCCCTCAAACTGGCCATTAGGGGGTCACATAACATTGCAAATGTTTTTTATCAATTATTAATTGAAAACCGCCAACTGTATATTCTATAAAATAACATTTCACTATATATTGCGACCGTTCATCAGTCTTCTTCAGGCTAGAAATAACATTAACAAAATCTAAATGAAAATAGGAAAATCTGAACAAATTAATCAATAATAATCGTATTCAACTCGTATTATAAAATTCAATTTTAATTTTTAAAAAATCAAACATTCATTAAATTTAAATATTTAATAAAATTTAAAATTCCAAAATAAAAGTTTAAATTTAAAAATTATTTTTTACAAAACATCAAAAACCTCACACAGACAATTCACATTCAATTACTTAAATACATTCAAAATGCATGTATACTGAACATTTTGAACATTAATTATAGGATTTAAAGATTTTATCAACAACGCGTCGCAAGTTATTCTTTCGCAATAATTACTCAGAGTTTTTGTAATTATCTTGAAGTCAGACATACCTATCTTTTTACTAGTACTTTTTTCTTATGTACATTGCCTTCTTTCTTTGAATACTTATAAATTATCAGCAACATTAAATTGCCCTATAATGCGTGACAATAAAATAAATGATATTACAAAAATATAGTAAAATTTATAATAATTAAAATAATTACCATTGTTATTCAATTAATAATTATTTTAATTTTACTGTCATGATCCAGGAGAATTATTTTTTTTGAATATTTATTATTCTTCATTTATAATCATCGACTTAATCTCGCTTAATTAACCGAAATGGGGAAGCCAACTCATTTTGTGTCCCCCCTCCTTCAGATTTTATCTGGACAATAATGCAGAAATGAGATTTCCGGTTGGATAAGCAAAATGAAAATAGAAACGGGTATTTTAACCCTCTACAATTTATTTTCTAAAATGCATTTTCCAGGGAAATTGCTCCAAATTGTCCGATCAAATGTAATTTTATAATTTTTTTAAAAATGTTAAGGGTATTTATTATGGAAGGGATTTTACAAATGAGACTCATTGAGAATTCCCACTTAACCTGTGAGATTTAAATCAATTAAAACAAAATAATAATTCAAAGTAAAACGGAATATTCAAAAACAATATAAATTTTCAAAAGAAAAATTCCAAATTAATAAAAAATAGAACATAATTTAATAAATAAAGAAATAAAAATGTCACTTAAGGGTCTTAGTGACAATAAATAAAAATCTCAATAATATAATAAAATGTAAGTATGTGTGCCTATAACATCAAAGGATAGAAATTTTAATGCGTGACAAAAATTTCTTTTTTAAAAAATTTATATATCTGAACAATTAATATAGCTCTCATTTTATTATAGGGACGGGATGACATATGTTTTCCAAAAACGTCCATAAGACCAAGCAGTGCTAGAAAATACCAGAGATATCAAGCAGTTCTTGACTTTGTTTATATATGAATATCAAAAAGGGTCACCAGAACTTTTTAGCCCTAAATTCTGCGGTTCTGTCGACTCTTACTTTATGGGAGCTCCAAGATTTCACTGAGTCAATTTATAAAAGTGAACAAAATTTTCCAAGAAAAATTTATGCAAATATTGAAATCAGAATTTAAATAAATTGAAAATTTTGTCGGAAAGAAAAATTATTTCTCTTGCCAAAATCCGTCGGCTTTGTAGTGAAACGATTCAAAATTGAAGAATTTCAATTTCTCTTTCAACCAAAGATAATAAACCGAACCGGAAATATCCGAGAACCTGCCAAGCTGGCTGAGACATGAGTCCATATGTTCCAGTTTGATAGTTATAGTTGCTATTTAAAGGATTATGAAAAAATTATAAATTTAGCTGGGATTTTTCTGTTATTTTGCCTATTTCAAATTGAGCATTAAATGGCATTGAAATATATTCTACTCGTGTAACAAATATAATTCGTTTTAATATTTTTTTATAAATCCCGGTCATACATAGGATGCTTTATCCTGTTGGCACTGTGGGGTTATTGCCTTTATCCTTTATCTCCAGGGTTGCCATATTTCGAAAACATCATGCCGGGAGTAACGAAAAATTTTAAATTCAAAATGTTAAGTAATGCCAATTGCTGGGAAAACCTAATTTAGAAAACGGTAGCAGAAATCCAGGTTTTTTGTTATACATATCGGGAGGTCTGGCAACTCTGTTTATCTCTTATCCAATATCCCAAATCTCTTTACATACTTACTCTTATACACTTATACCCCAGTCTAAACTCTAATGCATTTACATAAATTTATCAAACATCTTTATTGGTGAATTAGATTGTTTCCTAAAAACTGTTATGATAAAGTAATAAAGGAGTTTTATTGAGATTGAAGGAATGTTCCAAATGTTTTCATACAGGAATTATGTAGCACTGCAACGACAAATCTGAAGAATAGTGGTTGCTTACTCCACAAAATAACGGAGAAGTAAACAATTTAATAATTTATTTTTAATTTGAGATTTGTTATTTATAATTATAATTAACTGGTAACAGACTGAGAGATGTAATTCACAAAAATGTGAAAGAAATAAATTAAAATGTATTACTTACAATGTTAAGTAGCTTAATTGGAAATGTATTAAAGATTATCAGTAATAGAATATTTATCAATGCGGCATTTATTCAGCGTTCCATCAGATTTGAAGAAAAAATGTATGGGACACGAAGAGTTTTATAAAGAGTTTTATTTTTTAATTAATTAAATTTCTTTTGACATACAAAGTTTTCAAATGACTGAAATTAATGATATTTACTTGAAGCGAGGTTTCATAAGCCAATTCGTTTTACTGTTAATGTGTTGCTTTTGAGATATTCGACCTCTTACTGTCTTTTAAAAGTCATGAAACTTTACGATTTATTAACGAAGTTGGTTTATGGTAAAGGTATTGAAAAGACCCACCGAATTTAACACAATAGAACTAGGGATATCAAAATATATGATTCACGACTGAAACTAAATGAAAGGTGCATTGATTCTATTCAATCAATTCTAAGGTTCTTTACTTTATCCTCTTGTAGGTCTCTTTCATTTGTCTCAGAAATGCTATACCTTTAATTTTGTTCCAATAAAATGAAGTTTATCCCTCAAACGAAATCATATAAACCAAATTCGTACATTGGCTTCGGAAGCAGCTTGTTCACCTCATCCGCGTTTGAACTCATATAGCAAACATAGTCCACCTCATTTAGATACAGCTTAGAATCTACGCAAGTCCTTATATTTGTGATTTTAATAAATAAATCAAAATTCTAGTTTAATTTCGCCTTTTCATCAATTTCACTAATTTTCCAAACTCATCAGCGGTACAAAATCAAATACCCGCCACTTTTCGTTGAAATGGATAATTGATAGACTATTAAAACAAACATGAAATTCCGTTGTTTTCTGATGTTAGAATTTGTGTTTGCTCTAGCCATGAGCTACACTAAAAACGGTGCTGTCAACAACTGATCGTAGAGTCGAGAGGATAATGGAAACCTTTAGATAAACAAAGAATGAAAGACAATATCTCTCGACAAAGTTGATTGTCCTCAAGGATTTCAGTCGGCTATTGAAGGGGAATCGTAATCAAAAATAGAGAATTAGACGGATGATTGTGAAATGAATAAGAGAAAAGTATAATTCGATCAACCATTAATAAATACCCCTCTAGGCCAATTGCTCATTGAAATTCATCTGAGAATCGGTCAACAAGTTGATTAGATTATCCGGCGAGGAGTTCACACTAAAGGTTCGTCAAAACCAAACTCAATTAATCCCAGTCAAGTAATTCAGTTATTATCAAAGATATTATATCTCAGTGATAAATAGAGACTGGATAACCTAATTTGTAAGATATTTGATTGTTAGAACTGAGAGTATCACAGTATTCATTAAAACAAATTATTCAATTTGAAGATTCTCTACATGTTGTTGTTGTTGTTGTTGTTGATTGCAGGTCGTTGTGATTGAGGGAGAGATGTTGGGTTGCTTCAAACCTCTTATCTCAGTCTTGGTTTCCATTTCTTTTAATTTGTTTTAACAAGCCAGCTTGATATTGAAAAAAATTAAAACTCAATGCCAAAACTCAAAATTCTGGATTTGTTTGTCGATTTATTTTACTAAATTGCGCATCAAATTTGTGCAAAATAAATAAATTTTCATTTTATAAATAATTGAGAAAAATTTAAGTAATTATTTGGGACGAGTAACTTGTGAGGCGCTGTTGATAAGATCTATTATTCCTATAATTGATGTCCAATCTGCTCAGTCTACGTGGATTTTGAACTCTATTAAATTATTGAATGTTGCTGTTGTGCATATTTAGTGTTTGTTATAATAATGTTTATTTTTTAATTTTTATGTAAAAAGAAATTTAATTTGAATTTTTATTATTTTATAAAAACTTATTATTGGAATGATAATATTTTTTGTGTTTTTAAACAAATTAAAATTATTATATATTTATTGATACAATTTTATTACGATTATTATTGGTTAATTTGTTTAAAAATTATTTTTTTCATTTATTTATTGTTAATGTGATTCCTAACCTGGATAAGACTGATAAACGATCGAAATAAATAACGAGATGTTATACAAAATATATAGTTGGCGTTTTTCATTTAGTTTATAATAGATTACCTTCTTCGAATTTTTCTATCACGATGGATTTCAAACAAAAAAATACAGTTTATTTCAAAAATGACGTATTTTGACATAGACGAATGTGCTGAGTCGAGTAGCCTTGGTAGCTTTCCATTGTCTATTTTTGTTTATGAAATGCTACTGACTGTTTTTGAATTTAGTTTAAAATGTTTTCTAATTAAAAAACTATAATAATTATATTTTTTAATATGAATTTAATTGCAAAATTAATTTTAATTAAATTTTTAATTTTTCACCAAAATTCTAAATTCACTTGACAACTGCAAAGATATTTTCCTACATAAATTTCCATAAATGTCACTAATAAATTTATTGTAAAAGATCTTACAGACTTCAAAAGAAGTTGTCAATAAAAGACGTGTCGTAATTGTGTCGTAAAGGGGATGAGAGAGGGTGAAATAATAAAAATTCCATAGGGCTGGTGAGTTATGCAGTCAGGCGAGGGGTGCGTAAAATAATATGGGAAAACAGTAACCTACAACAAATGAATATTCTCAACTTTCTGACGGGATGAGGTTTGTTACATTTGTTACATTTGTTACACTTTATATAGATTTATCTCATGTACGGGATGCGCACTGACACGAGAAAATATTTTCAAATGATCTTGGTGAAACCTGATTTATGAAAGTTGTAAAAGATTGTACACAAATTGTTGCATTAAGTATTTAGAAGTGAAAGAGAAAGTAAGTCCCAAATGAATTCCGTACGCAGAGAAAAGTAAAAATAACTGCCAATAATTGCTAGAATATGAGGATTATGGAATAAAACAAATATTCTCCCTTCACTTCCTTCTGTCGATATTCAGGGCGTGTTTCACAACTTGAAAACCAAAACTCACAGAGTTTACCAACAGATAAATATATAACTTTTTTTTCCTAATTCGTCAGTGGATAAAATCGCTTTTCGTTTTCCAACTTTTTCAAATGAGAAGAAAATTCTGAGTTACACGTAAATATACGATACAGCTCTAGCGAAGAAAATAAATGTGATCAATTTATTATTATTATCATTATCATTATCATTATTATTATTATTATTATTTATTATTATTATTATTGTTATTTATTATTATTTATTATTATTATTATTATTATTATTATTATTATTATTATTATTATTATTTACTATTATTATTATTATTTATTATTATTATTATTACTATTATTATTATTATTACTATTATTATTATTATTATTATTATTATTATTATTATTATTATTATTATTATTATTATTATTATTATTAATTTTATTATTGTTATTTTATTATGGTTAGGAATAAAAAACTGAATTAAAAAGATTAAAAGACTGAATTAGCGAGGCTTGTTTGTGTGTCTGCATTTTGGATTATAAGATTGTCATTGTGTTAATTTATAAATTTCAAATCTTGTTTAGATGGTATTCAGATCTTGATTATATATATAAAAGTCTTGACGACTGTAGGAATTGATTAATATAAATGAACAAAAATTTCTGATATTATTTTTGCATTGAAGAAAATAAATGTAAAATATTTTATTGTATGATTGTAAAAATATATTATTAGGAACTTATTAAGATTTTGTTAAAATTTCGATTTTTAGTAAGTTTATAATATAAATTTTTTAAATTTTAGTTTTAGAAATTAGAATTTATATTTTTAAAAAAATTAATGAATTAATGTTTTTTAAAAAACAATTTAAAACTATATAGTTTGAATTTATATGTAAATATATATGACAGAAAAGGGATAAAAGTATAGCTTAATTACTAGAGAACTGTCGCGTATTTAAGCAACGGTTAGGATTAATGTCATAGAGTGTAACATCTTATTTCCGTATAAAATTATTAACATAATATATAATTATTATTCCTAATTTTGTAAATCTGTACAAGTCAATTCGTAGAGAGACAAATCGACACCTCACATCTCTCTGAGATGAGTGAAATGGAAGATCATATTGAATACTAACAATAGAAATTTACTGAATTCTTGTTAAGTTTTTCAGTTCAGTAAATAGTATTGGTAAAGCACTTTTCACACTTCACAATTCATTGATTTTAACGCGATGTTTATTATCTCTGATTTGGTTATTAGTGTGACAATCAGTCCAACTGGGTACGGAGACGTGAGAAACGAGGTCATAAATGTGCCATGAAATCACATTTGTCAATTGAGACAATTCTGATCGAAAACACTGGTAAATCAATCCTACAATCCGTTCAATTGGCAAATTAATATTCATCAATATATTAGATCAGTGATTTATTTTTTACAATTAATTGACAGTTGTAAAACAATAACAATTTGATTTAGAATAATTCACTTATAAATCGTTGATGATTAAAGAATAAAGAGTTCCCCTATCTATTGGTCGACTTGGGGCCCCTCTTAAACATTGCAGACGAAAAATGCTCATGAGTAATTATTATCTGAAATCTTTCTGCAAGGACAAATCCAGAGGAGGGGTGATGGGGGCGATCGCCCCGCAGAGATGATCCCAAATAAGACAATAGTCCTAACTTTTGTGTACATAACTGTACATATTACTTATCAGAAAACAAACAAGATAGGAAAACAATCATCATATATTAGGGTTAATTTTTACTACTCAATCTACACTATATGCACGTGACAACCTTAAATAAACAAATCGCTATTTTATTGCACTCTCATAAACAGGGTTCATTTTAATCCCATAACACGGGTTATAATTCTCTGTTATTTCAGACTTGAAGGCGTTTCCGGCTTGTTGCAGCGAAAAATTGGCCTTTTTCTGTGCAATAAAGTATTTTTAAAGTAAAACGATCTTGGGAAGTGTTTCTAATAAGTTTAACTGCCTGAACCAGTGTGAAAAAATATTCGTTAAATCGTTTTTTGCACACGAATCGACTCCATTAATAACTTTTGCAGTAGATTTGAAACTATTGTTGAAATTCTTGATGAAGTTTCTGACAGGTAAGATCTGACAGTAAAGCTCGAATGTTAACCGCAACTTTAACTCGATTTGAATTTTATTGCCTCGAATTCTGTGCTACGTTTTTCTTGTACTTTTGAGCGAAATTTTTCAAAAAACTTCCTTTGATGTTTAACGTGCTCGAGATTTCATTAATTCGTTGACTGAAATTTTGAAGGAGATGCGAAACAACTGCGACTCAGACGTTTCGGTTATTTTTCAAAACGTTTTGAAAATTTGCAGTAAACTAGATATATCTGTTGAAATAACAAGACAAAGGAAACGACAAATAAATCTTAGTATCGTTCTTAACTTTGACTCTGAAGGTTATCACAAGAAGACAATATTTATCCCAATGCTCGACAATGTCTTAATGGACATTACAGACTGCTTTTCAGAAAAGTTAACAACATTTTATCTCCAAAAACTTGACAACTCTTCACGAATTTGCTCTCCTTCAAAACATCAATCAAACCTCGGAAAAATTTGCGATAGTGGTGAACAAGGATGCGTTGGTATTAAAATACCAGCTTTCTCGAGAATTTCAAATATTTAAATAGTCTGTTCAAGCAATCTGACTGTTTAGGCTTATTTTTGGAGGAAATCATTTTAATATTGGATGAGGACATGTTCCCCCCCCCTCTATCTCAATTAGCTATTATCCTCTACACTCTACCAGTTAGTGCTGATTCCGCCGAGAGGATCTTTTCCACTTTGAAGAGGTAAAAAACTTATTTGAGAAATCGAATGGCTGAAGAAAGATTAGCAGGATTGGCATTACTTAGTATTCATATTAATTTGGAAATTAATATAGAAGAGGTAATTGACCGATTTGCAAGGATTAAAGACGGAAAACTTGAATTTATATTAAATTATAAACGTTTAGATTATTCTTCAAAATGAAATGTAAAACTTATAAATAATGATTTGTATTTGAAACCTTTTAACGTTAAAAATGTAAAAAAACTAATATTTTGGTAAGCAAAATGTGAGAACTAACATGTAAATAATCAAAATTTTAAGACGAAATGAAAAAGTGAGTAATAAGATAAAAATTATCAACAGACAAAAAATATACACACACTAACAGTTTAACATGCAAATATACATATATTTTCAAGGGGTCACCCCCCCCCCTCAAAAAAAATCTGGACCTGTCCCTGTCTTTTGGTCACTCTCAAAACATTTTTTTAACATAAATTTCAATCAACAACTAATTTTCTAGTTGATAAGTTTTTGTTTTAATTGAAATAAAAGAATTTTATATGACCTTGTGGGGAAAATAAACAATTGATAGAAAGTGCGAACCAATCATCAATCAGCCCTATGATTCGTTTTGGTAGGTCTCTAAAAAACCTTAGCTGCAACTTGTAGAAATTATTGATTAAAACTCAAACAAATGTGCAATTTGCAATAAATTTAGATTTGAATATTAAATTGACACCTGATCTCAAATCATTACTATTCTGACCTGTGAGTATAACTAATATTTGATAGCATTATGGACAGATACAAATAAACGTTGTAAAACAGTTGCATTAAGGCTTGGAAAAATAATTAATATAAACTTCATTCGCTGGAATACTTCTTAAATATATCCTTAATTATTCCACTGAAAGTCTATTTCAACCATTAATAATTAAACTCCGTGTACTTTTACCTATTAATTAAATTGATTGTCCATTTGAAAGAATTTCATTTGTCAAATTTAGTTATCGTTACCATGACTATTAGGCAAATATCCAAATCAATAAATTAAATTTATTTAAAATAAGCTATTAATATTTATCGATAGGGCAAAATTGAAGAATTTTATCACATTCGATTTTAAGCTGGCATTGAAATAAAATGTCAAGTTGTCGATTAAAAATAAAGTTTGGGAAAAATTTCAATTATATTTCTATTAATATATTTGTTAAAATATTTTTAAGGTTATTCTAATTTGGTGCAAAGGTAAAAATACCATAAAAGTAGCAAAAAAGATTTTAATGTATACGATGATGATGCTGTAAGTTCGAATGTTGCAAATATGGTGCCAAACGTTTTATAGCTTGGTATGGTTTTCTGATAAGATGTTTGTGTTCTTCATTATTTTTCTATTGTTACTCGAGACAAAAATGAAGGCATTGACGTAGATCATGGTCAGCTTCATTTACCTTTACTAAGGATGGTTTACCCCTCCATGGAGTGTATTGTGAAAAATACATAATTTTATAAATTTTCTTTATTTGAAAAACAATTTATTTTTATTTCCTACCTGAAATTTCGACATTACTTATTGTCAAATTTGTAAATCACGGTTAATTATTAAAATTTGAGTCCATCATGAGACCTCCATAATATTAACCAAATACGTATGAAACTGGATACGCAACCGATACATAAGCAATTGGCATGCAATTAGAGACGCCACGGGAAGGATGCGCAATTATGCTTAATGCCTTCTTATGTAAGTAACCTAGAAATTCTTTTTAATTTTTTCAATTTTTCAATTTTTATTGTTAGGATTGTTAAATTCTATGTTTTTATATTTTTAAATCATCTACAAGAGACCTTAATCATTTTGCGGACAATTTCCATACACTGGCATTTAGTTATATTATTATTATTATTATTATTATTATTATTATTATTATTATTATTATTATTATTATTATTATTATTATTATTATTATTATTATTATTATTATTATTATTATTATTATTATTATTATTATTATTATTATTATTATTTTTATTATTACTATTATTTTTATTATTATTATTATTATTATTATTATTATTATTATTATTATTATTATTATTTTTATTATTATTATTTTTATTATTATTATTATTATTATTTTTTTTATTATTATTATTATTATTATTATTATTATTATTATTATTATTATTATTATTATTATTATTATTATTATTATTATTATTGTTTTGATAAAGATTATGAAAGATTAATAAATTTTTATAAACAGCCACAACTGATGAAAAATATAAGAAAATCGTAAAAAGCCTTTAAAGAAAAAAAATTTATTTTTGATTTATTTTTCTTTAAAAGAAAATTATTTTAAAAGTCAAAGAAAGATTTACCGGTTTCGTTTTTATGTCTTTCTCATAGGATTTGTTCTGCAACAATACAAGCCTTTTTTGCATTTTCGATTAATTAAAATTACTCTAAAATTTCTCAGAATCAACTGATAAAACAAATCTCAAACGCCATTAATATCTCATCAAATAATGAAAAATGTTGAAATAATGAGAAAGGAAAAAGATCAAATATCCATTTCTACATGCAATAGATTAATGGAGATGTTTTATAAAATAAAATTAATGTAATAATAAAAATAATAATAATAGTATAATGATGATGATGATGATGATGATGATGATGATGATGATGATAATAATAATAATACTAATAATAATAATAATAATAATAATAATAATAATAATAATAATAATAATAATAATAATAATAATAATAATAATAATAATAATAATAATAATAATAATAATAATAATAATAATAATAATAATAATAATAATAATAATAATAATAATAATAATAATAATAATAATAATAATAATAATAATAATAATAATAATAATAATAATAATAATAATAAATATAATAATAATAATAATAATTATAATAATAATAATAATTATAATAATAATTATAATAACATTAATATTTTTTACAAAATTTGACTATGAATAAAAAAGGCAGTGCCGAAAATTCGTGAATACCTTTAATAAATCTGATTCAGAGGCAAATTTTGTAGAAAATATTATGTCACTTTTAAAGAAATCAGAGATTAAACACAAAAAAATTCCTTATAATAATAATAATAATAATAATAATAATAATAATAATAATAATAAAAATAATAATAATAATAATGATAAAAATAATAATAATGATAAAAATAATAATAATAACAATAATAATAATAATAATAATAATAATAATAATAATAATAATAATAATAATAATAATAATAATAATAATAATAATAATAATAATAATAATAATAATAATAATAATAATAATAATAATAATAATAATAATAATAATAATAATAATAATAATAATAATAATAATAATAATAATAATAATAATAATAATAATAATAATAATAATAATAATAATAAATATAAATAATTAAATAAATTTGGCAACGATTTAATTAAAAGAAAACGCCAATAAAAAACCTTTCGTACGATATATTTCGATAGCATAGCTATCATCTTCAGGTACTCAAAATCAACTAAAAATATTATGAATTAACATTTAATTTAAACAAATTATTTTTTATTAATTTAATTTTGTAATAAATAAATATTTATAAAATATATTCAATTCACTTTTAATTAATTTAAAATTTTAAAATTTTCACTTATATTATAATTTTTAAAAAATTAATTTAATTTAAAATTTTCAATTATTTTAATAATATTAAAAAAAACATGATTTAACATACGTAAACTATTTAAAAACATTCAAAACATTCGTAGTCACAGAACTTTGTACAATAATGTTTGGATCCAATGACCTTATCAGCAATGCTTCACATATCACGCGTTGCCAATAATTAGTAAAACTTCTCAACAAAATTCTAAAATCAGACATTCCTATTTCACTTTTACAGCCTCTATTGTGTTCACTAATATTGGTCAAACCCTTCAATCGACAATGCTCTAGAACTCGAGTACAGAGATGACGGGAAGTCTCTCCAATGTATGTGGCATTGCACCCATTACATGTAAATTGATAAACGAGATCAGAACACAATCCAACCGGAGTTTTTGATTTATTAATAAACATATTGCGTACCTTACACGAATTAGAGACGATCTTATATTCTAAATTTCCCATCTGTTTACTTAACTTCCTTTGATAATTTGTAAAGCCTTCAGAGTACGGCAATACTAACACATATTTAGGCTCAATTTTTTTATATCCATTTTTACTATTATTTACATCAACACTCAATTCACACCCATCCGACAAATTACATTCAGACTTTCCAAAACATGGATCCTTAGGATTTTTAATCAATTTGTCAACAGTCTCTTTTATCATCAACAATAAAAATGATTTAGAATATCCATTCTTTATCAACAACTCAACCAATTTATCAACACTTTTTACCGAATTAGCAAAAGTAGAATAATAATTATAATAATAATAAAAATAATAATAATAATAATAATAATAAAAATTATAAATAATACCAATATATTAAAATAATAATAATAATTATTATTATTATAAAGATAGCAATAAATGATCCTCCTGACTTACTCTGGCATTTGAGTCACGAACGTTTGGACCCCTCTGTATAACGCATAATTGGTTTCAACGCAAATACTATCTACTGGCTCCAAAGTTTTTAACGATTTCACTATCGGATTCATGTATGGCATACTTTTGACTTTCTCCAAAGCAATTTTGATAGCTGGAATTGTCAACGGCCAAGGAAACATGGAGAAATTTTTCGGTAGCATTAACATGGCAAGCGGATAAATCCGATCTGGACGTTTGATTGTACAAAGCTGGGTTTCTGAATTGCATTGACACTCGAATCCGAACACAAGAAATGAGATTAGAATTTTTAGAAGCATGTTGTAGAACGAAATCTCAGTTCTGGAGGGAAAATGTCTAAATTCCAATGAACATTGATAACATTGATTCCATTAACAATTCCATTTCTAGAGAGTTCTCCATCGGCCAATCAAAATCGAGTATTGCTATTAATCATTGTGAGCAATCAAATCGATTGATTGTCAACTGGCAAATTGGATTACAGCTATCAATAATTGAATTCCTCTGCTAATTCGAGCACAAATTTTTATCGGGAAAATTTTTATTCAATTATATAAATTTAAATTTAAATTTCACAAAAATAATAAATCTTAATTTATAGTAAAATTTTGGAATTATTTTAAATTTGTATTTTTAATCACCTATTGCCCTTTTGTGTTTATTGAATTATTATAATATTTGCTATTGTCAGTGACGAGAGCCAAAATTTTCCAACACTGAAAATCACATATAAACTCAATGTAAATCATGGCTGTGAATAAACCAGAAGCAGTTGTGTATTAAGACCCCCCCCCTTTGCCTTCTCTTTTAAATAAGAATTCATTACACTCTTAAACTTTATATAGATAGTGGAGTAGCTAGAGTTTAGGCGATCCAGGGCTATGCTTTGTTGTCACACAAAAGTTTCTAATACAATCATAACCCAACAGGTAACCTTATTCGGTCTCAATAGCCCAGAAATTAAGAAGAGCTGTTTACATGCCTTTTCAATGAATGTCAGAACACCTTCACAATCACTGGTTATGCATCTTCATACCATCAAATGACATTAATGGTACTTTTCCATGCAGTCACTAATTCAGAATTGAACTCATTAGAGAATATTCACCCCTTGAAGTCAGTGTAAAAATGGTTTAGACACCAGATCCGACGCAAATTCTTTTATCATTGTTCCAGAGGATCACGCCTTGCTCGTTGAGAAGGAAGTTTATTTCCAATGGATCGTATGTATATCGTTGATTTTGATAGACCAAATGATTATACAATTGTGGAATTCGATTCAAAGCCATTGCGCTTGAAAGTGATGAGAATTACTATATAAGTAGCTGATGTGCTTGACTATGGTCATCTTAGTTTGACATGCAGTTGTGCATTGGGGTTTGGGATACGGTGGTATAAAGCGAATTGAACAATTGCAATTGTTTCCCCTGATAAACCCTTGCTGCTACAGTATTGTCACTCAGCTGTTTGCCACGTATGAAGCACAGAAGAAATGTTACAGAGTTACTTCGTGTATCACGTGGTACATAGTGCACTTAGACCTATTATCGACTAGGACGTACATCCCTTATTAATATACACCTCCTCTTCCTCTGAATGTATTTGAAGAAGTGAAGAAATCCATAATGAGTACACTTGTTTTTCATCGAATTGTGGTAAGGTGATCTTCTTTATGAACCGCACTATATAAAGAAGCACGGTAATACTAACAAATAATATACTAATCAACAACCGAAAATTTTAATTGTTTTTCTTCTTGCTTTTTGTCTAGCAAAGTCGTCGATCCAAGTCTGCTTTCTCTATTAATTGATATTCTGTTGATAGTATGATGAGTAGTGAATGAGTTTTCCGTTTCGTCCTTTGATTGATGAACCTAGACGAATAGCTTCACTAGAATTTCAATCTAGGGGTTGAACCATGATGCACCTTGGCGTACCAGAAGGAGTTTTGTGTGAGCATAAATTTATGCTCTTACACTTTCATTCGGAAATTCATTCACATCATCACTCGTAGTTGAAAAACTTAAACTTGGCACAGTAATATTAGTTTCTTCAGGTGCAGTAATTCTTGTTCGAGTGCAGTGTTGCTTTGCTTTAACGGTTACTAATTGAAATATTTATAAATTGGTTTTATTATACATTTCGTTCCGAACATCTGGTGTAACTTCGACTGTACCGTTTCTAAGAAACTGAACAATTTTTGGTGTCAGCCAAAAATATTTTCATTCAATGACTGATTAGTTCTCATAAGTTCCTTAACTGTTGTTTATTGTTTTCGCGTATTTCCTTTTGTCAGAAAAATTCCCCCTTCAAATAAGCGCCGTCCGCGCGTCTGGTCCCCTCCTCCAAGAACCTTAATTTCTATAAAATTTCGTCTTTAAACCAGATTCGACTTTTTAAATTGAAATTTTTTTATTTAATCTTGCACTTAAATTTTGCATTTTGCATCTTTTTGAATTTTATTTTTGCCCTCCTTTGCACAAACCAGGGAAAATGGAGACTGAGTTGGGATTGGTCCGGTTATTAAGTTTTCTGATACTGCAAGGATAAATGAACACAGAGAAATGAAGAAGTTTTTCCCATCTGGGCCTATAAACAATTGAAAAATTGTCAAAAATAATAATGTCTGTGTAACAGAAAGTAAATAAATTGAATATCTGCTCGGATGGATATGAAGAAAATTTACTAACAGCCCTTTTTAATGAAAATAAGCCTTATATATATATCTGACACGAGAGCTGGAAGAAACTTGTTCTAGAATTCGAATCATTTCTTCAATGGCAACTGCGAAGACAAAATCAACGACATGAAATAATTTATAAAAATGAGATATTTAATTAGCAAAGTCTATTTTTCGTTTTTATTTTTTCGTCTCTCGGATAAATTTAATAATAAAAGCAGTTTAACATTTCTAAATTTCATATTTTAGAAAAGGGGTCTCCCTCTTCCCTGTACTACCATAGCGCATGTTCTACACGTCAATTTCTCATCATTGTGTGCGTTCTACTTACGGTAAATTATCTTTCACTTTATTTCAAAACATATTCCCAAACTCTGTATTACACAACGATCCCATTGGACAATATTTTCTACAATCAAAAAAAATCAATAAATTTTATGATATAGGTAACACGCCAATTTGTATGCTGGTTAACATTTTTTGCAATCTGGATCACAAATTTATTATAGGATTTCAACTTGAACTTACTTACAACAATGTTATTGACTGCATTAGTATACGACAAGTTAAATGGGTCATTTTGCAATTGGGTTTAAACTGTTACACTCAGTAATTGAGCTCTGTATTCGTGTCTGCATGGTTTTTGTATGTAGCGCGCTTATGTCGACTGACCAATAAGTTTAGATTTTAGGTGTTTTTCTGTATTACATTTACGCATTATATAGAATAATAATAGTATTAATAATAAGCGTTCATTCGAGGATATGTTTTGTTTTACTTTTTACCTTCTTTTTAGATCGCTTTTTACATTTCAACATTCTGTTGGGGTATTACAAAAAAAGCACATTAAAGACAATAAAACACCAAAATGATAAAAGTGCAACATTAATTAAAAAATTTACAAAAATTCGAAAGTAGTATTGATCGGGAGAAATTGGTATAGTTGAATGCCAAATTGAAAGATGAATCCAGAAAAATTATAATAAAAATTTAGTGAGGGGTCCCTAGAAAATAATATAAGACAAAAAAAGAAATTAATTAAAAATATTAATGACTAATGGGAAGCCCGAGTCAATGGGAAGTTCGAGGCAATGGGAAACCTAAGAGATGAGGAAAATCCGAGAGATGAGGAAAACCCGGCGTGTAGACGGAATAATATAACAGGGTAAATTGGCCTAAACAATATTAAATGGGCGCCACTGATCTATGGAGAGGTAATTATTTCCTAATTTGTAATTTAGTAATGAAGCAAACGTTGTTGACAAATGTCGGCTAAGGTGGTCTGTGTGAAGATCGTTCAGCAAATGTTGTTGACAATCGTCTGAAAACAGTCTGAGCAGGAGTATAAAAGGAAAAGGGAAAAACACGAAAAGGCCAGTGGTCGAAGCAAACAAGTATTCTAGTCAGGTCAGTAAAAGAGTCTAAACTCAAGAAAAGTCAAACGTTATCTATCAGAAAGGGTGATTATCCATAGGATAACCTACCTTAAGGTAATCAAATTTATTCGGTGGTTGAAGGGTGCAAATAAATCAGTGAAATTGTGATTACAAAACATTGAAATAAATCGGATTATGTTGTAACTGTGATAAAGTGCAAATAAAATTATTCTGTGTTGGGTTTGCTTATTTGATTCGAAGAGGACACGAGGAGTCAAAGGGAACTGACTTTCAATAATAATAACCCAACAATTCTCTATGAATTTAATTTTGAAATTTTACATCCTTCTGCCTAGAAACAGCCCCCTAACTCGCATGTTATATAAAAACAAAAAGAAAATTATTTAGACTATTTAAAAATTCATTTTATTTATTCCAAAATTTTCCCATTCGTAGACAAATGTTGAAATCCGATGTAATTTCTGAAAAAACAATTCTTTACAAATGAAATTGTTTTGGAAAAAGTTCCTTTAAGTGGGCTTCTTTAATTTCATGCAATTTGTTAATTGAATAAATTGGGAATTCTTTAGGAACAAATTCGGCGACAACCTGTAAACACGATCCACATGGCCATATGAATTCCTCAAAATTTGTTGAAATGGCTAGAGCCTTCAATGACTTACATCCCTTTGAAATGGCTTTCACAACGGCAACCTTTTCAGCGCAACATCCGTTAGATGCGGACGCATTTTCAACATTGACACCGGTAATTATTTCATCTGTATTCGTTAGAACTGCAGCTCCGACCGCAAATTTAGAATACGGACAGTACGCGTTACTTTTGACATGCGCTGCCGCGTCTATTAATTTCCTTTCAATAGATTGAGGTTGATATTTATCCAAAGTATATCTTGTCATATTTAATTTATTATATTCGATGTAAAAATTTAAATAAAATCATATATTGATTATTATTTGATTATTAATTATTTAATTATTATTTAATTATTATTTAATTATTGTTTAATTATTTTTTAATTATTTTTTAATTATTTTTTAATTATTTTTTAATTATTTTTTAATTATTTCTAAATTATTTTTAAATTATTTTTTAATTATTATTTAATTATTATTTAATGAGGCCCTGACTCAAAATTTAGTTGTTTTAAAATTGAAATTTTGCCAAATGTTTATGTAGTTATATTCATTAAAAAATCTAAAAATATTAAACCATATTTATATAATTATATTAAATTAAATATAGTTATTTTTATATTTGGTACAAATTTTTTAATGTAGAAATTTTTCTGACGATTTTTTTTTTTTTTTTATTGAATTTTGTTTTAAATGTATATTTAAAATATATATTTCAATATGTAAATTCTAACTATTAACTAATGGTTTTATTTAAAGGTTGAGGGGCCCGAGAAAGAAAAATCCAATCGGTTTTAGCACTTATTGGATTCAGCTGTATTTAATGATAATTCAATAATGTTAATAACATACTTTTCTCACTTCTTCCTGAATATTTTATTGCAAAAGTCGTTCAATAAGTCTAAAGAGCAGTTCCTATTTACTATCCAGTTTTTATTCGGAAAATTCTCATAAGATTTTTTATCATTAATTTTGATTTCCTCACCCTGAAACATGATCCACGGACAGTAATTTCTGATCCTAAAATAACTATTTCCTCTCCATTAATGTTTACCTAAGTCATAGTAATGACGCTATAATCCATTTCTAATGGCATACATAATATCGTCAAAAATTTGGACCCCTAACATCTGATTTGCTCGATGAAGCACATTCGATCTGTTAGATATTTAATGTTTTTCATTCATCATCACAACTTTCTGATCCAACTTTTTCAACTTTTGGCCACTTAAACACCAGGTAAAACTCGTACATCCACTTTCTCAAAAACGACCAAAGGTCTTCATGACTGACCAAGAGGCTAAAGATTTTCTAGTTCGGATATATTCTGCAATTTTGACGCAATCTTTTACTTTCTGATCTATTTGAAAAAATCTCCTTTATTAAATTGTTTGCTAATGCCCTTCCATTTAAAAAAAAGCCAATCAGAATAAAATTACTCCAAAATTATCAATGATTAGTAAAAATAATCGCGATACCTCGTGTATAATAAATAGTTTACCATCTTTATTTCTAATAAGACCTACAGTTTTCAATAAATTTCTGTCATAAAAACTTAATATTTTGTGGGGTTAGTGATTTCTAACCTTGACCCCTTGACATACAATGCTTTCTTTCCCGCCAATGGTTACCCGTTGTTAGGCAACGCTGGAACTGTAACCACTGGTTATGAAACCGCCAAATGTGAGGTCTAACTGTAGAACTGCTGAGGCCAAGCCTCGTGATGGGTCCAACGCGCTATCTATAGAAGGTCTACGCGCGATTTCCTGCCTCGGTCCCTTCCATATGAATTCAATAATGGTAAGGATCAATAATTACACGAATTCTACTCACACATTTTTCGACTGAACGGATTTATTTTTAAGTCAATTATTAAAACTCCAAATAACGAGAAGAATAATATATTTCTTAATACAAATACACATTTAAAATGTAGGGACACTAATTTTTCGATTCTGATCAGCGACTTGTTGCGCGCGACGTTTCGCTCGTTCCGCCTTTCCCGGACGTAGCTGAAAACATTTAGCGGTTATCGGTTTAGTGGTGCTCATTGCATCCTGTTAGACTAGCTGTGCTGGCGCTAACACCAGTGGATAGATCACTGCGTTGCCCTCCTGACAAGCCGACAGTGCCACTTCTAACTGATTTGAGTCTTTTGATTTTGCGCCAACTGTTTTTCTTCCGCCCATCCACGCTGTGCAGCCGTCAGTCACTGATAGATTGCCTTCACTTTTGTGGGTTCCACCCATGTTTCGTGAATCATCTGGATCTCGCGACTCATTTGAAAGAGTTGACTGTGAAGATTTGTTTTTTCCCTTCCAGATTTTATTAGCTCCTTACTCAGGATACTGAGGAATTCCATATCTATAAATAAATTACCAGTTAACAACTTTGCGGAATTTTATTATGAAAGTTTTTAATTAATTATTGATGGACCTTTTATTTTATCATCTCTCAGGAGCTAGTCTACCTAGGCGTCTATTGTGACTCTACAAAAAATGCCCTATTCAGATTACTACAATTCAGCATTATTATATCCATTATTCGAGAATTAAAATTTTGTATACATTAGTAAATTAAATAACTAAATGTTTCTAATGATTTTATTTTTTATTACAAAGAGATCGCTTCTTCTATCTACTTGGATGATTTTCATGACACGAGCCTAATTGGAATCTAGATCGATCCCGAACATATGAATGCTCCTGCAATTGCGGCGAACTTCGGTAGAGGTCCTGCATACTCCTGGGTAGTAGTCGTCTTGGTAAAACCACGTTCATTGACGTCGTCATTTCTGCCAGAGCTGGATCGTAGAGCTCGTATGATACTCCGTAGTTTGGAGCATAACCATCCGTGCAAGGGATTCTTTTGGCGGCGATGTCCGCATTTATTCTGGCTGGCAGTCGTCTGGCCATGGTTACCTGCCAGTTGGTCTGTTGTTGGTGTATTTCCAGACGAGTGAGGGTAAATCCTGCTCGCTCCCTAGCTTCACGGGCTGGATTGTGGCCAGGTTCTCGCTTGATTGCCACATATGGCAAATCTATCTCATCGTGGTCGAAATGGCGACCATCTTTTGATTTCCGTACTGGAGAGATTGAAAATCCAGCGTCCCACATGGTCTGTCGGCATCGCGCTGCCGTTCGTGCCGGGAAACGCACCGTAATTCTGGATGCGTCGAACCAGGAATCATCTGCAATACCAAGAATGATGATGTGAAATTTTATTAGTTGATTGATAAATGGGAATTTAATAAACAGCTTGTCTATGTTGTGAGGAATACCGTGATACCTCAATTTTTATGTGTTAATAGATAGATGATAATTACTTGATGTGTTCTGTCGATTTGCACTGACCCTAATGTCCTTTTATCTGATGTTGGATACAGTTTTAGCGGTGAAAATATGGATGAATTAACGGTCGCTATGTTTATTATCAAAAAATATTATAACCCTTGTTTAATTATATCCTTGAGTCTGCCTTATCGGGTTGCTTTCCGTTTGCTCCATGTCCATATTGTAAGGAGACATTGTGATTCGAATTGGTCTCCCGACGTACATTACATTCACTATTCATAGGCATAAAGGCACAAAATTTTGTCTAAGACGAAGAAAACAAAAGAACAATCCGGACTGCCATGATAATTTATTTATTGAAATAATAATTAGTTCCGTCATGAAGCACGGTTTTACATTTTGGAATTTTCTAGATCGTTCATTTTATAAGATCGAATCCCTATGTCGGTTTCATTCCAGCTGTCTCGCTATCACTCTAGGCATTTGATTCGAGGACTTTCAGGTTTTGACGCTTGGGTCATTGCTAATTTTGGCGGCTTAGACGCTCCTTGTATATAGGAAATAAAACTTTCTTTACACAATAACACATAGGGTTACCTTTATCGTCGTTCATATCCCTCAGGTTGTTACTCCTGGTCTTGCTTCGTCTATCGAAATCATTGTTGTTTGTTTTCCATTCTTGGACTTCGCTGTCATCTGGATTGCGCTCTGTTTATTGCTCATTACAGTTGTTTGAAAAATGAGACGAAATTTTGTGCGATCGACTATATATTCAACGGCGTAGGCGTAACCTTTTGATATCGACAAATCAATATATTTTCTTCCATTCCGATTGAATTGACATTTAGAATTACAAACAAAATCTGGTAAAGAAAATTTTATTTCCTCTGCATGCATTTTCTGTATTGCCGATCATCAATGATGTGTTGTGACATCATTGAATATTACATCCTCCAATAGATGATTTTGTCATAATTTAATTTTGTTTTATCGACCTTGGAGGAATTTTCTAATGAATCGTCTTTTCTCAGTTATAATTCCCTTTATTAGTTTTGATTAATGGTGAGGTTATCTTTATAAATTGTTTGTCTAATTATACTCACTAGATTTTTAGGTGCTTGAATTGATAATTCGAATTGTTATGAAATTATTACGTCAGCTCTTGTTGGTCTATTATCCCACTAATGTTCGATCTATACACGAAAACTTCATGTCATTCTACAACGATTGTGAGGATGTTTATTTTCCGAGTGAGAGATGGGAAAAATTGGATCAATTGTATTGTTTTGATTTTACATTAAGTTGTTGTTGTCTTATGTCAATTTTATTATTAACTTGAACGTTAGTGAATTTTAATGTTTTCATAATTTAATTTTGGGGATGTATGTTTCACTATTTTCGGTATGGAGGAGGTCTATCGCTACATCAGACAGTGGGTAGATTATGTTGTCGCGATAGTTTACTCTCGCGAAGTGATCACTATTATTATTCTATAATGATGCACTTATTTCTCTCATTATTGTCATAAATCTGATCTTTGCTGGAGTTTTAGACTAATATTTTCGTTTAAATTGATTTAACATTAAATTATCGGTATATTTATTCATTAGTCAGTTATACTCGCCGGCTAATATTTTATAATTTCCTCTTATTTTAGTTGGTTAGTTCTGTTCATTCCACCCTTCTTTATGTTTGGCTTATTTTTAATAATTCGCGTGCTGAATTTTAATTTAATTTATTTATTATCAAATCTCTTAGGCATTTATTGGAAATCTTATTGACTCTAATTATCTATTTGGGTCATTACTAACGTGATTTATTTGTTCAATTTACAATAAGGTAGATATTCATACTTTATGAAAACCTTGACTTGGATTATCATTTTCAAATATTCGTTTAAATAACTGATTTTCAACATTGCAACGATTTTTCGCTCTTTTCCCGCACTCACCTCCTTTATTTAGTCTTAAGGTTAGATATATCGATATTATTATTTTACGAGTGCCCACTGGCCTGCTCGGTGTGAACGATTTTGAGACGATAAATAATATGATGTTAGGTCGAATTTTCGGGAGATGGGTGACGAAAAGGCAGCCAAAAGACTACTCCTCTATCTTCCATCTTCCCCTATAAACGGCGTGAATATACGTTTGGGTTCTAGGGTTACGCACGCCAGAACCTTCACGGGCACGAGATATTGGCGGATGAACCTGCACTTACACATCTCAATAGGTATATGAAGTTTAATAACTTGCGGTGGTGTTTCGGCTGAGCCGGGAAAATTTCGACATAGTATACTAGCTTAAATAACTCATATATTTCATGACACATTGCTTATACATAGGATCTGATTCCCATAATCCATAATAAATCATCTCTCCATGCGTACGTTCAAGTAGAGCTTACTTGAGATTGCTTGAAACGTAGTATGGAAAAATTGTTGATAGTTGAATTGTCTACGAAAAAGTTTGAATTTTTGCTCACAAAAGCTCACAAAGCTGCACAATATTCATATCACTGGTGCCGATTAGAAGTCGACTCTATGTTTTGTGATATTCTAGGCAATTTCTGTGTATTTTCTATCACTAAGTTATTTCAAGACCCAGAAGTAAAATTAATTTTCATTTAATGCTAAAATGATTATAAATTAAAATCAAATAAATTTTAAAAGATTATTAGAAAAACAGAAATTTACTTCTATCATAAAAATTTATATAGTAAATTAATTTTTTAATATTATTGAATACATACTTTGTTTAAATACCTAATTTATTCTAGTTTCATAACGATAGAATAACAAATTTCATTTTAAAATTTCCGTAGAAATACCATAAATATTCTAAATTATGGCTAAAAAGGATAGCGTGCCACCAATTCCAGCAAATTTAACCGAAGAATTGGTGACAGAATATCGAGAAGCATTCAACTTACTTGTTACACTGGAAAATCCAACCATATCCATGCAAACAGTTGGATTATTAATGCGTAAGATAGGCCTAATGCCGAGTGAACAAGAATTATCAGTAAATGATAATGAGAGAATTATTTTAATAGCTTTTAGCAAATTTTAGATGAAATAGATGTCGACGGAACTTTGGCATATGAAGGCTTAACATTTGAACATTTTTGTCAAATCGCAGCTCGGAAAGTGAAAGACGTTTACACAGAAGATGACATCATTGAATCGTTCCGAGTATTTGACAGAGACAACAATGGATTCTTGCCAGTCAGTGAAATAAAACGTGTTTTACAAGGAATGGGAGAACAGTTGACAGATGAGGAAATGAATGCGATGTTAGAGCTTGCTAAACCAGACGACAACGGCAATGTCAATTATGAGGAATTCGTTCGTGATATTTCCGCTAATAATTTCTGAATTGCGCATTTATTGATTCTCATCTTGTTATTTTTATAAAATTTGATTCCCCTAATTAATTTCAAAAAAATATTGTTAAATAATTATCAAAAATTAAGTTTTTCATTTACAAAAATTGAAATTTTGCTGAAATCTAACATCTGTTGCTGACAGTAATACATAATAGTTATATTATTATATAAGGCAAATTATTATCCGTGGTTTTTTATATAAACAAAGTCCACGATAAAATGCCTCGACATGCTCACATTGCAATCTAATCTCACAAATGAATTCACATTTGAATTGACTTGTCGGAAATTATAGCAATTCTCCTAAATACACCACTTGCACTCATCTTTTATTCAATTGTTCAATCCTGCTGTCCTTTTCAGTTTTCTCCATATCTAAGGCAATGATACCGATTTCTGTGATTTTTCTTTGCTGTTAACAGTATAATAATATGAAATTGAGGCCTTCTTACGGATTCCTACAAATGATACGTGAAAATCAAAAGATAAACAATTGATGTTTTGGTTTCTCTCATTTACATTTCCAGATTCCATAAATTGTGCTCGCATGTTAATGCCCTTTGATTATTCAATTTCTTGTTATTATAATGAGCTTTTTATCAAATCAATTAGTTAATTTCGATTGAGCACATTTTTAAACATTTCTGTGCAATTCCATTTCAACATGATTTTTGTCTTCGTCAATTTTATCTCTAACCAATTTTAACAATATGAATACATTTTTAAAATTGGTTTTTTTTCTATAATTTTCTCCTTGCCATCAACCCTACTCTCAAATCCTCTCATTTTAAAAAGGTAATTTAAATTTCTTTCTTTGTTTGAGCATATTTGTAGTCAAGAGCATGATTCATTGTTCTAGCTCACTCCAAAAATACTTCCAGATGTCTAATGTGCCTATTATAATGTTTCTCTGTTTATGTTATTGTCCATAACTCTCTAAATATTCCCAAGACTGGATCACATGGCCTTTGACTTTCCGTATCTATTAGATTGTTTCAACAACCTTATAGATCCTGGAATTCACATGCAATTACTATGTGAGTTAACAGACTATATAATTATATTTATTGAATCTGAGAGTGAATTATTATTAAAGTAGACATTTGCTTGCAGCAATTTATTTTATCGGATATATTTCCAAACGGTGTTGAGAAATTGAATGATAAATCATTCATTGTTTTGAAATAAATTGAGTGCAAAAGTGTCGACCTAGTTAACATAAAGTTTGAAAACCATTTTCCAGCAATATCCTTTTCAACTCCAATTTCAAGGGTACCCCCAAAGTAACAACATAGATTAAGAAATTCTGGGAATCTGTAACATATTTTTACGTATTAATAAAATCTTATTTTAATATCAGTAAAAACATGTTTATTTTAGTTCACTAATTTTTATGTTATAATAAACATTAAAATTTCCCAAGAAAAAAAATGAGACTTAAACAACTCTTGATGTCCTATGCCAAATGAAGCACAATTAAATTTTTTATTCCTCGTCATCTGGAAGCATACGCTCCATTCAATCTCTATTTTTATTTGTAGAATTCCACTATTGGCCAGATATATGCCATCTATATTAATGAAGTTTTGTGACGTGAAACTGTCATGTAACTTAGCACATATTTATTTAGTTTTTGGTGATATACTTTATGATAAGCTCAGTCTCATCATTGTTTAGAAAAAAATATTTTCAGGATCTATTCAAAATATCTACAATTGGATCATCAAAACATGGTGTTTGCACTAGTTGAATTCATTTAGCTACTAAATGAATTGAAGTCTTCCGTTGACTAAAATGCGCAAACATTTCCATTATCGATTTATATGTGCAATGTATTCCAATTCAATAACCCACACGCGATAGAAAGCATGCTAAATATCTTAAATTAATTCTAAACACAAAGCAGTATAAAAATGAAAGGAAAGACCGCATAAAGTGATACATCCACCATAATTGTGCACATATTTTAATACATTTTATCGTTACTTGCACATTTTAAGGACATTTATCAATAATCAAGTTACAACTTCGGATTAAAAATACCTGGTTTTACTTTGATATAAATTTATGTTACTGAAAAATGAAAAAATTACTCTCATCAAATAAATTAAACTAACTGAAATTTTATGAAATTCATCTGAAAAGTTTTGAAAAACTTAAAAATATATTTCCCGATTTCCAGTTGACACAAAATCGGTAGAAAAGAAATTACAATAAATCTTCCATATAAAATGCTAGACATGCGAAAAAACATGATATATAGAAAAGATCAAGAATGTTCATGTGGAAGTCTAATGTATAGACACGATTAGAAAAAAAGAAAGAAGAAAAGAGAACTATGGTACTATGTAATGCAAATCTGGCAAACAAACTATTACAATTGATTTCACGCCTGTTACACCGCACCACCCATTCTCAAGTACAAACCAATGCACGAAAACAGCAGCTGCAGCAGCCATTCAAACACACGGGGAGAGTCACGCAATAGAACGCACAGTATCCAATCAGATATTAACAATAATATTAATAACCCATTCAAATATACAAAACATGTCTATTCACAAATAATAACCGACAGCTGATCAAAATATTTAAAACTGAAATTAAAAATTGCAACGAAGTCGCGTTATCACAAATTTGATCGATCATTATAAACATTCACCGATTGCGATAATCAATAATAATAATAATAATAATAATAATAATAATAATAACAACAATTATTATTATTATTCTCAACAGTATTATTATGATAATAATATGATTAGGATAATAATAATGAATTTGGTGGCACACTAACTGTATGACACTTGAAAGATCATATTAATATAGATTCTGATAGATTTTGGCGTTTCCTTTACCGAGTTTCGTCACAATGGTAAAACGAAATTAAATATAAAACTTATTAAAGTCAATAAATGGTTATTTGCAAGTTGGATATCTTGAGTAGATCTGAAAATAATTAAAATTAAGAAATTAATTTATTTTTTAATAAAATTAATTTTTTCAATTGATAAATAAATATTTAATAAAAATTATTTGGTTTATTTTTTTGTTTTTTATAATTTCATTCGAATATGCATTTTAAAATTGATATACAAATCGGTGATGACAGTGAGCCTGTCGATTTATAAAGTGTAAGTGATATCCGAGTGATGTTATTAAATGTTTTAATCAGTGCCTCGTTTATATTATTAAATATTATTAGACTTTTGTGAATCCAGTAAAGTGTTTATAAATTGGCTGAGTTATTGATAATAAAAATCAATGAGTGCCAACATGATTTTAAGAGGATTAGCTAAAAATGCCAATCTGCTAGAGGAAAATAGAAATTAAAAAATATATTTCTCTGTAACTTTCTAAGCATTTTATTTACGAAAAGTATTTCAAAAACAAAAAATGATTGGAAAAAATAGTATAATTTCTATAAATACACATTCGGAATAAAAAACCATAAATAAAAATCGACAAGTATGAAATAGAGATCGAATTTGTCCATGCTGGAGCAGGAGCGCGATCGCGCTCCTTGGCACTCAAAGGGTTAAGAATGCCTGAGTGTAATTTGAATAGTGTATGTAAGTTAGATGTGCATAACATTAATAGTGTTTTATATGTATTATTATTATTATTATTTTTTTTTTTTATTAATATTATCATTTATTCAACAGTATTTTGGATTTTTATTAAATTTTTCAAATGGTCTCCCGCGAATAAGATCCAGTCAGACCGAGTACAATAAAATCTTGGTGATCAAATCCATAATCAAACCATAAGTGCTAGATTGAAATTATTTATTTGACATAAAAATAACCAGACAAATTAAACTGGAAATCAATTACGGCTAATTGTGCAAAAAATTGCATCATGGACGTTTGCGATCCTAGACAGCATAGCCTGTTGATAATAATCATAACACGTAAGTTCTGAAATTTCTCCCGTAGTCGAGAATTGAACAGCTGATATTTGAATTGATATTTACTATATGGAAATCTGATTTATAAATCACGAACTATTGCTACCGGTGTAGCGCCGTATTGGTACTAGCAGTATGGCGATTAGACAGAAATTGCAAACCCATTCAGTAGAAATGAATCATTTTGTTTGGGAATTTTTTCACTATCCAGTCAATCTAGGCGCTTGCACGCGCGTAACACAACTAATAGTTTTAATGAAAAACAGACCAAGAAATACAGTTTATTTGTTGACAAAATAGCCGGCTCGAAGAAACAGATGGCTTTTACTCAAATAAATTTTTGATAAAAGCAATAATTGGAAACCGATTAGCACTTTCATTATCGAAAAATTTGAAGAGAAATGAAGCAATTAAGAAATTGGCTGATATCAGTTTTTTGTTGATTAAGAAATTATAAATTTCGGATCCAGATGATATTTGGTTGAAAATAAAATCTGGACAACAAATTATTGGGGCGCGAGGGGGGGGCGTTAGTTTTAACAGCTAGCAATGTTTACCAATCATCAACTGGATGTATTGTTTATAGCTTTTCTTGTTGGAGAATAATAAGAAACGCTCCTTGACATAATTTAAATAAATAACTTTTTTTTATATTAATTTAATATTCTAATAAATAAATACTTTAAAAAATATTTAAATACTTTTAACTAATTAAAAAAATTTTTTTTATATAAATATTATTTTTTATCTATATTATAACTTTAAAATAATAATGTTACTATATGGGCTTCCAAAAATCCATAAAGATGGTGTACCTATGAGACCAGTGTTGTCGATGGTTGGTACTGCCCAGAGTAAAATACCAAAGTTTTTGGATGGATTATTAAAACCGTTAATGCGATCAGAGTTTGAATGTAAGGATAGGTTTGAGTTTGTGTCTTGTATTGCAGTTACAAAAACGAATTATATATGATGTTTTAGTTTCGTTTGATGTCTGTAGTTTGTTTACGAATGTACCACTTGTTGATACAATTGACTTATGCTGTGCGTTGTGGGATGAAAATGATTCTGAACATCACATTTTGGATAGAAGAGCATTTCATAAACCTCTTGAATAAGCTACTTCAAATGTCAATTTTCTTTTCAATGATGAATGGTATCAACAAATAGATGGAGTCGCTATGGGTTCCCCTTTAGCACCAACGATGGCATCAATATTTTTGGCTAGTTTAGAAAAGAAAATCGCTTCCTTCCAATTTGAAAAACCTTTTGTTTATAAAAGGTATGTGGATGATATTTATCTTGTATTTGAAAACCAGAAACATGTAGAACCGTTTTTGCATTTTATGAACAGTTTACATAAGAACATTGTATTCACATGTGAAACGGAGAGAAAGTCATCAATTGTGTTTTTAGATTTGTTAATTCAACGCAAAGATAAACAGTATGAGACAGAGATTTATAGAAAACCAACTGATACTGGTCTTTATACTTCTCCAGAAAGCTTTTGTGAATTTAAGTATAAGAGAAATATGGTGAAAGGATTGATTTATCGTTCATGGGCTTTATCTTCTACTTTTGCTAATTCGGTAAAAAGTGTTGATAAATTGGTTGAGTTGTTGATAAAGAATGGATATTCTAAATCATTTTTATTGTTGGTGATAAAAGAGACTGTTGACAAATTGATTAAAAATCCTAAGGATCCATGTTTTGGAAAGTCTGAGTGTAATTTGTCAAATGAGTGTGAATTGAGTGTTGATCTAAATAATAGTAAAAATGGATATAAAAAAATTGAGCCTAAATATGTGTTAGTATTGCCGTACTCTGAAGGCTTTACAAATTATAAAAGGAAGTTAAGTAAACAGATGGGAAATTTAGAGTATAAGATCGTCTCTAATTCATGTAAGGTACGCAATATGGTTATTAATAAATCAAAAACTCCGGTTGGATTGTGTTCTGATCTCGTTTATCAATTTACATGTAATGGGTGTAATGCCACATACATTGGAGAGACTTCCCGTCATCTCTGTACTCGAGTTCTAGAGCATTGTCGATTGAAGGGTTTGACCAATATTAGTGAGCACAATAGAGGCTGTAAAAGGGAAAAAAGAATGTCTGATTTTAGAATTTTGTTGAGAAGTTTAAATAACTATTGATAACGTGTGATATGTGAAGATTTGCTGATAAGGTCATTGGATCCAAAGATTAATGTGCAAAGTGCTGTGACTACGAATGTTTTGAATGTTTTTAAGTACGTTAAATCATGTTTATGTATTGTTTTTTTTAAAAAAAACTTTTTTTTAATATTAAAATAATTGAATTTTTAAATTACATTATTTTTTAAAAAATTATAATATAAATAAAAATTACAATATTTATATAAATGAAATTTTAAATTAATTAAAAGTTATTTGAATATATTTTTTAAAGAATTTTTTAAATAGCTTGAGTATGTTAAATCTTGATAATTTGATGTTTGAGTATTTTATTAAAAAACTTTAAATTTTAATAATATTAAAATAATTAATAAAATATTACATTATAATATAGATAAAATTATTTATATAAAAAAAATTTTTTTTTAATTAGTTAAAAGTATTTAAATATATTTTTAAGTGTTTATTAGAATAATAAATCAAAATAAAAAAATAATTTGTTTAAATTATATGTTTATTCAAAATATTTTTAGTTGGCTTTTTTGTGCCTGGAGATGACAGTTAAACTGTCGAAATACATCATACGAAGAGTGTTTTATTGGCGTTTTCTTTTAATTAAATCGTTGTCAAATTTATTTAATTATTTATCATTAAGATAATAATTATTCCGCAAGTAACTAAAGAGGATTATTTTTTTAATAATAGAAACATTTTTCAACAATATAATTATTACTTTGCTGAAAGGGCTTATTTTGTTATTCACTTAAATTTTTTAGTAATATTATTATTAATATTATAAGGACTTTTTTGTGAATCACCTCTGATTTCTTTAGTGACATGATATTTTCTACAAAATTTGACTATGAATCAGATTTAGTTAAGGTAATATTATTATTATTACCATTAAGGTAATATTATTAAGGTGAATACATTAAACAAACCTGATCCATAGTCAAATTTTGTAGAAAATATTATATATACTATAATAATAATAATAATAATAATAATAATAATAATAATAATAATAATAATAATAATAACAATAATAATAATAATAATAATAATAATAATAATAATAATAATAACAATAATAATAACAATAATAATAATAATAATAATAATAATAACAATAATAATAATAATAATAATAATAATAATAATAACAATAATAATAATAATAATAATAATAATAATAGTATTATAAGGACTTTTTTTCCTCTGATTTCTTTATAAGTGGCATAATATTAAATTTCAATATTTTATATTGATTTTATACTATGAATCAGATTTTGTAGAAAATATTATGCCAATTATTATTTCTAATATTCCTGATATTAATTTAATTTAATTCTATTTCATTTGGTTATTCGATAAATTGTTTTTCTGAGAATTAATTTTCTAGATCCTAAATAAACAGATATTGTTAAACAAAATGTTAACTATGACATTTATAAACAGAGAAAAACTAAATATTTGAAATAACTTTTTCATATCCAATGTTCATGAATTTTTATTTGTGAAGAAAGAAATTTAACTAAATGTTTTTATTCGGATTCTGTTTAAATAGGTGTTTTACCTGATTTTATTGACTAACTGAAGACTGACCACGATTTTGAAATCCTGATATAATTGGATTTGTGGAGTTCGTTGAAACACTAGCAATCGTCCTTGGTGGTATCTTTGGAGGTGGATTTTTTGAGATCATATTGCTGACTGATGAGGCATTACCGTTGATTCTGGTGTTACTTCTATTGCTACTTGAAGATGAAGATGTACTAGAACTGCTACCAGAGAGGCTATTGCAACTTCCGGATTTTTTAATGGCTGAGGCAGATGCATTAGACGATGCATGTTGTGATGGCTGAGAACACGGCAAAGGTCCAACAACACTATACTGACTATTTGAACTAGCAGTTGCTGTTGCTACATTAGCATTGTTGCTAGGTAGAGGTTCTGATGTTGCAGTTAATTGTGGATTTATATTTAATGGAGGCTGATTGATACATGACGATATAGGCTGCTTATTGGATGAGAAGTTTGGAGGAGGAAGAGCGGCTAAATGATGTGGACCATTAACTCCTACTTCAGAGACGCTCTCTACTTGATCGAGGCTGAGACGACTCATATCTAATTTCATATAAAACGCATACTATAATTATCAATATCCTTACTAAGGGTAGTATTACCAAGGACATAATAACATTGTTCTGAAAACGTGACTTTATTTACTGTGTGCTTTATATAACCAAATTTGAGCAGATTCGCGGCGTATTTCCGAGCTTCTTTTCGATCAGAAAACCCTTCAATATGCCTGTATAACCAGTCTACGAGATTTGAGCCAATAAAAGCGTTTGGAAGAGTTATTTTCAGCCAAAGTCTATCCCGGATATCAAGGCCAGAATCGGGTTGTGATAAAACTCTTAATATAGTTCCAACGTCCGTGTTTTTGGTGAGATGTAATTCTTCTTGATAGCGTTCTGACTCAGGCAAAGAACTCGAAGTGGTTACAATACTTCCGGCACCCTTAAAAGATCAATTTAAAACTTTTCCGATAATCATAAATTACTCATTTAAATCCCTCATTAATTTCAACACCAGCAATAAAATCTCCCTTAAAAGTTTTTCTAAGTTTTAAAGAAAAATTTTTGAGTTAGGAAAACATTTTTACGAATTTGAAATTTTGGGATGTTTTGAGTTGGGATATTTTTTCCCACGGGAATGCTGTAATATGATAATATCCAATGGCCAATGTAAAGTTTATTTGTTTACAAGTTTCTTAATAAAAAATTCTCAGAAATTATTTGAAACTCTAAAATATCCTATAAATTTATTATTTTCCTCAATGTATCTCCTTGTAAAAAAATAAATAAATTGTATTGCTCTACATAAATTTTTTTAAAAATTTGGAAAACTTTTTGAAAGGCCTACATAAATGTTTCGTGAAAATTTTGTTAAGTTTTTAAACACTTAGAATAATTTTGAAAATTTGCTTTGACCTACTTAATTTTGAACGGTTCCCTAGGAGACAGTATGTGTGCTACATATAATATAAATATATATTCGTGACCTAAACAATTTCCAATCGTCCTAGATAGTTTTAGGGGGTGAGGGTAGTGTGATAGCAGAGACACATCCCTCTACTAAAACAATTCGTTATTGAATGTGGGCACCGGAAATTAAGATATTAAATAAACAATCTTTATCTTAAAATGAACAACAATTTAATTTATAATAACTAACTTGGTGGAACTTCGTGTGCATTATTACAATTATGCAATTTAAATAAAATTTTAAAAAAATAACAATGATGGCCAATTTCCGCAATGTTTATTCATAAAATGTGAAATATTTCAACCGATAAACGGCCCTGATCACTCATAACCAAAATTTAACTAGACTTTCGCTTTCTCCTCCTCTTCTCTGATATACTTTTTTGTAAAAAAATTTGATTTTACAATTCCTTACTGAAATAATAAAATGAAGATTGCACAATCAGAGGGAGGGGAATAACTAGATAAAAAACTATTAGAAATGATTGTCAGAATTATTACACGAAAATCAGAACAGTTGGTGAAGAACGCTGTGACATTAAAATGCTTTGGAAACATCGTCCTAAACTTGTGTTATCCAGTGAAATGTGGAACAGTGAGAATCGAAAGAGTGAAAAAAATATCTGAAAGAGCCAAAATATCTGAGAAATTTTTGAAATAATTTATTAATAATTTCGGATGACGTCATTCATGAACTTTGACTGATGGGTTTGAGGTTCTTCTTTCTTTAGGTTGAGCAACTTCTTCAATGAAAGCATGGCGTTTGAATCGGTCGGTAGTGCTTATAATCACATCATCCAATGTGGGCTAGTTATTTTTGAAGTTTTAAGCGTTTGTCATTTGATTATTTTACTGATTTGTGGATAAAATTCTACTTCTTTTATACAGCTACGTTTGAAAATGTTAAATGAAGAATTATGATTTTTGCATTCGTTTATTTATTTACAATAGATTTTGATTTGATTTTCAATCTATTGTGATAGTTTTCATTCTTTATTAGAGAATTATCTAGAAATAATGGAACTAGACATACCACGGTAAGATTATAAATCAACAACTTTTGCAGTATAAATCTTGGGATGTAAAATAATGATATCAATGAAAATTTCCAGGTTTTCATCGGTTGTTTTCTGGTAGGTTTGATACTGCACTGCACATTTTAACGATTAGCTTGCATATGATGAACTAGCAACTTTATTTTAAATGTTGAAATACAGACCAATAAGGAGCAACCAAATATCAAATATATAAGATATCTCAAATTTCTTATTTGGAAGGATCACCATTTCCAAATAACCTTCATTAATTACTTTGATTAGACAGCTAAACTTTATTTCAATAGCTAAAATTTATTATTATTGATAATACTTTTGTGTTAATCACATCAACCCAGACTTTAATTATAATTTATTCCTTCGCCAGTTCAATTATCCAACATGTTGTCTGTAAATGCACGATCCAGATATGATTCGATTTCATTTATTGATAATTTATATATTTTATTAAGCAATTACTGATTATATTCAATTGTTTATTGAATTTCACAATAAAATTAATTGTTTATCGCATAAATTTTCCAATTTGAGAGTTCTGAATGGAATCAAAAGAAATTTACTAACAGAATGACAGCTTAAATATCCTAAAAATCTGTGCTGCATGAACGATAAGCTAGGGGATGAGAAAGAGAAGCCAAAATACGAAAATAATTGCCATATAAAAACATCTCTATCAAAATGAAATATGAGGGCATAATGAAAACGTAATTGAAACAAATAACAATTATTTCATATATTTGTAGAGATTCAGAAATTAATTGACTTTTTTTCACTAACTAATTGTAAATTATATTGATAATCATTATTTTAATAATATAAAATATATAATTTAAAAAACTAATTGGATCAATTAAAAAACGTTCTAGAATTTCACAAGTAAAAAAACCAAAAATTAAATATGTCATAAAAACATAATAATTTTTAATTTGTTGGGGGCGTCCATAAATGACGTCACGCACCTATGAGGAGAGGGTCACACATTTGTGATGATGTGTGGCGAGGGGGGTGTTTAAGAACTGCGACGTCACTACAAAATGCATAACTTTAAATAAAATAATACGACTTTTTAGGGGGTACCAAAGATTTATGTCGTCATATTTTTGTGACATGTGACGAGGGAGAGTGTAAAAAATCGGCCAAATTGCATGACGTCATTTATGGACTGCCCCTTGCCAATCTTCATATTTCTGTTTCATAAAATTAATTAAATTAAAATCTATATATAAAATAATTCATTTGACAATAAAAAACGAACTGGTAGATTTTTACTGGTATTTTAGAGGATAATATATAAATTCTCAAAAATTGAAATAAATTTTATTAATTTAAATCCA
>CM039681.1:4318807-4343807 GCA_022537955.1 Schmidtea mediterranea
ATTGATCACAATAATTAAAATCGAGCCGACAAAGTCAACTGAAATGAGCCCGATTAATAACCACATTTTTTCTTTGTAAATTGCGCGTCCCCATTTCAGGACATCGCTAGTATCTAGTGAGCTTATGACTAACACTGACTGAATTTGGATTAGAATTTCTAGGATTCCCAGTTATGTAAACAGCAGAGAACGAGAGAGTGACAGAGAGAGAAACGGACGAATTCCTCGATGACGACGACGACGACGACGACTGTTGAAAGCGATGTGAAAATAATTTATGCGAAAGGGGAAAAGAAAGCAATGTGGTAATATAAAATTATTATCTTTCCAATAACCGAAAAGAATTATGTTTCGACTTTTAGAATTTGATAAAAAACAAGATTAAAACAAGACTTGAATATAAACAAACGAATTAATCAAGTTGATTATTTATTAACAAATATATTTTTGAAACGAAAATTGTTAAAATTTTTCGATTAAAATTTTTAAAAATAATATTTTCTTGAGAAACTAGACAAAGTTTATGATAATAATGATAATAAACATTATTATTATGTTTTCGAAGCTCAATATATGTGACAGCTGTTTCACTGACAATTTCAACCAATCAAAATGGTTTATTGAAATTCTCACTGCAGCCCACTACATGCTCAACTCAATTATTGAGTGCTCCAAGCAGGAATTACCTATCCAATACCTCCTGGAAATATACATATGGAATCTTCTAAATCGAAACCCGAATTAAAATATTACTCGTACATTCTAGCAAGGATTATTTAGTTTTTTTAATTAACAATTGTAACGTTGTATTAATATAAAATTCATAAATAATTATTCTAGATTAATACTGCCAAAGGAATTCCCCCTAAAATCCAAATCTGAACAACATTATATTTGATATTATTAATGTTCAGGTCGAGTTGGAAATGTTATATTCATATATAAATACATCAATGAAACAGTGGAAAGGGAAATAAAAATCTAAGTTCATCAAGTTCATAGCTATATATTATCTCTAATGCAACCGTCGAAGTTAGCCAATACTCAGCAAAACGCATATGTCATTCATATGGGAGCCGCTGGATTTTCTCCACAGGATATGATATTTCTCAACTAGGAAACAGCAATGGACATATTACTGATAAGTAATTTGGCACAATTGAGATGATAGAATTCTAAGGCAGAATGTGTCAATTATAATCGGAATATATAGAAGGAAATTTGCATATTTCCTCAATAGTAGTGATTGTCTGCATTCTTATGAACCAGCTGCACAAATTCTTATGTATCGAATAAAAGAAATGTGTTAGATTTATCGCGAAAGACCCAGTTGAAACACAGCGGTTAAAACTGGATTTAGAGGCCTTGTGATTGGACAGTTTAGTTGGGAATGTAAATGCGGATCACAGTCTATTAAATTCGATAGTTTTTCAAGTTTCTCTCTTCATTTTATCTGATTCTTATTTTAATACTAATTTAATGATGGAGATTTACACTGAGATATTGTACACATATTTACATAATTAATATAGCGATTAATTGCACTAATCTCGCCAATAGTGCTATTGGGAATCGAGCACACTGATCGGAAAATAAACACACACATATTCATACGGATGCACAGACACACACATAGGCACGCGTCTAGATTTCCAAGTTATTCCCAGGAGGGAGAATTACATGCAAATGGCAATAAATTTCATAAACATTTATTATTTGGACCGGGAATTATACAATAAATATTAATCCAGAATCATGATATAGAATTGTGCTCTGATCTCAAAACGGTAAATCATTGCACTTCCATTAATTATTTTTTTGATCTTGAGCTGAACTTGATCGATATTGATATTTTAGATCCGTTCAAACAACCGATCAAAATGAAATTGGGAGAAATCATAATCCACAGATTAGCAAGCGGAATGAATCCTAATTTATAGAAAGCTGATAATTAAATCCATGTCAAGGGAGGTTTTGTTGTGGGCTAATTGGGAAATGTCAAATGTCAAATAGGAAATCACGTAGTAAAATCTGAAAATGCAATAAAATTTCTCTCAAAATCATTACAGATTTTTCAAGTGATTTTTCTTTGAATAGACGAAATTTTGACACTTAAATCAATTTGATATTTATTCTTGTGTAAATCAATATTACCACCTCCAATTAGGAATCGATCAGTTAGCACTGATCCGCAAATAAATTATGGATGATTAATTGATTTGTGCAAATTGACTGTGAAACGGAATCCATTTTTATCTAGACCTAAATTTCTCAATAATCAAAACTAAGTGAAGATAAATGAAAACAGGTAAAAAGTGAAGAGAAAGATTCCTGAGATAGATTTGATCTGGAATAATTAAATTAATCCTCCAAGCTAAGCAACAGCCTAAATGAATGTGTTAGGGTTTGATGAAGAAATAAAGGTGACAAATACCTGCCTGTGTCCTTGGATGAAAAGGCTACCCTGGGGTGCATAAACTACATTAAATTTAAGGCTCATAACTGTAATATTTGCCTATTTTGCGCACATTCAACAGGCATTGATCAGTGGATTGCAACAATAGGTTTATGAACCAGCATTCCGGAAATTGTAAATCAGCATTTTTAACTGGAGATTATGACTGCTCTAATTTCTAGCAAATGAAAAAACCTGTCAATGGTGCTCAGAGAGAAGGTCCGTACAATCCATGACCGTTTCGATAATTTGGATGTTTAACAGCAATAGACTTACTCGAAAAGGTTTCGAAACACTTAAATTTGTTTAACTGGAGATTATGGCGGTATTAATTTACTAATCAAATTTGGTAGAGAAAATTCTACATTTATGAACTTCGTCTCAATCATGGAATTTACGCGAAATATGCCATACTTTATAATTAAAAATTAACTAAAGAACATGATGTATAAATAAATGATGCTGAAAATGACGAAACGTCCGGAACTGCAGAAGATATCCTAAAAGCTGCAAGCATTTATCAAACCTCGCTGATGTTCGAAAAATAGTAAAATATTTTACATCTTCTTCCATTTGATTCGAATTAGAATCTAGCTTAGAACAGGAGCAAATATTAGACTGCGAAACTCATTGGAGTTCATTGACAAATATGATAATTGAGATCGTAAAACTATAACAATACATCAAAACCACATTAATAGAATTAAACTGTTTGCGCTTGCTGGATTTAGTAGATTTTAATGTACTCAAGGATCACCGGAATACACTCGAACCTGCCAAATTGGTAAATGAACTCCATTTTAACTGTCAAATATCAAGGGAGTTGTTACAAAATATTGATAACAACATTACATAATGAAATGCATTCAAATTTGAATAGCTTTAAGGGCCAAGTATTGGTTAAACCAGGCCAGTGCAACCCAAAGTGAATGTATGGCTACTTTGTATAAAATAATAAGGCCTGAGGGCCCATTAGAATTGAGAAATATTACGTTTTCAAAAAATTACTTTATTGTTAAGTTTCAACATAACCAATATCACTTTTTAATGCAAAATTTGCTGTTCTTTTGTTTTTGCCCGTTTCAGTAAATCTACATCAAATTTTGTACTGACACATCTGATCTGGTTTGTGAGACATTTGTCTGTTAGTTATCCACGGAATTTAGACTTATTATGATTCATTTTTGAAAGGAACGATTCTAGCACGATTCAACTATATTATAGTTGACAATAATAATAACTATGAAATTTATATTCTTCAATTATCCTTGATTAATTATTTCTTAAAATAGTTTTTTCAAACACAAAAACTAAACACAATTTTTTATGTTTACGCACAATTGTTTTGCCTCGAATAACATTCAAAACTTCTACTCAAGGAGTAAATCATTCGAGTTTTTGGTTATTAAGTACTTTCATACTCAATTTACTTCGTGCTTCTGCCTTTTTGGAAAATTTTCTGGAAATAACTTGGAAATGTACTGAAAATCCATTAGAAAAGTTAAAAGTTTCTGAATTGAATTCTTAGAATAGAATTTTTTTTAATTAATATAACATTAATCAATTGATTTTTTAAAATTTATGAAATTTCCCAAGGGGCCACAGATTGCACAAGCCTGGGTTAAATCAATCAGCAAGTAAAGACTTCCCAAATTCTAAAATGAATCCCATTGAAAATTTGCAAGAACCATTAATTAATTCAATCAACCAAAAAGTAAATTTTAATGGAAAATCAGAACGTATTTTGGTACCTTCTCATTGTATTTTATAGTAGTTCCAAAAGAAACTAAAGAGGATTATTTAATAATCGAAACTTTTTTCAATAATATAATTATTACTTCGCAGCAAGGGCTTTTTTTGTTATTATTCACTTATCTGATACATTAATTAATGAAAATAAAAAAAGATTTTAAAAATGTAATAATAAGATTTTATTTTAAAACGCTGACGAACCTCAAGACTTCAATTATAATTTCAATTAAAATACAAATACCTTGTTTATAATCGTGGAAACTTCTTAGTGGACCAACTCTGTCTGCAATAAGTATGAACAATTATTGAGTGCAATCCGTAATTTTCATACCTTGAGCAGCACTGTAAACCGAGTCTGTGTCCGTACAAGTATCACAAATCGTATCACTTTCATTAGTTGTGGTTCCACCACTGGCTTTGATATTGTTTATCAACGGGAAATGAGATTCCCTTAATAATTATCAATCAGTTTTGGGTGAAAATCAATAAAATCAATAAAATCAATAAAAATTATTTGCAATTGAGTATTGATTAGTTATCGTGTATTTTGCATAACAAATGCTAACTATTGTAAATGTATGGCATTGGGAATTAATACAGAGAATTTGGTCTTGAAAGTCATAACTCAAATCATATTTACAAAGCCAGCAAATACTATAATTTTGTACTTTATCAATACCGATAACACTTATTGAACAATTGCTCCAACGAAATGCACCTTGAAATTGTGGAACATACATTTTTGTTTCAAATCATTTTTCAAAATAATAATTCTACACTATAATCAGCCATCAGTTCATAAACTCGGCCGACAAAGAAATTTATGGAAATTATATGCATCAGCTACTGATTCATATGCTTTGCTATGTTATAATAAATATTGTAGAATTTCGGAGCTAAGATAACTGTGTATCCAATACGGCTTGGTGAGACTAATTGTAAAGTCCGAATCGGCGTATTGAAGTTAACTTTAACGGTAAAGCTCACAGAGGACATAGCCCTGTTGATCTATTATTGGTATTGTTGACAATTCAGACCACCTAGAACTGGAAGGTGGAAAAAGTCACGTTACTCGACACTATTGAAAATCGCGTCAGAGGGGATTCAATTATTCACAGCGACGAGTGGAAGCCGTATATTGATCTTACTTAACGTGCTTTTTCCATGGAACTGTGTGTTAAAAATACCACTCGGTGGACCCTGAAACTAGTTGCCATATTTAACGCATTGAGTAAATTGAAATCGACAAAAACTCAGGATCAAGGCGAGTAAAGGACTCAAAAAGGTTGCTGAGGAATACATCTTATGTATGAAAATTTATATCAAGTATTTATTAATAAATTATTATGTCTCGAGTATTCATTAGGTTGTTCTTATGAATTCATATATAATTAATTAAATTATATTTAAGGATTTTTTTCTTGAAAAATTTTTTAACTGCTTTAAAATAGTCAACATTATGATCCGAAACTCTTTCCAATTGCTTTATAAGATTTTGTTATATTTAATTTGAAGCCTCGGAAATAATTTAAATTATATAAATGTCTCTCGTCTGCTTTATTTTGTATAGAAGGATGCTCAAATGAAATATAATTTCCACAAGAACTTATCCCATCCATCATTGGATTCTTCATCTTGACAACTTTATTAATTCATTTAAAATTCCCTCATGTAATAATTCCCCTATTTCAAAGGCACTTGAAACGGGAATAGTTCAGAGAAAACCTCCCGGTGTAAATTACATAATGAATTTGAAAGTAGTCAAAATCGAGATATGCCAATAGGAATTGCAAACTGTTGGAAAGTAAATAAGAAAGTAGATATGAAAAGAAAAACAAATTCCGCGTGTGCCTACATGTTGATGATAAACAAATAGAACATGGCTCGGATAAACATTTTTCATTAAATGCGCATGGTGACGCCTGCTTCTGTTTCACTGCATCTGACAGTGCTTTCATCCATAATATTATCTAATCTGCTTTTGAGTCTGCCATTCTAATCCAACGCATTACCGTTTGTTTTCATTTAACAGTTTCTCAATTAGGAAACAATTATTTTTTTAACGAAAATCGATAAAAATTATTGATTTCAGCAGTTATAATGTGCAATCTTATGAAACTTAACAACGGCTTATAAAACTGATGAAAGAAATTTTTGACAGTTCTCACCATTAGAGAGTGCAAAAATGTTATTTACTTAAACCATCAAAATTGCATTCTTCATTCGGTTCAATATTTCCAGAATCTATATTTAAAAATTCATAAATTGAGCTCATTTATTTCATTTGAGGTTTCTTATTATATTCTTATTATATCGATTGATCAAAATTTTTATATTATAATTTCACCGTGCAAATGATTTTAGGGGGGTCATCTGTTTTCCTTCGGCTAGGAAACTTTAGATTTATTCTATGAAAGGAAATTTTTACCAGTTACTTCTTAAAAATTTAAGAAATGAAAATGTCGACACGAAAAGGTTGACTGAAGACCTTATCATTCACATTATTTGATTTGAAAATGTTGATATGGTTAATTATTCCGGGGTTTCCTATTGTCAAAATGAGCTCACTCTTCCTAAAGAACGAAGAAGAAATATAAGCACCGTGATTTTATTAATGACACAAATGAGTAGGAAATCATAATGAAATTGAAATAAAATATCAGATGCATCTATCCAAGAGAAATAATGAGGTACATTGCCTCACTTGTACTCGACCGCACTGGTAATTTTAAGTTTTGGATAAGTCAGGTAGTGTCACGAAAGTTGACTAGGTTTTCTTTTAAGCTCGATATGAAAGAAACGCCGAGGAATTTCTTACTGTTTGTTATAACTCAAGAAAGCCTAACGAGGATATTTTTGTTTAAATAACCCTCATTGTCACACATTTTGAAGATGAAGACTTTTGGCGCTAAAACTATCGGTCAAGAACTGCTTTGGTGACTCGGGTAATTCCCGAATTGGAATTTTATCTGTCGCTAGTAGCGTGTCAATGGCTTGAATTCATTCAGGGAAATAAATCTGATAAAAGCCTCGGATTATATTATTGCCTAGTGTATAAATCAGGGATGCCAGATTTTCGAAAAATCATATCGGGAAATTCCCAGCGAAATCGGGAGGTCTGGCAAGCCTGTCGGGAATAAAAAACAAAAAAAATCAACTATATTTTGTGAAAAAATATAAATTCATTCATATTTATTATATACATTTATAAATAAAATATATTAGAAAAAATAACAAAAAAATAAGTTTTCAGTTTTGTTAACGTAAAACAAAAACAGTAACAATTAATTTTATTTATAAATATTTATCAGCATTTGCTGCTTTTTAAGTATTCGTTGTGCATTTTCTGTTTTTTAAGAATGCCTGAAACTCATTGCACGTCATTTTGAAATTAAATGTAACACCAATCCATAAGGAAAAGGTGAAATCACAAATCCCTATGGTTAAAAAATAGCGAGCAATAAGTAAGATAGAAATATAATTTCTCTATTTTTCTTAGTTTCGTTTAATTTTATGCTTTTTTTAAAAAAAAATCCTTTCAAGAATGGTAAAACCTATTCAAAATCTAAAACTGTTCAATATCGGGAGTCACGGTTCACATATCGGGAGACGGGAATATGCGTTCCATATCGGGAGACTCCCGCCGAAATCGGGAGGTCTGGCAAGCCTGGTATAAATCAGTAAATATTTTACTTGCATAACATCAAAATAACTGAAATTCCAGGCGCTATTTCATTCTGGAACACGCAAATATATTTATATGGTCAATTTTTCATTAATGTAATTGCTGAAATTATTATTAACAAAATGTAACTTTATAATAATTTAAATTATGTCTACTACACAAAGATTTATCGGAAAATTGTCAGTCCAGTGCAGAATAGGCTTATACGATTTATATACGAATTATACGATTTGCTTGATAAATAATTCGATGACAGACATTGCGTAACGAAACCTTCTCTAAAATTTAACAATATCCAAGGACAAAATGCATCAATTACAAAAGGTATCAAATGACAACATCATATATTTAAAGCTGATTCATCCACCTTGGATGGACGGCAGTCGTACAAGCTATATTACAAATCAGGTTTTGAGATTAATTCAACAGTGCACTATCCAGACAATTGATATGCCGCCTGTCATGAATGGGCTTGGCATATAAATGTCGAGTTTAGTATTTCTAACACCTTTTCCGGCCGGTACTTCTTTTTGAAATCTTGCTGGAGAGAAACCTGAAATGTGAGCTATTGCAAAGCAATTTGGATGCAAATATTCGTTTGGAAAGTATGGAATAGTCAACAACTTAGGAATATTATATAATTATTGCCCTCCTAGAAATCACTCCAGCGCCATTCAATCATTAAAACAGACCTCATTTGAGGACTTTTTTAATTTTCCATAAGATTTACTAATCTCTTTTGACAATATTATTTATCCTTTCCTCCTATCGGGAGAGTATGTTTGCTCAAAATTCCAGACCCGCTCCATCCTCGCCATTTTACGTTTGTCACTTTAGGCAAATTAGTTAGAATTTATGAAATATTAATTGATATTGAATATTGTTCTTAGTGAAATCATTCCAATTGTGAAAGAATTCTAAAATCGGTATAAAAGATGATCCAGACCGAATTTATTGCAATCAATTTGAAAGCAGACTTTAGAAAGTTACAAGATCATCTAAAATAGTTGAAAAACTAATTTCAATTATGTAGGATTAATATTTGTGGAATTCTCTTGGGAAATCAGTTAATAAACGAATTCAAAAATATTGAGCTTTCTCTATATCAGTTGAACTAAAACCTAAAACTTATATGCGATTTTCCCATGAAACTCTTTCAATCAAATAATATCAAAATTTATCGAAAATCAATAAAATTTTTAATTAAAATCAAATTGTAATTTAAAGATATCAATAATCGAATTATAATTAAAATTAATTTATCAATTATATCCATCAATTATTATTAAGAAAATCTTATTATAAATCCTCATTAAATGAATTTTACAATAAATATTTATTTGATACGAAAATGATAAAAACAACTAACTGAAATGGTAACATGCGAGATTCATTTTTATCCAAAATCCCATTAGAATCGACATTATCGGAAACTGTGCTTCCTTCAGCTGTAACCAGCTAAATGATAAAAAGAATTCGAAATAAAAACTGTTAGGAATTGATTTTCATAATTTATGATAATGAAGATTTCAATAGTTTCAACTCATACCCAGGAAATAACTCGGCCTTTGAAACACGGCAATTTTGCTTCATCGTCTGTGATTTCTTCTTTAACAACTCTTGATAAAAGAGAGAAAATTTTTTTTAATATATATATATATATATTTCAAGTCCAATTTTAAGAATTATTCAAAACACAAGTAAGCAAACTAGAAAAATGAAATCCCTACCCGAAATCATCGTCCATCGATTTGAAAAAGTATTTATAATGAGGTCGATTGAGAGCATTTTTTAAATCTCCTAAAGTGACCTTATCAGGCGAGATTGATAATTTTATTAAGTATGGAGTTTCTTCTTCGTCTATGTGATAGATAATTCTCGTTTCATCTGAAATAACATTGCCACTAGTGGCACAATTTGTCATATTATCTGTTTACAGTAAGTATTTTAATATGAATATTTATGGTTTTATAATTAAACAAACAACAATTAATTTAAATTCGACCAAAATTTGTTATAATAAATTTGAAAAAAAAATTCTTTTGATATGTAACTATAGAAAAACTTTCAATTTAGATTATATAATTGATTAAATATTTATTAATTGACTAATTAATTAATTGGTTTATTAATTTATTTAGAAAATTAGATAAATTTATTTTAGTCGAAATTTTTAGGTGTTATTGGTGAGTTAATTGACTTTAAATCGTGAAAGGAATAAATAAATTAAAATAAGACAAAATTTAACGAATTTTTGTCTCAGATTTAAAAAACGATCCTTTTCCTGTTTGCAGTGGCGGATCTAAAGGAAGCGATGGGGGCGATCGCCCCTTTGAATTATTTGGAAAGAAATTTTACTTATTTGATGGAGACTAGATAGTGTAATTGTTAGAATTGTTGGGCCAGCACACAAATAGCCTTGAGAATTGTTTAAATGCATCAGTAATACAGCACGAAAACCCAGCACCAAGATAACTTAAAATACAATATACAACATCAACTAAACACTTTAAAATCTGAGAGAATATAAATAAATATAAAATCAAAAACATAAAAATTAAAATAAAATAAATACAAAATGCATCAAGAACCGCACGAAATTTACATAAAAAATAACATAATAACAAGAAAATTCGACCGTAAAATGACCATTTATATAAAATTAAAAAATAAATGAATAAAAATAAAATATTTTTGGATGAATAAATTTAATTAAAAATGTTAAAAATAAATTACCAATTTAAATTAAGAAATAAATAAAAAATTTAATGTAGATAACATAAATAATTTCAAAGTCAAATTTTGTTTAATCGCAGTAAAACTAACACGCAAGGTTAAGGCCAAATTATAGGTATAAATACCGATGTGTTTTCACAAATTTTCAGTCTTATTTTTCGGAGAAAAAATTTCATTACAGAACTGTATAACTGGTTGTATAACTGGTTGAGAGCCGTGCATTCAGGCAATTAACACGGGTAAGTGTTTTGCCTGAACACGATCACTCTCAACTGGTGCAATATTATTAATTGATTTTTTCGAAGGGAATTGATATGTAATTTTTCAATTGAATTTATGGATGACTTTTCAGATCGAATTTATGGATGATTTTTGTTTTTCAAATTGAATTTATGGATGATTTTTCGAATCGAGTTTATAGGTGATTTTTCTTAATTGAATTTATGGATGATTTTTCAGATCAAATTTATGGATAATTTTGTTTTTCCAATCGAATTTATGGATGATTTATCGAATTAAATTTATGGGATTTTCGAAGTAAATTTTATGGAATGGATACAATGAATTTCAAATGTATGTGGCCGATGTAATATGCTGAATAAATATTTTCTATCTACAGCCTTAGTGCATCGAAACTTTTATTCCAAATGCTATGGTAAAATATTATTTGTTATTCCTTTTCCGGCCCACACCCAAAGACACATCACAAGTTAATAAAATCAAACATATTATTCGAACCATGTAAGTGCGTGGAATATCGCCAATGATTCGTGCCCGTGAAGGCTCCGGCGTGCGGAACGCAGGAGTTGGAACGTCAATATTATCTGTAGATAGGGAAATTGGAGGGTAAATGAGTAGCCCTTTGGTTGCTCCTTCATCATCCGTTTCCTGTAAAATTGACATAAATTTTTAACAACAATCGGCTCAAAATATCTAACACCGAGTAGTCCAGTGGGCACTCATTAACTATAATATGAACATAAATAGATCTTAAGGACAAAAAGAGGGAATGGGTAGCGGGGAAAATTGCGAAATCGTTGCAACCGTTAAAATGAAAAGCCATCGGAAAAAGATTAATCCGAACGACCAAAATCATGAAAAATAATGTTTTTAAATAAAAATTAAATAAATTAATTTGAGTTGAGGCGGAAAATATGGGCGGAACGCTGCTCAAATTTTTCGACTCAACAAAAATACTTTACCGAAAACCAGGGAAATACAAATGGATTACGGCTAAATTGTTATATAAGAAAAATATTTCTTAAAGCTGAGGAATAAGGACGAATCCCTATACAAAATTTTGTTAATAATATTGATAATAATTATAATAATTGTAATAATAATAATAATAATAAAATTAATAATAATAATAATAATAATAATAATAATAATAATAATAATAATAATAATAATAATAATAATAATAATAATAATAATAATAATAATAATAATAATAATAATAATAATAATAATAATAATAATAATAATAATAATAATAATAATAATAATAATAATGGTAATAATAATAATAATCATGGTATTTGTAGTAATGATGATAATAATTATGATAATAATAATAATAATAGTAATAATCATAGTGGCAATAACAATAAATATAATGGTAGTTATAGTTATAAAAATAATAATAAAGGTAACAGTAGCAACAATTAATAAAGGTAATACATATTATGGCAACAATAATAATGCTGGTAATAATAATGGGAAACATTGTAGTTATAATAGGGATAAGGGTGAAAGATATAATGTGGGTGTATTTAACATAACAAAGGGTGTACAAGCCAAAGAATAATCATCAGCATGGACAATAATAAGAAGGACTAAGCAAATGGACATAAAGATAGATGATATGAGAGTATAGGTTAACATTTGAAAGAGATAGGAGAATAATGGGACCTAAGAATCAAAAGCGAGCACAGGTCTTCTATCGACAGCTCGTTGGACCCAGAGATCGTTCGATCAATTATAGTATTAGCAATAACGCTCACTTTTTGCGGACGATCTACCCACTCGAACACAGTTCCAACGTTGCTTAGCAACGGGTGCCGAGTGGTAAGCGAAAGAATATTTGTATGGGGTTGTCTGGGTAACAACCATATAGTTTCAAAATATCAAAACCCAATAACCCACCAGAATAATAACGTATTTAAAACTTTGATTTGTTGATTATTTTCAAAATCTATAGCGTCTTGAAAAATATTAGTAATGTTTAATTGATAGTACTATTGATTATAGTAACAATCTGTAATATTTTTTATAATAAATTGATATTAAATTATTAATACAAAATTATTTAAAAATTTTAATTCTATAAGTAATTTGCATTAACTATTTATTGTTTTTTTCTAACACAACGTGTTGTATGAAAATGGAAGTGGTGGGTTACTGGGTACTATTTTTTGTTTTAATCTTACTGTGGTTACCCAGATAACGTCATATAAATATTTCTTTGCTACCACTCGGCACCCGTGGCTGAGCAACGTTGGAACTGTGTTCGAGTGGGTAGATCGTCCGCAAAAAGTGAGCGTTATTACTAATGCTGTAATTGCCCGAACGATCTCTGGGTTCAACGAGCTGTCGTTAGGAGACTTGTGCTCGCTTTCGATTATTGGGTACCCTTTTCGTCGTAGATTTTATCAATCGTATTCCCTGAATTCTTTAGTCAACGGTTAAGAAATATTAATGAATATATATTAAAAACAAAACTAGTGGGTACATATTCCATAAAAAAATAATGCAATTTTCAGTTAATCGGCTGAATGGTGTTCAGCATTCGAGCGGCTCGGCGTTTGGTCCGCTCCTTGCGTCCAGGACGATAACTGTTCGTTGTTGGGGTCGCTTTTGGAGTTGCTACCGTCTCTCGATAGGCTAATGGGGCAGGAGCAAAGACAAGGGGATAAGTTACAGCTGCCCTCTCTTGACAGGCAGATAGTGCAACCTCCAGTCCCCTTATTTGTGTTCTGAGGCTCTGGTTTAATTGTTTTTCGTCTGCCCATCCTTTTTGTGCTGCTGTAAGCCTTTGATACATTAACTTGGCCTTCTTTGGGTTCACCCATGTGGCCTTTGTCTGTTGAATCTCGCCGGACAGCTGGACAATTTGGTCGTAAAAGTTTTTATTAGTCTTTCGCGCGTGCGCTAGTTCCGTCTGTAATATCTGCAGGGGTTCCATTTCTGTAATTAACGAAAATTAATTTTTTGTTACTAATCCAGAATTATTAAACATAAATTTCATTAAACATAAATTTGCAAATGTTACACTTAGAAAAGAAAGAAATTGAAAATCTTAAACAACAAATTATTTATTAAGGTAAATTTCAAGTCTGTTAATGTGGCGGACAAGATTAAGGAATCCACAGTCCACAGAGCAACGGGATCAGAGATCTTTGAAGTATCTCTCCACCCCTTCGTCGGCAGAGTAGCCTGGGTACACGAAGACGGGCCGTTTCGTGTTTCGAATGCGACTGGCTCGGGGCATCGGATTATCATGGCTGCGGCTATCCATTCTTCCGCCAGCATCACCAAGCGTGGGGCTGTGCGGGGGCGAATAACCATTGGTGTTGGCGATTCTGCCAGCCGCTATATCTTCTTCCACGTTGGCCAAGTATTGTCTGGCCCAGATCACGTGAGAGTCGACCCGGCGTTGGTGATCTTGGAGGCGTGCCAGAAGAGATCGGGTCCGATCATGAATTTCTTGTGCCGGATTCTGACCGCCTATTTGTTCGCTCTGTCTAAATGGTCTCCGATTATTTTCTTCTGAGGAAAGGGGGTTCCATTGGGTCTCTCTCAGTTGTGGCACGTTGGGGTATCTTTCCCGCCAGACGCGTCGCCAGGCCTGTCGCCACTGGTCGGCCACCTGCGTGGGGACACGGATAAAGGGTCCTGACATATCTAAAATTTGATCACATTAATAAAATCTCCGACTTTTTAGCAAAGCGGCCAAAACGTTCTCAAGATATAGTCTATGGGGAAACGAATTTTGATAACCTATCTGTTGGGTCCTCTTACTTGAAATCTAATTCAAGGCACCTATTTAAATTGCTATCATGAGTGTGAATTAATTCCATTTATACTGGATTGAACTGGGGTTAAATATTAATTGAAAGGGGATATTTGATATACTTTTATTTAAACTAATCTATTATAAACAAAAAATTATACAAAATTCGTTTAAAGTAGCCAATTTGATTTTCGTCTCCTAGGTAATGGAATCGCTACTCCTAACCCACCCAAAGATTCACCCTATTTTACGGGAATTCTGATCGAGAGTAATTAGATTGTATCATATTTTATTTATTTATTAGGTTCCTTTTTAGCTATTCCCTTCAGGTTATTACGGGGAACTTAATGGGTAATCATTGAAATTCATCCCTCGGTGACAATCAATGTTCTTAGGAATAAAATAATCATCATCATTTGGGGAATGTCAAACTACGTGAAAAACAAAAGTAGTGGGATACAGGCCCTCTAGCTCACAGGCCCTCTAGCTCACTACCCCCCACCCACCCCCCAAAATTTTTTTTTGCGCTAAGTTTAAAAGTACAAATTTTTTAGAACAAAGACAATGACTCATTCAAGGTCATTGGATGACTCATCAAAATTTTAAAACAAAGACCATGACTCATTCAAGGTCATTGGATGACTCATCAAAATTTTAAAACAAAGACCATGACTCATTCAAGGTCATTCAAGGTCATTTAAAGTAGGTCAAGGTCATTCAAGGTCAAGGTCATTGGATGACTCATCGTTTTTTCAAAAAAAATTCTATGTTTAAAAGTACATCTATTTTCAAGGTCATTCAAGGTCAAGGTCATTGGATGACTCATCATTTTTCAAAAATTTTTCTATGTTTAAAAGTACATCTATTTTCAAGGTCATTCAAGGTCAAGGTCATTCAAGGTCAAGGTCATTCAAGGTCAAGGTCATTCAAGGTCAAGGTCATATTATTTTTAATCATTTTTAAATTTAAATTTACTACTTATAAAAATAAATAGTATATGTTTGTAAATTATTTTATTATTATTATTATTATTATTATTATTAATATTGTTGTTATTATTATTATTATTATTATTATTACTATAATTTATATTTTTATTATTATTATTATTATTATTATTATAATATTATTATTATTATTATTATTTTTATTATTATACTTATAAATTTGTAAATTTTATTCTATTTATTTATTAATTTTTATAAATATTATTATTATTATTATTATTATTGTTATTATTATTATTATTATTATTATTATTATTATTATTATTATTATTATTATTATTATTAATATTATTATTATTATTATTACTGTTGTTATTATAATTATTATGATTATTATTATTTTGATTTTTATTATTATTATTATTATTATTATTATTATGATTATTATTACTTTTTTTTTTATTAATGTTTTTTATAATTATTTTATTATTTTTATTATTATTATTAATATTATTATTATAATATTTTTATTATTATTATTATTAATATTATTATTATTATTATTAATATTATTATTATTATTATTATTTTTATTATTATACTTATAAATTTGTAAATTTTATTCTATTTTATTATTAATTTTTATAAATATTATTATTATTATTATTAATATTACTATAATTAATATTTTTATTATTATTATTATTATTATTATTATTAATATTGTTGTTATTATTATTATTATTATTATTATTAATATTATTATTATTATTATTATTTTTATTATTATACTTATAAATTTGTAAATTTTATTCTATTTTATTATTAAGTTTTATAAATATTATTATTATTATTATTATTATTACTATAATTAATATTTTTATTATTATTATTAATATTATTATTATTATTATTATTATTATTATTATTATTGTCAAGGTTATTGGATGACTCATCATAATTTTTCAAGGTCATTGAAAAGTAGGTCAAGGTCATTCAAAATTTCTCGAGGTCATATTATTTTTAAACATTTTTAAATTTTAATTTACTACTTATTTTTATTATTATTATTAATATTATTATTAATATTATTATTACTTTTAATTATTCTATTATTACTTATAAAAAAAAAAAATTTTTAATACTTATAAAAACTTTAATTATTATTAATATTAATATTTTTATTAATTTTATTATTATTATTATTTTTAATATACTTATTACTTATAAAATTTATTAAAATTTTTATTATTATTAATACTTTGAAAACTTTTTATAATATTATTATTATTATTATTTTTATTATTATTATTATTATTATTTTTAATAATATTATTATTATTATTAATGTATAAAACTTCTATTATAAGGAAATAATTTTATTATTATTAATATTATTATTAATATTTTTATTATTATTATTTATATTATTATTAATATTGTTGTTATTATTAATATTATTATTATTATTATTATTATTATTATTATTGTTTTTATTATTATTATTGTCAAGGTCATTGGATGAGTCTTAATTTTTTTTTTCAAGGTCATTTTAAAGTATGTCAAGGTCATTTAAAATTTCACAAGGTCTTAGTATTTTTAAACATTTTTATATAAATTTACTACTTATTTTTATAACTAATGTTTTAATGTTTTTAAATTTAATTTTATTATTATTATAATTTTCTCAAAGTCATAATATTTTTAGTCATTTTTAAATATAAATTTACTACTTATTTTTATAAGTAATGTTTTAATATTTATTATTATTATTATTTTCAAGGTTATTGGATGAGTCATAATATTATTTCAAGGTCATTTAAAAGTAGGTCAATGTCATAGTATTTTTAAACATTTATAATTTTAATATACTACTTATTTTTTATAAGTAGTGTTTTAATGTTCTTTAATTTTTATTCTTTTAGTATTATTATTATTATTATTATTATTATTATTATTATTATTATTATTATTATTATTATTATTATTATTATTATTATTATCTTATAAGTAGTGTTTTAATGTTTTTTAATTTTAATTTTATTATTATTATTATTATTATTTTTATTATTTTTATTGTTATTTTTATTATTATTAATAATATTACAAGTTTTTATTATTATTATTTTCATTATTATTTTATATAAATTTTCAACAAAGTATATAAAATTAATATTGAATAGAAAAAGTTTGTTCAATTGTGGTTCATAGTATAGAGGGATAGAACAATTGTAAATGTTTGTAAAAAGTTAAAGAAAAATTCTATATTTTTAAGAAAATATGTGCAAATAAATATCAAAACTAATTATGGCTCAAATGTGTGTGTTAAACCATCGATATGTTACAGTGTTTATGGAAAAACTTTAATGAAAATATGTGTTATTTTTCAACAATTTATGAAATATTTATTTTATGGCTAATAATGTGTATGTGTTAAATCATAAAAAATAGTTCAATATTTATGTAAAGTTTGAGATTGTTAAGAAAATGTATATAATTTATGATACACACGTGTTTTTTGATTGAAATATGTGTGTTTGTTTTACCGATATAAGAAAAACTATGGACAATTTTTAAGAAAATACACGTAATTTATGATTATCATGGGATTAGAATTTGATTAAAGTTGTGAGAAAGTTGTTAAATTTGAGATAAAACTGATTAATTTGTAAATAATGTTATTACTTTGAAGAAATTTTAAAATAAGACCTTCAGCAAATTGGTAAGAAAATAGTAGTTATTGAGTAATACTTATTAAAATTACCAAAGTTTTTGACAAGTCTTGATAGATCTTTAATAAAATTTGTTAGTACTTTGAATAAGAATTTAAAAAAAAGTTTCAAAAAACAGTAGCAAATCGTAAAGAAACTAGTACTTATCAGTTAATTAAATTAACTAAGTTGTAAAATAATTGAAAAAATTTTTAGATTTTTTAAAATTTTAAGATTGTTAGGTAATTGTTCTAGGTACTTGTTGAATAAAAATTAATGTATTTTATCAACAGCTCATAGTTTTTAATCGTACAATTTCTCTTCATTCCTGAAAATAATCGTAAATATTTAAATTATTCAGAAAATTGTCAATAACAACATAAATAATAGGTAACCAAATATTTTTAAATACTAGTCAATTTTAATTTTTAATTTAATTACAAATATAATAATAATAAAATAAATACTTGTATACAAATAGTTATATGAATCAATCAATTTCTTAGAACTAAAATCTTATCGATATATTCTGATTAACCTTAAATCAATGAAAAAAGTAACAATTTTCCTAAGTATTTTATAAATTCAACCAACTCAATTTCCTTTAAAAAAAAATACTATAAATTCGACTCTCAACCAATTATTCCTCTTCAAATGTCATTTTTCACTCCACTATACCAACTATATTCATAATTTTTATAAAAGCCTATCAAGTAGATAATATTTACCTTTTGAATACCAATATTCATTCCAGTAAATTTCTTTAGAAATATTATAAATTACTTTCTTGACCAATCATTTTCCATCAAATAACAATATTTCCAGCCATATTCAATATTTTTCATAAAAATCATAAAAATACCAATTTAGATAATATTTACCCTTTAAATAACAATATTTAACCAACCCAACCCCCTTTAAAATGACAACAAACTTGTTAATTGACTATTTCTCACTAAAGTAAATTCCACTCTAGACCAATCATTTCCCATCAAATAACACTTACCCCTACCCTACCAACTATATTCATTATTTTTTATAGAAATCACCCTTTAAATAACGATATTTAACCGACTCAGTACCTTAAAAATATCAACAAATCTGTTCTTAATCGATTATTTCCTTAAAAGATCATAAATTTTCTTCTTAGCCAATTGTTTCTCACTAAAATAAAATAAAATTTACTCTCAACCAATCAATTCTCTTTAAATGACATTAATCCAAGCTATATTCATTATTTTCATAAAAAATCACCGACTTATATCGATATTCAACCGAATAAATTTCTTGAAATCCCCTTAAAATAGAATTCATCTCGTGACCAATCCTTTCCCCCTTAAAAGATCATAAATTCTCTTCTTAACAAATCATTTCTCTTTAAATGACAATATTTCCACTCTCAAAAGATTTACACACCTATTGATATCTATCTGAACAAATCCCCCTAAAAATATTATAAATTCCTCCTCTATATTCTCCATTTAGAAAATATTTACCTTTTGAATACCAATATTCAACCAACTCAACCCCTTAAAAATGGTAACAAACTTGTTCTTAATCGATTATTTCCTTAAAATATCATAAAATTTACTCTTAACCAATCATTTCCATTGAAATAACATTTCCCCCCAACTGCACCAATAATATACATATTTTTTAAAAACCTACAAGGTAAAATTTCTTTAGAAATCTATGTTTAACCGACTACTCCTTAAAAATTCATCATTCGAATCATATTTACTATATGTATTCAACCAATCAAATTCCCTTAAAATTATCATAAAAATTTGAATTTTACCAATAAAAATAAATTTTCTTTAAAGTATTACAAATTGTTATCATCATTTTCCATCGAAAATCACCACAATTTTGTTCTGGCAACAATTTCAAGCAATTAAAAAATTCATCAAAAATGACTAAAATCGAATAAAGTCTATGTTTCCCACATAAATTAAATTATTGTAAAATATATATCATATTGCTCATTAAAATTAATCAGTAAATCAAGTATAAATTCAATAAAAATTACCAGTCAACCATTAGAGATATATCAATGATTTTCATAACTATGCTGATAACCACACTGAGCATCCCCTTAAAAATCTCTAAATTATACTACTTTTGTGATTGATATCCATGAAATCAATATTAGATTTGAAAATGAAAGTAATTATTGACCCCTTTATTTACACTGTAAAATCAATTAAAATTTTAGGTTTCACTAAAATATTTTTAAAAATTAACTGATTTAATCAACTATTTAAATAGAACATAAAATTATAATTAAAATATCATTTACTATTCAAAATCTATCAGTCAAATTGGATTCTAATTGGTAAATAATTATCTTAAATAGATGTTTCATAAACATTTTGATCCTAAATTTATTTATTTATTTTTTTTATTTAAAATAATCCTAAAATCAAGTCTAATCTAAAAACAATAAGTATTTAAATATAAGTTTTATCGACATTAATAACATTTAGATAATAATTCTTAAAAGCAATAGATATCCATAATGTTCATTCAAAATATATTATTCAATGTGTTTTGAATTTACTATTGTAAGAGACTTAGATTTGATTTCTAATATCTCAGTATTTGATGTATATTCGCCGAATTAGTATACGCGCACGGTTATTGTTTTTAATAACTATTCTTCCGCGCATAAGTATCCATCAAAAATATATATCCCTATTTAAATATAATTAACCGATGAAATCTACTCAATTGTTAATAATTTTTAATTTAATATAATAGTAATTAATACACTCTTAAAGTACAATTGATTTTCAGTAAATATTTTCATCTTTTATGTATATTTGTTGATCATTGAATAATTCAGACCATTTATTTCAAGTATTTCACAATATTTAATTGATATTTCATCTCATCATTGAGAAATTTTACCGACTAATTTATTATAAGCAATTCTCGATTCACTGAATATTTGTTAGCTTCAATTCATATTTTCTCACTTTAATGATTGCTTTCCTCTTTAATGAATATTTTCTCTCTTCAATTAATGTTTTCCTTATTCAATGAATGTTTTTTCCTCGTCAACGAATATTTTTCTCTTCGATGTATATTTTCTCCATTCAAAGTATATTACCCTTGTAAGTTATTAAGATATCAATTGATATTTCATCTATTTAGTAGATATCTTTAGCTATCCCACTGTTTTCAGTAATTTCAACGATTTTAGTCACTTAATGTACTATCTCACCAATATTACTTCTTCACTGAAAATTTTCTTTATAGAATATAATCTTTACTAATTAAAATTCCATTTGTTGACTTGTTATTTTCAATGAAAATTTAACTAAATAAATTACATCTTTCAATAGATTAGGTTGTACTCGACAAAAATAAAATAATTTTAGGCTATATAAATCAATTAGAGCTTTTAGGGAAATTTTATTATAATTTAAGTAATATCTAGTTTTACGAGGTATTTATTTTAGTAAATTTTAATCATCTTTGTGAATTTTATGGTTTTCTTTTGAATTTTAATGGATTTAAGGTTTGATTATGTTTTTAATGAAATTATTGAAGAAATTAGGGTAAATCTATAATTTTAGAAACAATTAATTTTTTCCTAATTTATTAGATTAGACTTGATTTTAGGATTATTTTAAATAAAAAAAAAAATAAATAAATTTAGGATCAAAATGTTTATGAAACATCTATTTAAGATAATTATTTACCAATTAGAATCCAATTTGACTGATAGATTTTGAATAGTAAATGATATTTTAATTATAATTTTATGTTCTATTTAAATAGTTGATTAAATCAGTTAATTTTTAAAAATATTTTAGTGAAACCTAAAATTTTAATTGATTTTACAGTGTAAATAAAGGGGTCAATAATTACTTTCATTTTCAAATCTAATATTGATTTCATGGATATCAATCACAAAAGTAGTATAATTTAGAGATTTTTAAGGGATGCTCAGTGTGGTTATCAGCATAGTTATGAAAATCATTGATATATCTCTAATGGTTGACTGGTAATTTTTATTGAATTTATACTTGATTTACTGATTAATTTTAATGAGCAATATGATATATATTTTACAATAATTTAATTTATGTGGGAAACATAGACTTTATTCGATTTTAGTCATTTTTGATGAATTTTTTAATTGCTTGAAATTGTTGCCAGAACAAAATTGTGGTGATTTTCGATGGAAAATGATGATAACAATTTTGTAATACTTTAAAGAAAATTTATTTTTATTGGTAAAATTCAAATTTTTATGATAATTTTAAGGGAATTTGATTGGTTGAATACATATAGTAAATATGATTCGAATGATGAATTTTTAAGGAGTAGTCGGTTAAACATAGATTTCTAAAGAAATTTTACCTTGTAGGTTTTTAAAAAATATGTATATTATTGGTGCAGTTGGGGGGAAATGTTATTTCAATGGAAATGATTGGTTAAGAGTAAATTTTATGATATTTTAAGGAAATAATCGATTAAGAACAAGTTTGTTACCATTTTTAAGGGGTTGAGTTGGTTGAATATTGGTATTCAAAAGGTAAATATTTTCTAAATGGAGAATATAGAGGAGGAATTTATAATATTTTTAGGGGGATTTGTTCAGATAGATATCAATAGGTGTGTAAATCTTTTGAGAGTGGAAATATTGTCATTTAAAGAGAAATGATTTGTTAAGAAGAGAATTTATGATCTTTTAAGGGGGAAAGGATTGGTCACGAGATGAATTCTATTTTAAGGGGATTTCAAGAAATTTATTCGGTTGAATATCGATATAAGTCGGTGATTTTTTATGAAAATAATGAATATAGCTTGGATTAATGTCATTTAAAGAGAATTGATTGGTTGAGAGTAAATTTTATTTTATTTTAGTGAGAAACAATTGGCTAAGAAGAAAATTTATGATCTTTTAAGGAAATAATCGATTAAGAACAGATTTGTTGATATTTTTAAGGTACTGAGTCGGTTAAATATCGTTATTTAAAGGGTGATTTCTATAAAAAATAATGAATATAGTTGGTAGGGTAGGGGTAAGTGTTATTTGATGGGAAATGATTGGTCTAGAGTGGAATTTACTTTAGTGAGAAATAGTCAATTAACAAGTTTGTTGTCATTTTAAAGGGGGTTGGGTTGGTTAAATATTGTTATTTAAAGGGTAAATATTATCTAAATTGGTATTTTTATGATTTTTATGAAAAATATTGAATATGGCTGGAAATATTGTTATTTGATGGAAAATGATTGGTCAAGAAAGTAATTTATAATATTTCTAAAGAAATTTACTGGAATGAATATTGGTATTCAAAAGGTAAATATTATCTACTTGATAGGCTTTTATAAAAATTATGAATATAGTTGGTATAGTGGAGTGAAAAATGACATTTGAAGAGGAATAATTGGTTGAGAGTCGAATTTATAGTATTTTTTTTTAAAGGAAATTGAGTTGGTTGAATTTATAAAATACTTAGGAAAATTGTTACTTTTTTCATTGATTTAAGGTTAATCAGAATATATCGATAAGATTTTAGTTCTAAGAAATTGATTGATTCATATAACTATTTGTATACAAGTATTTATTTTATTATTATTATATTTGTAATTAAATTAAAAATTAAAATTGACTAGTATTTAAAAATATTTGGTTACCTATTATTTATGTTGTTATTGACAATTTTCTGAATAATTTAAATATTTACGATTATTTTCAGGAATGAAGAGAAATTGTACGATTAAAAACTATGAGCTGTTGATAAAATACATTAATTTTTATTCAACAAGTACCTAGAACAATTACCTAACAATCTTAAAATTTTAAAAAATCTAAAAAATTTTTTCAATTATTTTACAACTTAGTTAATTTAATTAACTGATAAGTACTAGTTTCTTTACGATTTGCTACTGTTTTTTGAAACTTTTTTTTAAATTCTTATTCAAAGTACTAACAAATTTTATTAAAGATCTATCAAGACTTGTCAAAAACTTTGGTAATTTTAATAAGTATTACTCAATAACTACTATTTTCTTACCAATTTGCTGAAGGTCTTATTTTAAAATTTCTTCAAAGTAATAACATTATTTACAAATTAATCAGTTTTATCTCAAATTTAACAACTTTCTCACAACTTTAATCAAATTCTAATCCCATGATAATCATAAATTACGTGTATTTTCTTAAAAATTGTCCATAGTTTTTCTTATATCGGTAAAACAAACACACATATTTCAATCAAAAAACACGTGTGTATCATAAATTATATACATTTTCTTAACAATCTCAAACTTTACATAAATATTGAACTATTTTTTATGATTTAACACATACACATTATTAGCCATAAAATAAATATTTCATAAATTGTTGAAAAATAACACATATTTTCATTAAAGTTTTTCCATAAACACTGTAACATATCGATGGTTTAACACACACATTTGAGCCATAATTAGTTTTGATATTTATTTGCACATATTTTCTTAAAAATATAGAATTTTTCTTTAACTTTTTACAAACATTTACAATTGTTCTATCCCTCTATACTATGAACCACAATTGAACAAACTTTTTCTATTCAATATTAATTTTATATACTTTGTTGAAAATTTATATAAAATAATAATGAAAATAATAATAATAAAACTTGTAATATTATTAATAATAATAAAAATAACAATAAAAATAATAAAAATAATAAT
>CM039681.1:4346307-4358807 GCA_022537955.1 Schmidtea mediterranea
TGTGAGCTAGAGGGCCTGTGAGCTAGAGGGCCTGTATCCCACTACTAACAAATAGTAATTAGCGTTCATTAATTGACATTAGATCAATAATTATTACTTTGCGATTCGTCGAATTGAACCAAAATAATAAACACAAAAAGGAATTATTTAATCCAAATAATGATTAACATTTATCTAAAGAATTAACGGATATTAAAATAATACTTGTCATTTCGTTAAATTAAACTAAATCAAAAATCAACTAATGGATATTAAAGTAATACATTAAATCAAACTAAATCAAAAATCAATTAATGGATATTAAAGTAATACATTAAATTAAACTAAATCAAAAATCAAATTAAGTTAATCTTCATCAATTTAAATCAAACAATTTCAGGTGCCTAATTTTGAGACAAAGAATTTATACTGCGAGTGGCGGGCACTTTGTTACTGGGATGCAGTTGGAGTCTTGCATTTGAGTAAGTCGATTTCACGAACAACATTTTTAATTTTTTTTTTAAAGTCATTTTATCATTTTGGAGAGTCTCTCCCGGCTTAACGGATCTGGTGGGATCTCTAAAGGTCTTAGCGAATTTGCAGGCGAGAATGGCTTCATTTTCCTTTAGGCCCTAGCTACCAGGTACATGGGCTATATGGGAAAGTTGACTCAACAAGGACTCATCCAACTACAGTATTGGTCAGGGTAATATTGCATTCATGATAATTAATTCGATTCTGCCAGGACATCTATACATCGAAAATTAATGTGGGAAGTGGTGTTACGAGATTACTCTTGGGAACTCAAACATAATTAATCATGAAATTTAATAAATTAAATATTACCTAAAGAATGGACCTTCGAGCTTAGACTTAGGCCCTCGTCTGGGACCTGAACTACTGATGCTTGATTCGTTTTATCCATTTTGTATTTCTATAATTATGCTACTATTCCGGTTTGTTGGCATTATCTATATAGTATTGTGTGCCGAGGGGAAAAACATGTAGGCGTGTCTACTCGCCCTGCTGGTGGAATCGATTGCTGCAGTAGATAGGTCGGTCATTATAATGTGCATGTGTTATTTATTTGATTTATAGCTGCCAGATTCGTCAATGCCTGAGAAATCCGCCGTAGGATGGGTGTGCATGGTATTTAATTTATGCGTGCCTGTCAACTCGGTAGTAACGCGTTGGATCTGAGTGATTTGTGCCTATTTGTGACGTGGTGCGAGTCCAGGCAGCTTCGCCGAATTCTCATTCTTAGGCAATCTCTACATTAGCATTGTGGGTGTGCGTCACCTGTACTTGGGTGTGTTCGAAATTGCACACACATTACGCCGTGTGTGAGGGTTAGACTATATTGATTTTTTCTAAATGTTACGGCTTAATATCTGGTAGGTATTTTAATTCATTTATAATATTTATTTGCACTTTCAGTTTATCAATAGAGTAAGTTCGTCATATCTTTGATTAATTAATATCGATCCAGTTTTTAGGGATTTTTGTGAATGGCTTGCTGGTTCTATTGCGGATCAATTTTATCGGATTTTGGGATTTTATCTTTTCCTTATTACTAGTCTAGATTTAAACGAGATTTTAATTATTTATTCATTGGATTTTTGTAAGATTTCGATCGGGTTGGTTTTTGTTTTTTAAATTTTAATTTAATAATATTATTAACTAAGGTTCTTTTTTTGTCTTTAGACGGATTTTTGGTTAGTTATTTGTTAAAGAATCTTATCAGGTATTAAATTATAAATAAAATTTTATCAACCAAGTTTTTAGGCGAAAATTTCGTTATTTATTAGTGGAAGAAGTTAATCGGGTGCTAAATGCCTGTGCCGTAGCATTGCCAGTTAATGTTGAGCCGATTCTGAAAAGGACTTTGGCTATTTATGCGGATATTATTTGGGAGAAAATTTATTTCTGATTTCATATTTTTCTTGTAAGCCAATGAGAATTTGCATGGTTGTGGAAACAAAATGGTTTAGTTGAGGTTACCATGGGGCTTTCGGCTACTTGTTTATTAACTTATTTTCTTATTAGGTTTCCCTGACTTCGAAATTTGGGTTAGGGGTTCTTGTGCTCGATCAATTGGGTTCTAGACTCAGGGCAGAAGCTATGTGATGGTTATTATACAGTATGGAAATTGTTCTAACAACTAAATGGACTCAGTTAGCGTTCTCCGGCAGGTTTTGATGTCAATTCACCATTTGGACTATCTTTTGGATCTCAATTCATGGGAATTTTCCTTAGCTGGTTAGTTAATCTAACCGGTTGAATATAATAAATTTTCCTCTACCCGATCGGGTGTCTTGAATTTTTATTTTATTTGATTATTATTTTTTAAACTCCATGGCTAGTTTAGTTTACTTATAGTTATTTCGCGTTTCGAATGTTAATTGATTCATCATTGTTTTGGGTGGACTATTGGTACGAAGTTCTAGATTCTATTGCAAGGGTATTGGCGGGTTCCTTACTGATTTAATATCTTCTGCTACACGTCATTCCTTTAATAATGGGTTTTTATTAAAATCCTCATATTTGGTATGACGTTTACTTAATAAATTTATTGCTTGTACTTCGTCATATTTTGATCATAGCAAAGATTTTATTTTAATTTTCCCGTCACCTTCCCCTTCATTTAGCCTTAGGCGCATTTGTGTTTATGTTATATTTAATGAGTGCCCACTGGACTATTCGTGTGGTGATTTTGAGCCGTGTGTAAGATAGTTTAGGTCGAGTTTAAAGAAAACGAGAGACGAGGAAGTAGCCAAAAGACCCATTCCTTACCCCTCCTTTCTTCTATACGGGATAACATTGACGTTCCGACCCCTGCGTTCCGCACGCCGGAGTCTTCACGGGCACGAATCATTGACGATATTCCACTCACACGAATTCGAATAATATGTCGGATTTTATTAACTTGTGATGTGTCTTTGGCTGTGGGCCGGAAAAATTTTGACAAATATAAAACAAAGGTTTTATGCGTTACAAATATTTTATTAAAATAACAATATAAATTACCCAATCCAAGCATAACAAATTCATCATAAAACATCACCCTCCCCACGACGACACCCAAGCAGAGCTCAATCGAGGTTGCGAGGATGCGACGTGGAGAGAGCTTTGAAATAAACAAAACTCTCACTCACTTCGTAACAAAACTAAGAATGATTTTCAAGTTTCAAAAACTGATTAACGATTAAAATTGTGTAAAAATGAATCGGTATATATACCTATTGTACGACCCTAACCTTGCGTGTTCTTTTTGATTTAGTAAAACAAATTTTGACCTTGGAATTTTCTGGTATATTCTAATCTTTAATTTTATTATTTTGAGATTATTTGACAATTTTTTCTTTAGATTTTTAATTGAATTATTTCTAATTCAAATTATTTGATTTTTATTTCATTTTCATGAAATTTCTCATTTTTTATTAAAGTGTCAAATTTGGTCAAAATCATTGGGTTTTCGTGTTATGCTTATTTTTATTTCGTGCGGATCTTGTTGCATTTTGTTATTATTTTAATTTATTTTTGTGTTTATGATTTTATATTTTATTGTTTTCTCATATTTTGATAGGGTTAATTGGTGTTTTAATAGGTTTGAATTTAAATCTGCATGTTATATTTGCATGTGTGTTACCGATTCATTAAAATATTTACAAGGCCCTTTGTGTTCTGGCCCAACAGAAGTAGATTAAGCCTATTAAGTAGACTGTTTAAAAGTGATATGAAATTTAATAAAATTGTCTGCTGCGAATTTTAAATCGACTATTGGGATACCAATATATGATGTCATTATATAAATCGCCCCCCCCTTTACTAGATTGTCTGGATCTGCCACTGCCTGTTTGTTCATTTTTTAATATGACATGGGGAAGTCATATAATCTCGAAATTTGTTTAATCGAAGCAATAAGTCAGGCTAAAATATGCACAACACTCACAAATAGAATTTATAATAAAGAAACTCAATTAGAATAATAAGATAAATAAAACCAAGATATCAAGAGAAAATGAAATATTAAAAAACATATTACATAGCAAGAAATAAGCATTGAAAACGATATTCAAAACAGTATCTTCTTGACAAATGTACTGATGTGAAACCTCTACATCCTGAGGACAAAACTGCATGTCGAAAAATGAAATTTACTAAATGAGATTCTATTTAGTTTATCAATTGTTGAAGTAATAACAAAGGATTTTTGTTCTGGAGGAGAGACGCAAAATAATATATTTCCTCACGTTGTTTTTACATTAAAATAAATCTATTTACTTACTTTTTTATCGGTTTATCATACATTTATTTACGTACATTTTTATAAATTTTTTTACTCTTATTTTGACCTTGGGAATATTATATGAGAGCAATTCAAGGGCATTTAGTCTGATAACCTTGGAAACATAAACGATAAAATTTTAATTCGAATAATCAAAATATTAAAAAATTTGAATTTGAATAATGAAACGTGTCAATTTCACGTAATAGGAAAGAATTGTTTTGCTCATTCCGATTTATAATCTGGTATGGTGTAAAGGCCTTTAACTCAGCTGCTTGTAAGCATCACAAAAACAACCATTAACTTAGAAACATCTTCTAACATACCCTAACTGAGGATTACGTGAAATCGGCAACGGACTTGGATTTTGTACTAATTACGCAAAAGTTTTGCCGATATCATGCTACCAGCAATTTCTATATCAAGCCATCCAAAAGATATCTCAAGGGAATTAGTAAAGAATAATTCCAGATCAGAAAACGAATTAGGTCTCATGGCAAAACAATTATCGACCAAATTCATGAATCAAGATGAATCAAAAAAAAGATGTGTCGGAGATAAAAAAGACAAATCGAAGTAAGGAATAATTTTCTTCCAAGAGATTTATCGCATTTTAGTAAAAACTGTCCCAATCGATGTCAGATAATGTGTGTTAAGTGCAGTAAAGTAGGGACATATATCAAAGTTCTCCATGGCGGGAAAATTTTGAAACTTTGAAAACGGTGGAGACTCTTACATATCAATGGTGTGGTAAAGGAGAAGGTGGTTTAGTAGAGGTAATTGTCAAGAAGGTATCGCAGCTCTTTAACTTAGTGGTAAGTGTTGGAAATTAATATGTTTCTACACTTCTAAGATTTTAAATGGTTAAGATGCGATAATAGAAATGAATGTTATATCAATGCTTGGAGGCGTCACAGTGACCTATTCGAGCATGTTTTGGTGTGTGTAAACAGGATGTGCTAATTCAGATTTGATCATGATTTGAAATGATAATTTTGGTGTAGATTTTGATGTGCATTGGAAAGTTAAATGAATCTGGCGTAATTTACTTCTAGTAAATCTTCCAAACATTCAATATAAAATGATCGAAGATGGTGAAGCATGGGATACAATCCAAGATTGGAAAGATAAAGGGTAGTTAGTTCTGTACGATGTTGATAGCATGGGTGAAACCCGTGGAGCGGTACCAATCTTCAGCATCATTGAAGAGAACAAAGATAAAATTCGTGCGGTGTTTGACTTCAGAAAGTTAAATAAATATATTGATATATTTTTTGGTGGTGCTGCAGTCTGTGAGGATAAATTGCGAGGCTGGAGGAGTAAATCCCAGTAAAGCGTTATGCTTGATCTTCAAAGCACGTATATGCATATCCATGTGCATCGTGATATGTAGAAATATCAATCAGCTATTTTGAAGGATAAATTCTATGCTTTAACAAGGATGGGATTCGGAATAAATATCGATCTTCTGTGATGACATCTTTTGTGGAAAAGGTATTAAGCTTAAACGAGGACTAGAGACCAATTCTTATATTGATGAATTACTTGTATATATATATATATATATATTGGTCATAGGAACTAATGGTGCAGTTCAGCTATTAAAAGCATATAAAGATCCATGTATCATCAACGAGGACAACTATACTAGTGTCCTAGGCATAAAAGTATCGATTCATAACGAGAAAGCTGTAAGGAAACGGTCAACTGTATGGCCGATAATAAAAGAAACCAATACAATAACGAGAGAAGGTTTATATTCAATGTGCGGTCAACCAATTGGGATTTACCCAGTTGCAAGATGGCTTAGGATTTCATGTGCAACTCTAAAAAAACTCACACGTGGAAATCAGGAAGATCTTATTGCAGAAAACATAAGAGTTAAGCGTATGGACAAGAGTAGTAAAGTTAAATATTCGATCCACTAGTGCCTATATGGTGTGGAGCTAGTTCTTATGGAATTGAGGTGTGTTTACAAGTTGAAGGTAACGTAATTCAAGATACAGCTTGGATCATGAAAAAGAATGATACTCGACACGTTAATTTATCAGAATTAGAAGCTATTGTTAAAGGAATTAATATTGCTACCAAATGGGGATTTAGCGAAGTTCAAATATTAACGGACAATGTATCAGTCGTTCATTGGGTTTTTCAAACGCTCTTTTGCATGTTAAAAGACTATCCATCAAAGAAGTATTTGAACTCTTGATTCGTCGTCACATAGGATTAATTAAAACATGCGAGCTTACATAAATTCTGCTAAATCAGAGCAAAATAAAGCAGTTGAATTTACCAAAATAGGGTTGTTGTTTGGCAAATGCATAATAAATTTCATTTAGGTAAAGAAAGAGCATTATTCTTAGCTGAGAAATCAGGTTTTACAAATGTATCCGAAATCGTGGACGATATTATAAAAAATCGCGAAAGGTGCAATTCAAACGACCCACTCACGAAGAATTGGAAGTCGAAGCTGTTATTGTATTAACTCGACGCCGTCACGAGAAAAAGATCTTCTAATCAAAATACTTCAAATTTGAAGAAGACGATAATGTGTTGGTCAAGCCAAGCCAAAGAACTAGATGTAATCAACAGTCGATGCCAGGAAAAATAGTTAAACCAGAAAGCGAATTAAGATATTTGGCAGATTGTAATGGTAAAAAACACTGAGGTACGTCGCAGATATTCGATTTCGAGCTTAAGATTCTGAACAATATAGTGAGGATGTAGTGATGACTTTAATTTGTTTAAATATTATGAAAGAAAAAAACGTGTACTCTTGAATTTGAATTCAATTGCACAACATAAATATGTAAGATCTATATTTCAATATTTAAATTCTCACTGCTAATTAATTTTTATTTAAGGTTTGAGGGGCACCTTGAAAAAAACCCAATTGGGCCTCGCACTTATTGGATCTGGCCTTACGGGTAAGTGATCCACCAGAAATCTGTAAGCAAAACGGCTCAAATGGTCTAGCTCTTGTCAGATTACCGATGTTAAACATTCGAATTACAAAGAGTGAAGGATAATTTGAATGATTTTTGGTGTTTTAAGTCAATTTTTTAAAGTCAAAACGATGAACCCTTTTGCCACAAAGAACTGGTGGTGATGTGAAAAGTATCTTTGGTGATTCGGAATTAAGAAAGAATGTCTTTTTTTGGCCGGAAATGAGTTTTGAAAAAGTTTTCCTTTGTTGTTTGAAAAAGCATTTTGGCTTTGATGTCACTTGTTTGAAAAACTGTAGAACAAGGACAGTGAGTCATAACTAAGAGTATGGTGCGTCATCTTGTAGCCTGATTCTCGCCAGATAAAATATAATCAATTAAGTAAGTGTGCTCATATTTATCCAGATTGACACCGAACCCTCCAGCATTGTATGGACTGTCACCATCCTTTAATCTATTTCATTATTTGAAACAGGACCACATAAAAATGAAGATGCAACATTTTAGATTTGACATTCACAAAATGGTTGCGAAAAAAGGTTCAGCTTTTCACACCTTTAACATTTTATTACTCAGAAATGATTCCAAAACCGTCACATAGTACGGGTCCCCTAGAAGTCTCAATGGGTTCCCATAAAATAAATATTTTGTTTTGATTTTTTCAGAAATTTAAATATTTTTTTCTCAAATAGTAAAAATTAATCAATTTTTTTTATAAGAGAAGTTGAAAAATGAAAAAAGTTTAATTGAAAAGAAAATTCAAATCCCTGATCATAGTCTGGTCTTTCCAACACATTTTGCACGCTTTTAACATTTTACTCCCGAAATTTGATTTAAAGCAACCCGATAAAACACCAGATTGAATGTTATGAAGGTGTAAATAATCCACTAATTTTTTGATGGTATTGATTTGTTTATCTAATATCTCTTTAAAGAGGGGGAGGGTGCCAACCCATTCATAATACAGAATGGTTCCTAGACAATATATATCTGTCGTTTTAGAATATTTCACTTCTGAATTTTCTTCTAATATTTTCAACGGTAAGTGAGACATTTCTTCGACATATTTGGTCGTGGTCTGCTTATAATCAACGAGCACCTTTGTTTCATTCGATATACTCGATAATTTTATTGCGTTCTGCGTACTGTTATACTAAAAATAATAAAGAATTGCTAAAAATAAATATAACAAAAAAAATTAAAATATTTGTTAAAATAAATAAATATGGTAAAGATTTAAATAATAAATTTATAACGATATATTTTGACAGATAACTGTCATATTCAAGTTACTATTTGCCTAACTAAAAAATGCATTTATACAATAAACAATGATTATCCAATCAGGTGAGTTAAATAAACCCAATTAAAATACAAACTAATAAAAAGAAATAATTTAAATCAATTTGTATTTTAAGTGCCGGTAATATTTTATTTGAATTTTAACTTAATTTTCAATGTAAAATATCATTTATTAGAATATGTACTTCATAATATTCAATTACATTTATATATTTTTTTCAACTTTAAAAATAATCAATAAAACCCAAAATTGATTTTTTTAAATTATAGGTTAAAAAAGCATTTTGATTTTGGATATCTATTCTTTGTCCAAACCTCAACCAATCTAGTACAAATGTTTTCTAAATTAACAAAAGTAGAAAATAAAGACCATCAACGATAAATCAATCCTTTCTCCATATTTCTCTTATATTTAATTACATAAAACCTTTCAGGAGAAGTTTAAAGACCAGCATCCAGTTACGTAGCTAGGATTTCAGCTTTGAGTGGGGAAAATTGAGCAATGTTTAAAGTTCACAAATAAAATACACAAGTAAATGTGTCAAATATTTTTATTTTTTGGGGGCAGATGCTCTTTATGTCATCCCTACCTACTTCCTTGCCAGTATCTGTTTGTTTTCTATAAATCTCTGTTTTATAGTGTTTATCCTTGCACTGGATTAATAAGACCAAGATTATGCCTGACATTCATGACATGATATAAGTTATGAAAACATAAATTTTCTTGACAAACTAAACGAATGACAAATAATATAATCTTTTTAGAAAAAAGAATGTTTACCTGGACGTTATTTCATTTGGAGGGAATGGTAACAATAAAACCAACATCGAAAACCATTCCGTGAAACCTGGACTCAAATCCACACATTTGAAAGATTTGTAAAAAAGTGTTTATATATACAATATGATTGTAATATAATTGTTTGTGTTGTCGGTGAAATTAAGTATTATCAATTATCAATCTGACTCCAAGCGTGTCTTGAAATATCAGTAACAATGACAAAATCCTCGATATTCTCAATATTTTACTGTTTATCACAACTTCAATCAATTCGACTTCACTAAGACAATTACACAAAAGGCTCACCACTCGAGATTTAAAAGCAGGACTTATTAGATCACACAGTGAATAATAGCCCAATCGATAACTGCCCAACTGCCTCTTTGATCAATCTACTCGATAAACTCGTATCAGGAGTCGGTTTACTTTGGTTGCTTATTCCCTTTAAATATTTTGTTGTCACATTCCCATCTGTGTCTTTAGCTTTTATAAGTGGTTACTTGTTGACAATTTTCGACTTCTTCGACAAATGTCATCATAATCAACTTTTTCATTTCTCAACTGCCCTCATAATCACCTTATTTTTTTGAATGATAAGGAAATTCCATTTCCAAACTGTTTTTGTTTTTTTTCCTGTTTTCTATTTGTAATAATTAATTAAGAATGATCTTGACGTATTTCTCTGTTTAACTTTATTGATTTAGTATTTCTCTTAATTTTAATTTCTTGTTCTCAGTTTTTCTAGTCAGAGTTTCGTAACGACATACTCTCCAAATTATACCTTTTCCCCAAATTATTTTGTTTACTTCAGTGATTAATTTTTTGTTATCTAGGTATTCTCGACATAATAAAGCTAAATAATTTTCAAATAGCTGAATATATAAGTATAAAAATAAATCAGAATAGTTCTGAAAAATCGGGGAAAGGTACTTGTTTTTCAAAAAACCACACTTCCGCATTTTTTGAATCGTATAGAGAATAAAGACGACCTGACTGACAAATAGATCCGTAGACTGGTACGCATCCAACTAAAAGTGACTCTATGAGTGAATGTCTACGCTCGATACACAGTACCACTCACAAGTGCAAAATAGCACATGAAGTGAAGCTGGTGCCCACTGGACAATGACAGATAAGAGACAACCCGAAACAAATTAAAACTGGTTTGACAAACCACGCGGCTTCAGGATGTAGAAAGCTTTGTTTATTCGCACAATGAGTCACCAAAAATATATAACATTTATTTTCTTTTTTAGTTAGGATTTTAATTATTTTAATTTTTTTTCATTTGATATCAACAGATAATAACTCACTCCTATAGAATCTATTGTTAGATCATAGTGATTTGAAGGGGGTGTTTGTTCATGAAGGAACTCCAAACCATACAAAACTTGTTTAAGTATCCTACAGATTTCATTGTATAAACATTCATCTGATTGCCGTGGGATCTCTGATCTGAAATCGTCAATATATTTCCTAAGTGAACAATCTATCCCATTTATAATAAACATGGGGTACACATAATTTGGATCCCCCACATTGGAAAGAATATGAAACCGAATTTTCATGAAACAATTTACGGATGGAAGACTGCTATCTTTCTGAGTCAACTGAACAATTTCTCTAAATGAAAAATAATTTTATTCATTTAATTAATTATTCTTATAATAAATAATAATAATAATAATAATAATAATAATAATAATAATAGAACTCTTATTGAAAAATTTAAAATGTGAAATATATAATAATTTCTTTGACAGCAATTAGTATGTTGTTTTAATAATTTATATAAATGACATTTTTTTCATCTTCATTTTGTTGGGGTTGTCGGTGAAATTAAACATTATCATTTATTGATCTAACTCAAGCGTGTCTTTAAAAATCAATAACAAATTCTCGATTCTAATGATATTTATTGTCTATTTTAATTAAAAGCGATTTGATTTCTTTTTTCGTATTTCACTGTTCGATATCTATTGATTTTGTTATTTTCTTTTCATTTATCAATTCTTTTTATCACTTCTGTTTTTCAGAATTTCTTTTTGTTTCTTACATTTTCCCCCAATCATTTTTCTCACTCTAATAATTATTTTATTACTTAGATATATACAAAACTTCTGCATTAACCCATTTAAATCGCTATTTACAATATTTGTAAAGATTTTGTAAAGAGAGCGTGAAAAAAAAACTTATTTAAGATGAAATCTATATTTTAATTGAGAATTGCAAGGGTTAAAGGTGCAGATTATATTGTTAAAAAATAGAAATAATCAATATTGAGGTTATATTTTTATGTCCGATTTTATAGCATAATAACTCTTTGCCAAAATGATTTATCCAATACGATATATTTCGACAGTAGGATAAAAAACTTTAATTTTTATAAATTTATAAACAAACTAGCCATGTACCCGTGCTTCGCTACTGTTATAATTTTTTAATTAATTAATGTTTTAATAAATTACTAAGTTTCATTTTTCACATTATTTCTAATTAGAATAATATTAATATTACAATATAAAACACAGAAATAGTTTGTCGTTTTTGAGTTTTAATGTTGTGTTGGTCCCTTTTTGAAACAAAGTCTCGATACCATTTTATTTCCTTTATTTGACGTCCCTGACTGAACTTGATTATGTTGATGGAATAACCGTTTTATATATTAGATTATTTATTTTTTATACTTATTTGTCGATATTAAATATGACATAAATAAACTATTGATGAATTGTCAATAGACTTATAATGGAAATATGTATAATTATATAAGGTGGAAACTAAAATATTTAGAGTTTTATATATTAGATTACAATATTATTATTATTTTAAAATATTTTTAATTTAATTTAAATAATTAATTTTTTTTTTAAATAATTTTAATTTAAAAAAATTTCCTTTAATGAAATAATTTACTCATCACCTTTATCAAACTTAAATTTTATATCTCACTTGTGCTTTATGTATTCAAGATATAAATCTTTCATAGTCTTTTTATCCAGGCTTTTGTACATCAAAATAGATGAATCCGTTTTGTCCATGTCCTTGAAATGACCATTATAAACAACTCGGTTTCTGTTTATTAATATCGGTTCTGCCTTCAAATCTGAGTCTATTTGATCAATCATTACATTGTACTTGTCTTTGTGATAATGAAGCAGATAAAATCTACAGAAATTTTCTCTAATAGATTCCAGTCCCCTTT
>CM039681.1:4363807-4386307 GCA_022537955.1 Schmidtea mediterranea
TTCCTTTTTATACTCAGTCATCCAATAATACTTACTGATGTCAAATAGAATTTCTGATATCTTTTACCGCTAATTCCTTTTGGGCCTCTATAATCACTGTCAGCTGTCCAGATAAATAATTTTTTAGAGATGCCCTTTCCCGGATTCTCAAACAACATTCCTTTCCTTATCTTGAAAGGGCTTTCGAGATAACGTGCAAATTTTGGTTTTGTTTTCCTAAATTTGCACTTGTTAATTACAATATTTATTATCTAAAACAAGTGAGTAACTCCCAGGAGGAAATTATCATATTGTAAGTATCTTGAGCAAGATACACACATGCATACATAAATCACACCTTTGACATTAGACATAAATTACATAATCTTCAGTCATACAAATTCAATATACGCATACATACATATTATATTATTTAGAATACCTATTATTTACTGTTATGCTACAAACATGAATATTCAAACAACCTTTATTAGCCAGGTTATTTGAATGATTTTTCGAGACTTCGATAATTCTTTAATGAGCCTTGATTCCAAATATACATTTCAACATCCGATGTAATTTATATAAAATTATATTTCAATTTCAATTCATAAATTCATAATTTAGGATACTTTTCGTAACATTCGCAACCAATTTAGTAATCTTTGCAATCAATTTAGTAATATTCGCCATCAATTTAAAAATATTTTCAATCATTTTTGCATATAACAAGCATGGAATGCTTTACCATAAAATTCAAGAAAGAGCAGTATTTTATGCATTAAATTGTTTTCCAATAATAGTAAATTGATTGCGAATATTAATAAATTGATTGCAAAGATTACTGAATTGTTTGCGAATGTTATTAAAAGGATCGAAAAACTATATATTATAGACTACACAAAATTTAATAATTTCAACTTCCTTTAAATTACTTATCTTAATTAATTTTAAATTATAATACTCATATATCACAATATATATGATATAAATGCATCTAAATGATTACTACTAACCCCTCCTACAGTATTTTCTCCGATTGGATTGTTTTTCTTTAACAAAAATATAACACCAGTAATGTTGCTAAGGTCCTTTAGTAAATGCTCATTGAAGAAATCCGACTCTCCCAATCCAATCGTGTCATAAATGTCTAGCCCTCCCTTGTAATGTGTCAGTTTAATATTAAATAGATACAAAGACTTACCTGTAAGATTGAACTTTCCATATTGATTGTCACCGAATTACAAGAAACTTGATCTCTCTCGTCATATTTCTCGATATATGCAGTAAGTTCTTTACTAAATTTCTCTTTTTCAATCCTTTTCTTTGTGCCATCACGTTCGACTACCTCGGCATATTCATTTTCCCCAAATGTCAGTCTCACTTGGCAGGCTGTATTAGTTTTAATGGAAACTGGCAAAATGTCCCTTTTAACTAAAAGGTTTATGAAAGAACTTTTTCCGGAACCAGAATCACCTAAATAAAACTATATTATTATCTTAACTCCTTTATTAACTGTTGCAATTTAATTCTCTAATTATGATCAGTTAAATAAATCAGTCAAATTTTCGATTATAAGATAATCTTTTTCAACCTCTCAGAATTATCCATATTCCAATAATCAAATTATTGATAATTTTCCTGTTTACAATCAATTTTTGCTCTTTCATTGGTTTAAAATTGATTAAAAAAAATTAATTTATTTAATATATATTTTGCAACAAGACTTATCTTATTATTTACTTGTCTAACAATAGTAATATTATTATTTAATTTTTTATTATTTAAATTTTTAAAAATTAATAATTTGTTTAAATATATAAATTAAAATCAATAATAATAATAATAATAATAAAAATAATAATAATAATAATAATAATAATAATAAAATTTAAAATTATTACAGTTCAAGATCATGAATGATATCAGTCATTTTTTATAAAATTTTAATTTATTAACTATTGAAAGGCATTTAATGATAGCGGTTTTACCAGAAACCAGTAAGCACTTCAAAAATAATTCATAAATAAGCATGTATAAAAAGTCAACTTGTGCACTTAGGAATGAATGGGAAACTTTTGATAAAATCAGAAAATGAAAATTCGCCTACCGCATACAAGTAAACTGCATTTGAAGGATACTTTGATAGTTTTTTTAATATTTTCCAATCGTTGTTCGAAATTTTTAAATTCATTTTTAATTCTGGACTTCAATGGATCATCTTTCTCTCCAATTCTATTTTCACTTAATTTGACTTTTATTTTGTCTAAACTCTGAATTTTCTTATAAATGTTTTCTACCTGTTCAATGTAATCGAATAAGAAATCTCTTCTCGCTTTATCTTCATTTAATACACTTTCTTTTATTGTTTTAATCTAGAAAAATATTTTTTTATTAAATCTAATGGAAAGATAATGATGAAAATGATAAAGGTTCAGTCAAAGCTCCAGATAAACTCTTTCCTACTTCCTCTGTATGGAATTCCGGATTTTGGTTGACTTGATTTTTGGTGAGAATTTTCGCGAGAATTTGAAACTTTAAATCGGCAATATTTTCATAGTCTTCGATTTCGAACTTGTCGCCGATGATGATTAAGGATTCTCTGTCGAATCTTTGAATACACGATTCTGTTAGTTTTTCCATGTCTATTTCTTCTGGATTCATTGAAAGAGCCTTCGATAATCAAAATCTATTGCTATAAACAAAGTGAAAATAAATTGATTATCATTTAGGTTGATGGAATTCTGAAACGGTCAAAGGTTACTAAAACATGTGATTCAATTTGCGAATCGTATGTATGTAATAAGCCATGAAGTCATTACGTTCTTTCTTTAAGGATATAATTTTCACATAATATTTACAGTTTTCATGTTTTTAATGGGTCCAAAATACTCTTAATAAAAACCGTTATGTAAAGATTGTTAATATTAAAATAATTATCACTGAATTATTCGTACACCAAGTCGCGTTCAGAAAAATCTTCTATAATATAAAACAAAAAACCAATAATGTTATAACATATATACACAATAACTCATTTGAGGTTGTTTGTAAAACGTGCGTTGAGATAAACCCTAAACTATAGAAAATCAAAAGGTGATAGAGAAATAAAATAATACACATTAACACAACGCATAATAAAAAATGCATGTAAACTTTCAACCTGTAATCAACCAGCATTGAGACAAAACCTTATAAAAAGTTAATTTACAGACATTTTTAAGACTTTTTTAGAAAAAAAAATGGCGGAAAAAATTTTAAATTTAAATTTTGAGTTTTTTACTCCAAAATTTTGTGTAAATAAGGATTTATCTTCGTAAGATTTACCCTTAAAACCTAAATTAATTTAATATTTCATAAGTTTTCATACATTTCTGTCGAAAAAATACAAAACCCGAGATAAGAAAAAAAGCATAAATCGTAAATGTTATTTTTAGGTTTAAAAAATAATCATGAACCCAATTATTATTTTGTGTATATATACGAAGATTTTTTCCAAGATGTATAAAAAAAATACATATTTATGGCAATTTATTAATTCCAAAATAATAAGTCATTATAAAATAAATCATTCCCTGAATATTCATAAACATTATTATTAATAATATACATATATATATATATATGAATTTGTAGCTTAAAAGTTATATTTAAAAGCTTGAATAATGATTTAATTTCATTGTAAAATCATAACTCAACTCTTAAAACTTTATAACTTTAAAAATTACTTACTTTCAAAAATGGCGGAAATCCATTGATTTTTCACTAAAAATAAATTCCAATAAGTTGATTTACGTATCAACTTGCATTATAGCGGAATTTATCTCAGTGCGGCTTGGTGTAATATCTAAAATCAACTACTAAAATCACTGCCGTGTGCAATTTAATCTAGCAATAACATCATAGATAGTATTTTTATCAATTTAGCAATGTTGAAGAAAACACACTAATTTGTCAAAATAGAAGTTTTTTTAAATATTCGATGTTTACAACGAGAATATTTTTAAATTAAATAAACTTTATGAAAATCAAAAATCACATTTAAAAACAGTGCTTTTCAAAATATGAACAATTAAAAGAAAAGAAACTGACAGTTAGTAAAGGAGATCGTTTTCGAAAGAGAAAATTTAACAAAACTGATGTCCTACAGTGGCAATGTGTCTTTTGTGGTGAAAAAGAAAAGTCTTTTAATTTATCAACACTGTCATAAAAGTCCTCCAAGTCTGGAGCATCATCAAACAGAGCTCCATTTAGTCGATGAAGGTATTTAGCTATGAAGGTCTTCACGCAAGATCTCTATTGAATTCATTCAAACAAACAAAAACATTTATAAATATGATATTATAACTTGAAATTGCATTGGGTTTATTTCAATGTCAATTACAAATTTTTCATCATTATTTGATCTTTGACCTCGTTGATTTTCAGTGTCTAAGTTTATTAATTTTATTGATTATTCTATTTTGTTTATTGAGAGTTTTAGAGAAAATGGATCCGATAAATGATGATTGCAATGAAATCGAATTAGCATCCATCGACACCAAGACAGACCAAGAGCTTTTTGAACTTGGGAAAAAACTGAAAATCACAGGTTACAAAAGCATGGTGGAACTTCGGCAGAAGATCAGCCTCACGATAATGATGAATAAGAAGTCTGTGATTGAATCTTCTTATTATACTGAGGATGTGAGATTATTTTTTGTTTACGTCCTTTATCGAAAGGTATTTAATATCTATTAATATATATTTTCGCGGTTTTCGTTTCCTTGAAATATTTCTACCCCAGGACTTGAGTTTCTTATCTTTTATACAGAATCTTTTTCCTTGTCTTAAAGGTTTTATATCCATAAAGAATCGTGAGTGATTTATCCGAAGTAATCCATCGGAAGAGATTTACCGGAAGTAATTTATCGAAGCTAAATTATACAAAGAACTGACATCTTGGTGGAATTGATTGTGACAAGTATGAAGCTAAAAAAACCATCAGAGAGCTGGAAGACTTTAAGCTGGATTCTTTGAAGGAAATCAAGGCGAAAGACTTTTAAAAAATAAAATTTCTCAACAATGTTTGAATGATTAATAACTTTTATATTCAAAAATTCTGAAAGTGGAGAACTTCATATTTATTTCAAAATTAATTAGAAAATAAATAAATTAAATATTAAAATCCTAACTATTAATTTATAAAATTTTGCCTTAATTTAAACAAAAATTAAATCATAAATTTTACATTAATCGATTGTATGACATTTTTATTTTAATGTTATCTGAAAATCAACTTTTCTCTATCGAATGATGCATTACTGATTTAATTTCGCCAAATATTTTTACGCACTTTTTTATTTTCATGTTAATTTTATTTGATCAATATTTAATTTTAATAACTGTTAATAATGATATTTAAATTTTTAATTCAAATTTTCTTTATATTATTAGAGATATGTAGAGACTTTTGTCATTTTCAATAGATAATTATTTTTAAATTGAATGCAAAATTACTTCTATATAGATCAGAAAATCCAAAATACCAAGTAAAACGCATTGTATGAAATAGAGACTACGAAAAAACATATTGAACATAGTCATAGAATATGGAACGTTTAGTTATAAAATAGGTTCTAGTACAATACTATATAAACATCTACTTGAAATGGGAACTTAAATTAAGTGCATTTACTATAGAAAACAGGAAAATAAAAAACCAACTTTAAATAAAAAAGAACACAAAGGAACAAAAACTTTCAGACTCAATCACTTATTAATGTGAATTTTCAATTATAAAAATATGTAATTCGATGGTTTTTTTAGCGCTTTTTAACATTGCCCCTTTCCATGAGTAGAAGAGGAACAAAGGGAGTTATGTAAATTATAATTTCTTTTAAAAAAAATTCCAATTTCAAACGTTTTTAGAAAATATAGATTAGTTAAAATTATTGAAAATGTAAAAGAAAAGCATTGAGAAACGTAATTTATAATTTATAATATTAAATGTAAAGTTAAATAATTGTTGGTATTCAGAAATTGATAAAAAATAATTGATTGAAGTCGCGGAATTATTTGTGAAAACATTTTAGAAAAGCTTTAAAATCTGCGGTTAAATAAAAAGATTAATAATAAATACGAAAGTTTAATTTAAATAACAATATTATTAACATTAAAAATTTTAAAATCTTTAAAAAAATTTTGTTTTAAAATGTAAATTTAATGAAAAATATAACTTTTAACTTGTCATCTGGCCATAATATGTCCTTCTCTCCCATAATTTAAGCGAGAAATTTGAAAAATTATAAATTCATATCCATGATTTTGAAAATAATAAAATTTTTCAAAATCATAAACTTTTTTCAATTTTCGAATAATTCAACCTCGAATTTTATTTTATAAAATATAATAAGTATACCAAGCCATGCCTTGTACTATTTAAATTTTTAACTTTAAAATAATAATTGAATTAATTTACTTTTTAATTAAATGTAAATAAAAAAATGTAATGAACAACATTTAACACCTACTCTTTGTGGATCTAGTTTAAAATGAAAAAAGAAACGACCTTCAAAGAAGACGAATTAAGACGAGACATATTGAAATCATATGTGGATAAAATTGGTTCTATATATAACGAGATTCAAAAACTGGATAAAGTGAAAATGACGACGGGAATTGATGTTTCAGAGAGAGACGATCCGTTGCAAACAAAAATCAGAAACGAATTTAACAATATCACTACAGAGTTGCAAAGAAAAAAAGACCTTTTGGAAAAGATTCCTAATTGTGCATTACTAATTTGCGGTAATTTTTTATTTTTTTTAAATGAATTTTGGTAAATTGATCTATTTTTTTTCATTTCAGGCAATAAATCAATATTTTTATTTACTTCGCATAAATTTTTGATAAAACTTTTGAAAAAAGGCAATGCCGAAAATTCGTGTTAAATATAAAAGGGGATTGCTGTCTAATATCGGTTTAGATCTGAATTTTAACCTTTCGTTTTTATGATTATTAAAACAACCAACTACCAAAAAAATGTGCAGTGAACATTTTGATAAAGTTCAAAAATTTATTCATTAACTTAAAAACATGTTTAATCATTAATTGTGAATACTAATTTTGAAAAATGTCTAAAATCTAAATTATTATAAATTTTTTACTAACAAATATAAACGGAATATTATCATTAATAATCGAAAATAAAGAGAAGGAGAACATGTAAGAAAAGGAATTGAATATTGAAAAAAATTTTAAAAAATTAATTAATTGATTAAAATTAAATTAAAATAAAAATGAAAATTTGATAATAATTTATTAGCGCAAATTTACAAACAAGAATTTTGAAAGCGACAACGATTTTTTTCGCAGGACCCTTCAGTAAAAAGCACATGTCACGCAGGTGACGCTTATAAGTATATATTTCCAAAATTAAATAATAACTGTAAAAATCAATTATGTAAAATGTTATTAAAATAGCATTTTTCAAATTAATGCATTAAAATTTGGTTCCTAAACAGGACTCTATGTACCCGTAAGGGTACGTGGTGCGCTTCTTGGGGGTATGTAGAGCGTTGAGTAAAGAATGAATTTTTTACCGAATTTATTTTGAATAAAGAAAAAATTTTTTTTTTTATTTTTACATTTAGGCGAAAAGGTTCAATAAAATAAAATTAATTATGTAAAGAAAAATATGAGTGTAGTTGAAACGAAACAGCGATTCTAAATAAATATTATGTCACTTATAAAGAAATCAGAGGTGAAAAACAAAAAAGTCATAATAATAATAATTATAATAATAATAATAATAATAATAACAATAATAATAATAATAATAATAATAATAATAGTAATAATAATAATAATAATAATAATAATAATAATAATAATAATAATAATTATAAAATAATAATAATCATAATAATAATAATAATAATAATAATAATAATAATAATAATAATAATAATAATAATAATAATAATAATAATAATAATAATAATAATACAAGATAAACCAATAAGTCTTGTCCGGTGCTTATACTCAGCTTTCCAATGCTGTAATGAGTGTATAGGTCTGTAACTTTGTGTGTCTATGCTATATATGTTGTAGAATTGTAAAATTAAAAAAAATCACTTATTAATAATTTTTAGCATTGTTATTAACTTTGATATGTCTTACAGATGGTTGGCGTTTTTGCTGTTTTTAAATTTAAACATGTTTCACCGCACAACACTTATTGGTTTATCCTGTAATAATAATAATAATAATAATAATAATAATAATAATAATAATAATAATAATAATAATAATAATAATAATAATAATAATAATAATAATAATAATAATAATAATAATAATAATAATAATAATAGTAATAATAATAATAATAATAATAATAATAATAATAATAATAATAATAATAATAATAATAATAAATATTATGTCACTTATAAAGAAATCAGCGGTGAAAAACAAAAAAAGTATTTAAAAAGTTTAATGAGGGGTACGTGAAATTCTAAATTTTACCAAAAGGAATGCTTACTGCAAAAGGTTGGGAACCGTTGCATTAAATGCATAATGTTAAATTTTTTATAAATTTACCATCGCAGCTTCCTTCTTTGAAACTCTGAAAGCGGAAACATATTTTGCAGAATTATCTGAATAAGACTTTATAGAAATCATCAAAATGGCTATAAATTCAGACATTGTCTTACTTAAAAGGAAACCATTTACACAAATTCATGGCCCACATTTAATCTCTGATTAGGTCAGTTTTTGGGAATAAAAATCATGTTTTGGAAATGATACATTGGCGAGATCTTGACGGTCTCCACTGGAGCTCTCAATCTCATCTTATTATATGCAAACTCTGGATCTGTCAAAATATATCGTAAAATGATTATTTGAATGGCGCTTTCTTATTTATTTATAATTATTTATAATTATTATTATTATTATGAATATTTAGGAGATTCCGGATCAGGGAAAAGTTCTTTTATAAACCTCCTGGTTAATAATCGAGTCCTTCCGGTTTCAATAAGAAGTAGCTCAGTTTGTCAAGTAAGACTGACATACGGTGCCGTTGAGTGTGCTGAGGTAGTTGATCGGAATAACACTACGATCAAGATTGGAAAGAATGAGTTTGGAACCAAACTCAAATCATATCTAGAAAAGCTAGATGATCGAACCGAAATTTCATGCAATTCTGCGACCATTTATTTGAATTCTCCAATTCTAGAGGTAAGTATCAAAATTAATTTGAAAGCCCATTTAATAGCGACAGGGTGGATTGGATATCTACGACACGATTGGACTTGGAGAGTCAGAAATGTTTAATGATCAAGTACTGAAAGATTTAAATGATATAACGGGTGTTCTTTTCTTGTTAAAGAAAAACAACCCGATCGGAGACAATACTGTTGGAGGGGTAAAATTTATTTTTATATTTTTCATGAACATTAATGTTTTCATCCATGTGACTAGAGCCTGACAAGAGGGTAGACATGTTATGTTTTCAAATTTTCCAAGTAAAACCCTTGACTTACTGCCTAATTTGTAATGTTCTCCATCATGGTCGTGATATAGCTTAAAAACCGAAGTTTCATGAACAATTAAATAGAAATTCTATCATGAATTTCGTTTTATCCGACAGAGATTTGGTAGGAGAGATGCAACTACCAGCAACAAAGTCACAAAAAAAATAATCATTTTTAATGGAAGCTTAACCTTAATAATAAACAACTTTATGTAACCCACTTATCATAAGTGATACATCTCAGCCCATGAGACTGTCATAAAGCTTATAGGGTAGAGGTTTTCTGTGAGGGTCACGGTGAGAAAGCGTGCTCTTGAACTTTGTCTGTCCGATGTCATAGCATTTAATTAAATTTACATATGAATTATACAAATATTACAACTTTATGCAAGTAGTTTGAATAAATAGAATATTATAATATATTATATAAAATGTGATTTCTGTTAGTCAGTAGCGACATGTGTCCTATCTGGTGCACTTTTTGGTTGTGGATCATTTAATTCCTGTCAAATTTGAACAATAGATTTAATAAATTTTTTCTTTTAACTCCGCTTTTGTGTAATGCCTTTTGTCAATTTTAAACTGTGCTAAGTGACTGTTATGATCATTTTAGAATTTTAGGTAGGATCAGAAGTTTCGGTCTATCATACAGGGCTTATAGAATCATTTATCAGATGTCATAATGAACCACTTAACAACTTCAATAAAATGATTATGCTTATAAGTTTATTAGTAATTACATAGTTATATGTGCAAAATCCAATAAATTTATTAAATTTAATAAAATTAATTAAAATTAATTTTGGATGTTGAGTTTTGGCTTAACTAGTAATACGCTTTCGATAGTTTTTGAAACAATTAAATAACACTTTAAAATTAGAGGCCAATTTTTAACTTATATGTCTCACTATGTTCAATAATATTATATTATTGTTCATTTCAGAAGTATAAAACGGCGTATCCTTGGTAGCAGCATAAATTAAAACATCAGATAAGTAAATAATATATTGATAAATAATGATTATATTGACGATATTAATCGAGAATTTTCTATTCAATATTATAATTATTTTACAGCAAGGGCTTATTTTATTATTTAATTATCTGATATTCATTTCAGAAAGTGAAAACTCCTTGATTCTTATCTATATTCTTACAATTTCACTATAGTTTACGTGCTAAAATATTTGCTCGACACTATCATAATTAATGTATGATATACCATATGGTTCCCATATTTATCATTAAATAGAGACATATTATGTGCTTTAAAAAAATAGCAATATTTTGGAACCTCATAGTGCTCTAAAAAGAAATATTCATAAAATTGCCTCAAAAATATTTATAATTTTCCTTCCTATCAATTGACGATGAAACCTTTTTCCCAGCTTTCGAAGGTAATTTGTCATATCGCAACGAATGGGATTCCCGGCGGATCTATGCACTTTATTATCAACATGTGCGATTTATTGGAAGTACGGAGAGAATTCCAGTGGTTATGTTTTCCTTAATAATTTACTTGTAGAAATTTTCAGAAAGAGAAGAATTGAAAGAAAATGTTGAGAAACAATTGCGAGATAAATGTTCTTGTTTAAATCCAAAAATAACGACATTTAGTGCGAAACAAGAGTTATTCATGCAGGAACATAATTATATGAGCAAAGAATATGAAAATATAATGACTCTCATACAACATCTCCATATAAACTCCATCAACACCAATACAGTATCTGTTTTCGAGTAAGTTTTACTGTTCTTTGAATATTCATATCACTAATAGACATTAAATAGAAAAGCATTGATCTATAGTCGAAAATTAAATGAAGATATATAAATTTTTAAATGAAAGAAAACATATCAACTGATTAAAAAAAAGATATTGGATCGACAAATAAAAATTATAAAATTAATAATAATAATAATAATTGAAAGAAATTAAAAAGGATTTTTTGATAATTGAAAATTTTTTCATCAATATAATTATTTTGCAGCAAGGGCTTATTTTATGTTTCACTTATTTGATGATAATAATAATAATAATAATAATAATAATAATAATAATAATAATAATAATAATAATAATAATAATAATAATAATAATAATAATAATAATAATAATAATAATAATAATAATAATCTTTTTAATTATGTACTATTTAAGCAAATTTTGAGCCTCAACTTAGATTTGAACAATATTCAACTTTCAACATATGTAGCAATGAAAAATGTATTTATACAATAAACATTGATTTGTGCTCGTTACATACAACCAATCAAAATAAAACTTAATTAAAAAACCAATAAAAATGAAAACCACAACAACCAATTAATCAAAAACCTTTAATTAAATGATTGTTATGATTTTGATTTTTAATTGATATTTTTATTAGTTTATATTTTTCTTGGCTTTATTTAACACATACGATTACGCAAAATGCAAAATTTAAATAATTTTCACATTTTCTGCTTCTCTAATTTTTAAATAATTTTATTTATTGTTTTTCTAATTAATTTTTCATTGTTTGTAAAATTTCCTTTTCTGTCTAGCCTATTCTGTAAACTTTCTAAGATTTGGATCTTTACCGTTTCCTCAACACTTGGTAGGACAACCTTACAAGGTTTCTAATTGTTCCAAGTCAGGTACTGGAACTAACACCTACTTTCAAGAACTATAATTGTTCCAGTGGTAAAATGCTTTTAATTCTATGCAAATACCTCTTTGATTTTGTATAACTCCTCTATCCTATGCTCACCTTTATTACCACCTAACTCAGTTGAAGGATGTAATAATTCTTTCATCGTATTTTTTAGGATTTTGAAAATACACTGAAGCTCTTTTATTATTAAAAACGATTTTTAAACTCCATAACTTTTTATTTTCAAATTATATTGTTCATTATTACCTTTTATTTAGATTTTTATTTCGATTCGTTTGCAAGACAATCGACTACATAATTGAATCAGAGAATTTCACTGTCGACGATAAAGTTACAAAGAAAGAATACATAAAGAAACTCCGAAATCTCGAAGAAGACCGAAAATTGTTGAACCTGCGTTTTAAAAAAGACAACGAGCGGTTTTTGAAAGATAAATATGAAAAATATAAGAAAATAATAGAGAAACATCTTATGAGCGAAGACACAAAACGTAAAGTCGTGGCTGAGGTGAATTCTAAACAATCTACACTATTTGGACTTACGGACAAAGATGAAATAGACGAAGAGATACTGAAAATTACGAACAACTCTATTATGAAATCTTTCAAAGAATTCGTTGAGAAAGAATATATTCTGAAAAGCTGTTGCGATGAAATGTTAAAGATCTTTCTTCAACAATTTGCCGAACATCAGAAAAAGAAAGACGATATTAATCAAGCAATGAGCCGGCATATTAATACAGTAATGGAAACATTTACAAAAGACTTTAAAAAAATGGATCTCAATGATCTCATTGGTCTTCCGGTTTATCAAAGGAAACTTTTGCAACTTTTTACTCCTATAATGGTTCCAGGACTGGAAATAAAGAATATCGTCAAACAGAGATTTGAAAGTTGGTACTCAGCAATCTTGTCAAAGTTTAACTTATCCAATGTCCATAAGTTCTATGAAGACACGAACACTTACGTGTTAAACCGTTCGTCTCAGTATTACTGGAAATTTGTGGGCAAAAAACGTAATATTCGAGGCATCGTGGACTATTTGTTTTTTGCTCCTTTACAGGTTACTCAAGACTTTGAAAAATATCTTGCGGATGACATGAATTATTTGGCAAAAAATATAGATTTGCTTGATGAAGATATGCGCAACAAGGAGAACGTTATTAAAACATACAAAGTAAATATAAAAAGTGTTTTACTTGAATAGCCTATTGCGTAATATATAAATTTCTTTAACGACCATAAGTTTTTTTGGGGCTCATATCGTAAACGTAACAAAATGTTTAGAAAAGTTGTGGGGTATAAGGTGCTCTACCGGGTTTAAATGCTTCTCTTCAACGGTTTGTCATTATTGAAATTAGTCTATGACAGTGGTACGCAAACTATGTGCCACGGCACATCTGTGTGCTACAGGAAAAGATTTTCGACATTTTTTTATTTAAGTAATAATGAAAAGTATTTCAAAATTTGTCAAGTACCATTTGATAAAAATAACAGTTTATTTCTGCGAATTTTGCAACAAGATGAAATTCAAATTTTCTATTCAAATTTGTTTTGTTTTTTTTTAATTTTAGATTATCACTTTACACTTGTTGCAGTTCATTAAAAACTCCTGTAATAAAATGAAAAATCAATAGAGTTATAATATAGGGACATGCATACTTACCCGTGTCTGCATGTAATTTGTCCAACTGAATAAAAACTTATATTATAGGAATGAAGGAATTTGAAGAAAAATCTTTTTAACATACAAACATAATACATAGTAATGCATGCAAACTTTCAAAAATTTACATAATATACAAAATGTTCAGATAAAAAAAAACTCTATAAATTACTATTTTTAACTATTTTAGACAATTTTTTTTAAAAATTACAGTCGAAAATCTTTGAAAAAAATACCAATAATTCTACTTTGAGTTGTAGAGAAAACTAAGAAATAATTTCGTAAGATTTTTCATGAAATTCAATCAATTTAATATTTTTACAACATTTCAGATATTTCAAAAATATCCATCGAAACATTTAACTTGTACTTAAAATAAATTCATTTTTTACATCATTTGCAATTTACCAGGAGCGGTGGAACTAGAGCCTTCAAATGAGGAGTTTAAAAAAACGGTAAACATAAGTTTTCCGATAACTTAAGCTTAAAAATAATATTTTTTATAAAGTATAAAAAATCCAAATCATTAATACCATTGAAAATGAGGAAGATTTTTATAAATTTGGGAAATTAACGGAAATTTCCAAAGCCTCATAAAATCAATAATTATAAAATCAATAAATATCAAAAATTTGGATTTGTCAAAAGGTAAAAAAGATCGCAGCCAAAACAATTTCCAAGGAACAGAGAAATAATTTATTGGAATAAAGAAACTTTTTAATAAATGAATTTTATTTTAATAAATTTTAGTTTTTCGAAAAATAATTCCACTAATTTACATAAATTGGCATAAATTCCAAAAACCCAAAGAAAATTAATTAAAGTAAATTTAAAATACACGTTGATGAAAAGTATTATTTAAGAGCTTGAATAATGATCTGATAACTTTACGAGATCACAATCCAAGCCTTAAAATATACTTTATTAAAAAACTTTAATGAACTGAAACAAGTGTATTTGTGCCCTGACATTTTTTTCAACATTACTTGTCATATTCAAGTTCTTCTAGTTTATTTAATAACAGACGTTATTTTTTTGATATATAAAGTCGATATACTTTGCTAAACTGTGTTGGACTTTTCTTCTAAACGCATTTTGATATAAACCCAGATTCATTGTCTTTTGAGTTTTTCTAGGAATGGCATTTCTTTCATTAGTAATGTAATTCCATATAATTGAACTTCTTCCACCAAAAGATCTTCAGGCTTTGTAATTCTTTGTCTAAGATAATGAAGATAGATATTTTGAGAAACAGATTTTAAATAAATATTTACTTTTAGGAGATAAAGGAAAGATTGGAAATCATCAACAATGAATTATGCAAAATTGAGCTGTTGTTCATGCAAAAGGAAAAGAATGACGTTGTTCTTGATAAGTCTGAATTGTTAAAAAATACAGCCGAGCTGTTATTTAATAGAAATTTTCGGATTTACACTGGATCTTTTAAAAACAAAGAACTCGCTAATTCTAAACTTTTTGTGTATAAAAGTATGGACAACAAAAATTGGACGAAACAATATCAAGATATTATTAATTATCGGTACGTCTATGTGAATTATACATATTATTATCGCACTGCATATATTAATACAGTTTCAGGAGGCGGATCATTTAACTATATATATATATATATATATATATATATATGTTACGGTAAAAGTAGATATTACGGTTAATGTGTACATTAACCTCCTCGTTTGGATAATGTGCATTCAACCTACATTCACCTTTTTTAAAATGGTAAATGTACATTGAACTCAAAATGACCTACGAAGATGTTCCACAAGATATTGAAAAATCGGTAAGAGAAATTATAGGAATGCAGTCTCTTACTTGTGGACAAGGGTTTAAAAGATGCATCTGCAAAGGAACATGTTCCTCAAAAAATGTAAAATACTAAAAATTGTAAAAATGCCGGAATATTATGTAATTCCAAATGCCACAATAGCAATTCTTGCTCAAATAAATAAATCTTTTTTTATTATGATATTTATATGTTTGTTTATAGTTTTATAAAATTTAAATGTTATAATAAAGAAAAGTATGTTGTTATCATTATTTGTTTTTGTCATCGTATTGGTTCTGAAAAATCAAGACGAAAATTGTAGAAATGAATATTGGTATCAAAACCTACGACATATTGTAAAATATGCAAAGAAAAGTAGGTTTGTTTGTCATTTACATTTTTAATTAAAATAATTTTCGTTATTAAAGCTTTTTGTATTATATTTATTTGAATAAATACTTTACTACTACAACAACATCATTAATTTATTTGTATTCAGTTCACATATAGCTAACTTCTTGGGGAATGTACACATTCACCGGCAAATTTGCACATTTACCAAGAGTGTATATTTAACGTAACATATATATAAATATATATATATATATATATATATGTGTGTGTGTATGTGTGTATGTTTGGGTTGATGATTTGTTAATAATAATAATAATAATAATAATAATAAAAATAATAATAACAATAATAATAATAATAATAATAATAATGATAATAATAATTAAAAGATAACGCCAATAAAAAACCTTTCGTACGATATATTTCGATAGCACAGCTATCATCTTCAGGTACTCAAAACCAACTAAAAATATTATGAATTAACATTTAATTTAAACAAATTATTTTTTATTAATTTAATTTTTTAATAAATAAATATTTTTAAAAATATATTTTAAATTAATTTTAAATTTAAAATTTTTTTACTTATATTCTAATTTTTAAAAATTAATGTAATTTAAAATTTTCAATTATTTTAATAATATTAAAAAAACAAACATGATTTAACATACGTAAACTATTTAAAAACATTCAAAACATTCGTAGTCACAGTACTCTGCACATTAATCTTTGGATCCAATGACCTTATCAACAATGCTTCACATATCACTCGTTCCCAATAACTATTAAAACTTCTCAACAAAATTCTAAAATCAGACATTCCTATATCACTTTTACAGCCTCTATTGTGTTCACTAATATTGGTCAAACCCTTCAATCGACAATGCTCTAGAACTCGAGTACAGAGATGACGGGAAGTCTCTCCAATGTATGTGGCATTAGAATATAAGTAAAAAAATTTAAAATTTAAAATTAATTTAAAATATATTTTTAATAATATTTATTTATTAAAAAATTAATTAATAAAAAATAATTTGTTTAAATTAAATGTTAATTCATAATATTTTTAGTTGGTTTTGAGTACCTGAAGATGATAGCTGTGCTATCGAAATATATCGTACGAAAGGTTTTTTATTGGCGTTATCTTTTAATTAAATCGTTGCCAAATTTATTTAATTATTTATTTATAAATAATAATAATAATAATATAAATAATAAAAATAATAATAACAATAATAATAATAATAACGATAATAATAATAATAATAATAATAATGATAATAATAATAATAATAATAATAATAATAATAATATAATAATAATAATAATAATAATAACGATAATAATAATAATAATAATAATAAAAAGAATAATAATAATAAAAAGAATAATAATAATAATAATAATAATAATAATAACAATAATAATAATAATGATAATAATAATTTTAATAATAATAATAATAATAATAATAATAATAACGAACTCCAAACAACATAAACATTTATTGATCAGCATCTCATTTCGGGATTTCGAAATTAAAAAAATAATAAAAAAATAGTTTCTTATCATATGAAATATTGTTTATTTTTTGTTCTAGATAAGTAATAATCAGATTGAAAGGTTCATGAAAATCCACGTGTTTTCCACGTGTTTTCACGTGAATTTAATAAATCAACACATGTTAACATTAACATAAATAGAGAGTTATTTTTCAAAAAATTCCCATAAAAAATTAAAACGTGGAATAACTTTAAGTTTAATTTTAAACTGTAGAACTCGATAGAAAAGCTTTATTGAAAGGTTTTACTTGAAAGATCCTATTTAAAAAATCAGTCTTGACATCATGATAAAAAATGAGGTTGTAATATTTATTTTAATAATGGTAAAGTTGTATATTTTTAATAAGTAAAAGAACATTTTAAGGTAAAAAAATAAGTTTACAACATTACAAAACCAATAAAAACAAAATAATAATAATAATAATGGTGAATTCCATCATTTTTTTAACTAATTTATTAATTAGGCCGACGAGGATACAGAGATATCGCAGCCGCGGAAGATCCCCGATCAACAGATTTTGATTGAGAATGAGAATGCTTGCGTTGTGGGTTTACACAGGTCTTTCCAATTAACTGTTCACTATGACCTGAACCCAACGCTGTCATCGAATATCCCGAAACTAGACCATCAAACAGAAGGTTATGATATTCATCCATAGCACATTCTTGAATATTTGATGGGATTTTATCAAGCGCAGTTTTAATACGACTTGGAACTGTAACATTTAACATATCCATCAAACGAAGAGTTTTTCCTGCTTCACTTACATCGGATTGTGCAGCTTGTGGAGAAATAATATGAGATATAATTCCAATTTGTGGTTTAAGAGTAGATAAAGCTTATCGTGAAAACTGTACCACAGTAGCTGAATTTAAATCACTGGTTGTTAAGCATTCATCAATTAACCATCTTTCATAAGCATGCCCTGAAAATCTATCAAGAACTGGAACTTCAGGAATTTCATTATAAATCCAACATATTAACAACATTTTAAGAATATTTAAAAATTTTTTTTAAGATCCAAAATCCTTTATTTTTGATAAATTCCAATTTCGAAAAATTACACATTAATTGATACTCACAAATTACAAATTAAACCAAAATTCAATTTTTTACAATTTACATTAAAAATTTAAACAAACGTTTTAAAATTTAACATTTAAAAATTTACAATGTTTTTAAACTATTTCATTATGAAAACCAAATTTCCAAATAAAGTCTTTTTTTTCATTTTCATTTTTTCACAAATTCTATTTTAATTATTGTTGTTACTTGGAGAAAAGACTCAAATTTTGAATCCATTCTCCAAGTTACTAAACTACATGGGGCTAAGGGAACAGACTAACCAATAATAATAATAATAATAATAATAATAATAATAATAATAATAATAATAATAATAATAATAATAATAATAATAATAATAATAATAATAATAATAATAATAATAATAATAATAATAATAATAATAATAATAATAATAATAATAATAATAATAATAATAATAATAATAATAATAATGATAATAATAATAATAATGATAATAATAATAATAATAATATTAATAATAATAATAATAATAGTAATAATAATAATAATATTTCTGGTATTAGTTATATGGCAAGGTCATGTCAATTCAATAAAATAAAATTTATTAGTTGGCAGTGGGGTACTGAGCAATATTTGAAAATACATCTTTTTTCAACTTTTCTTCTGTTTTGTTTTTCTTCAAAAGTTCGGTGAAATATCACTAATATTTACGAGCATTCTAATACTCAGGAGACTTTTTTTACGGATGGATAACTATATCAGATTTTTGCAAGTCTTAATAAATTTTAAGGTGATCTGTGTTTTAATATAATATTAATGTGTCTTACTATGACTTTCCTCGGTGCGTAAGCCAGGATATCTATCAGTTTAAGTGTTACTAAATATGAATTAGCGCAAATGTGATTTATGGTGTCATTTTGACCATTAACCCTTGTAGTGCCAACATAATATTTAAAAACTTCCAAAAAATGCCAACAATCAAGAACCAATACGAATGAACCAGAGATCAGACTAGGTTGTGCAGATACAGGAGCGCGATCGTGCTCCTGGGCGCTTTAATGGTTAAAACATAAAATTTGAATATCACGGTTCATGATAAGTAACGAGTAGCTATAATAATATAAATATTTCTCACAGTATTCAGTCGACTTCAAAACCTTGTCTAGGCGTCTTCAATTCCTTTTATTATTCTAGGAGTAACTGAGTAGGCGACTGTCACGACGTACCCGGATATGGAATTTAGTATTCAGGTACCTTTCCACAAAATATAAATCAAATCTCAATCAACTGGCAACCCCAAGGTGCTCGAAATCGGTATTCTGGTAAGGGATTCTGAGACAGCCACGTTTGAGGGAGTCACAACCCTTATTTATTATTTAATGACTACATTGTAAATATTTAAACTAATAGTTTAAATTATTAATTTTATAAAATTAAATTTATATTTCAGTGAAATTCTCTTAGGTGATCATGATAAAAACAATTCCGACTATTTGAAACACTTCCTTACGTTTGATTTGCATATTTTGTCATCTGTCAAAGACAAGAATCATTTGTGTCCGATGTTTTCTGTCCAAGGAATAGATTCAACTCTGAAAGATCACATGGGCAGCTTCAGAGAAGAAGTTTCAAAGCTAGAGGTTGAAAATAACAGTTTATATAATGAAATCGTACGACTGTTGGAACAGATTATAAATGGACTAATTTATTTACACAGCCATAACCCACCTCTTAATCATTATGATTTAACATTGGAATCTATTGGAGTAAGTTGCTATTGTATTATTTTATGTCTTGTATCCCAAGCGACGAGAGATAATAACATAAAAGTGAAAGGCTAGTCACTAAGAGGTATTGAAAGTGTTGAGGTTGTTATAATAATAATAGAAATAAAATGAGTGCACTCGAAAAATCGAATTTGAACAAAAACATCAAAAATCATTATAGTGCAAAACTAATTAAAAATTTATAAAATTTGGAAATTAATATTTATCGGGGGAAATGGGTACGGTTGAACGCCAAATCATAAGACAAATCCGGTAATAATAATAAAAATTTAATGAAGGGAAACGTTATACCGAAAATACAAATTAATTAAAGTTAATTAATTGGCTAATAGAAAGCCCGAGCTAATGGAAAACCCGAGCTAATGGAAAACCCGAGCTAATGGAAAACCCGAGCTAATGGGAAATCCGAGCAAATGAGGAAAACTCAGAGCGAGCGAAATCCCATGGATTAAAATTTTAAAATTAACTTGCCCGGGCGATAGGGATATAAACAAATAGGCAATTATCCCAAGCAATTTATTATAATATTGAATAATTGGGATTGCCTCAATCATTCTGAGTGAGTTGTAATATTTCAATGATCCTTAAAGATTTGGAACTATAATTGTATAATTATAGATAATTGTTCTCAGTATAAAAGGAGAGCGCGCAAATGAGACGAGTTGCCAGTTGGTCCAAGACAGGATTGTGCAAACGAGTAATAGTGACGAAGTGTTGTTGAACTAGAAAATTATTGAAGCAGTTAGATATAATAATCGTATCAGAAAGGTATTTGCCCCAGTAATTATCAGTGAGAGAAAAGTGCAAATTTAGTGACAACTTGTATTTGTGATAAAGTGAAATAAAGTCTTTCTGTGTTGGGTTTGTTTATTTATTATCCAAAGGACACGAGGAGTCAGAGAGCAACCAATTTTAACAATAATAACCCAACAAAAGATTAGAAAAGCTAAATAACCAATGATAAAAAATATAAAATGTCCATTCGCATATATTTAGCCTAAAAATATTTACGGGGAATCATAATAACAGATCAGTAGCCTTTACATCGGCTGTTGATCTGCATAAGGCAGCAACAAATCGAATTGGTTTCATGGAATAATAACATCTATAATATTAGAAAAATCAATAAACTTATACACCAAATGGCAATTGATAATTTGCTAATTGACATTGACTTAAAGTTTCTATAATACACTAAACTGCAATTGAAACAGATGTATAAAAAACTTTCCTATAATAAATATAAGTGTATTAAATCCACGACATTAAATAATGGCTTACGCCAGTGTTCTTCAAACTGTGTTCCGCGCAATTTTTTAAAGGTTCCACGTGAAAATTAAGAAAAATATAAATTTCATATGATATTGCAGGATCTATCAGCAGACGAATTAGGTGAAAGATACTCATATTTAAAGTTCGTTTCTTTATATATTTATAAAGGAGAGAAAATGATCAATAGGAACAAAACTATAATTGGTCCATGACTCTATATCACTCATTGTCCCTTATAATAATCAATGATCAACAATAAAATATCTCAAAATAAACAAAACCAATTTCAAATGGCATCCTTAGATTAGTTTTTGATGCATATTAAATTTTTAATATATATATATATATTCATTTTTATAAAAAATTCGTAGTTAGCTATAGTTACCAAGACGTAGTTACTATAGTTACTATGTACATAAAGCAAAAATCTTGCCACAAAAACCAAGTACCGAAACAGACTAGATGCCGAAAATGATATGCGATTGCAAATAACATCAATAATTCCAAATTTCGATGATATTTATAGCGAAAAACAGGCACAACCTAGTCACTAGTGAATTTTTTATAATAGAAAATGAACTATAAATGAATTTTAATTTAATAAATGTATTTTAATTTTTAATAAATGAATTTTAATTTTTAATCAAATATTTTTTAACTTCATGAAGGGTCTCCAAAAATAGGGTTCCTTGAAAAATATTAACAGGTGGAAGGGTTCCGAAGGTTGTGAAAGTTTGAAGACCACTGGCTTACGCTATAGGCGAATAGGAAGATTGAGAGTAAAAATAAATATACACACACAAGTGCGGTTTACAAAATTTCTATAATAAAAAATACATATGATTTGAACTCAAATAATGGCCCTTA